>CM075982.1:67406275-67483775 GCA_038087875.1 Malacoraja senta
CTTAAACGAAAGAAAGATGCAGTCTTTTGATTGATTGATTGATTGAACAATTGATAGATACAGCATAGAAACAGCCTCTTCGGCCCAACCGAGTCCACACCAACCAGAGATTTATCCAATCAAACCAGTTCTATGTCATCTCTCTTTCGCATCCACACCCTACACATGGTGGGGCAATTTACAGAAGGGAACCAGAGCACCCAGGAGAAGCCTGCGTGGACACAGAGAGAACGTGCAAACTCCACACAGACAGCATCCAAGGTCAGGATCGAACCCAGGTCTCTGGACTCTGTGAGGCAGCAGCTCTACCAGCTGTGCCACCGTGCTGCCACGTTTATGAGGACTTTTTTTTTTTTCCGTTTCGTGCAACTGAATTACAATCTGTAGAAACAGTTATTGAAAAATGTGCAATAAAATATGTGATTACTGCCAAAGTAAGACATTTACAACCCATAAGTACGGGAACTTCCTCGAAACCACCTTTTCAGTGAATGAACCGAAGACTATTTGAAAACGGAGAACTCAAAGTGGAATCTGATCCTGGCCCCCAATTGGAATCTGAATGCATGCATCTTCTCACGGTGCTGACTCATGAGAGATAAGGAATGGGGATTCCTGATACCTTACATCCGTGGTTCTTAACCTGGGGGTCATTTGGGGCTTTGCCGGGGGTCATGAAGGGGACACAAATAACATATCAATTTGTTGAGCCCATGTTTAGGAACCCAACAAAGGCACATACCACATACAGTATTGTTTTTTGCGTATGCGCGTACTGGTGCCAAAAAGGTTAAGAACCACTGCCTTACGTCTTATTAACAGAATTATAGCATTGTGGATATTGTTCAGCCTGACATTATTTAATACATCAATGGTTGGTAATGGAAGATGGAAAATGAAGCTCAGCATTATATACCAGCGATAAACTCGGCACAGTTACTCACTGAAGCCAATTGGAGTTTAGTACTAAAGGCAGTAACTGCAAGATGCTAACCCACGAACAAAAGCCCCCATCCCCCCCCTCCCCCCATCTTCCCTGTGCCCCACCGAGATGCGCTCCCATCTCCCCCTTTCCCCCTTCATCCACCTATATTCCTTCATATGGGGAGAAAAAGCAGGAACGGGGTACTGATTGGGGATGATCAGCCATGATCACATTGAATGGCGGTGCTGGCTTGAAGGGCCGAATGGCCTACTCCTTCACCTATTGTCTATGTATCCATGTATCTGGCTTCACATTTCGTGTCTCTTCCATCCCCTATCTCCTAACCTCAGACATTTTGTCGTTTCATCTCTGGGCTTTGTCCAAACATCTGACAATTAAAATCCCCCCCCCTCCCTCCCCCATCCCACCTATCACTTACCAGGTTTTGTCCCACCCCCACCTCTCACCCATTACAATTAGTCTGAAGAAGGGTCCTGACCTGAAGCATAGAAACATAGATAATAGGTGCAGGAGTAGGCCATTCGAACCAGCACCGCCATTCAATATGATCATGGCTGATCATCCAGAATCAGTACCCCGTTTCTGCTTTCTCCCCATATCCCTTGATTCCGTTAGCCCGAGGAGCTATAATCTAACTGTCTCTTGAAGACAATCAGTGAATTGGCCTCCACTGGCTTCTGTGGCAGAGAATTCCACAGATTCACAACTCACTGGGTGAAAAAAACATTTCCTCATCTCAGTCCTAAATGGCCTACCCCTGATTCTTAACGTCACTTATCCATGTTCTCCAGGACCCTCCAGAAGGGTACTGATGTAGCGGCACCTAGTGGTGGGGCAGGGAAGTCAGAACCCTCGTCATTGGTCGGTACGGTCACGCGGGGGTTTCGTTTCGCGGGCTTTTAGTTATCAGCGCTCCTCGCCAGCGACAGGAGCTGCGTACTTGAGCACGACTAGGCACGCGTATTTAAAGGTTTCTGTTTGTTTTTTGTGAATTAAAAACAATTTCACTCAACCTGCCTGGTCTTGCTTCACTGACATGAAACATCAGTCCACAGTTGTTGCCTGACAATGCTGAGTTAAGGGCCTGTCCCACTTGGCCGTCATTTGCGCCTCATTTACGCATCATATGTACAATAGGTCGACGCATCGTGATGCGCGATGTCATGCGCAAATCACACGTCAGCACAGCCGTCTGGTGCGCGTGATGTCATTAGAATACCCTGCGGCGCACGGTGGTGCATGGTTACTGACGTTGACGCACGGTGACGTAACCATGCGTCACCACGCGATACACGTGAGACGTCGGGACGGCAGCGTGTGTAGCCAATACGTCAGCGTGCGTACGCGATACGTCACGCAGGTGGCGGGCGAGGATTTCGTTACACTACGAAATCATGGAGCGCCGCGCGATACCGCGCGCCACAGCATGCAATTTCACGCTTCACCATGCGCAATGCGTGCGTCACCCACGCGTCACGACGCATCAACCTATTTTACATATGACGCGTAAATGAGGCGCAAATGACGGCCTAGTGGGACAGGCCCTTAACTGAGCACTTTTGTTCTTTCGTTACTGCAAAATGCTAATTTTGTTCTGTTCCCTGAAATTGATTCCATTAGCCCTAAGAGCTAAATCTAACTCTCTCTTGAATACATCCAGTGAATCGGCCTCCATTGCCTTCTGTGGCAGAGAATTCCACAGATTCACAACTCTCTGGATGAAAAGGTTTTTCTTTTCTCAGTCCTAAATGGCCTACCCCTTATTCTTAAACTGTGACCCCTGGTTCAGGACTCCCCCAACATGGGGAGCATTTTGCCTGCATCTAGCCCTTAAGAATTTAATATGTTTCAAAAAGATGCCCTCTCATCCTTCCAAATTCCAGTGAATATAAGCCCGGTTGATCCATTCCATCTTTCATCATGTGTCATCTTTTTTATCCCCAGAAGTCAATTAGTTATTTTGAATGAATTCCAAAGTCAGAGTACCAAGCTGTTGAAGTGAGACCAGGTGTATCTCTGTCATATCCCCGTGACTGTCCCTCTGTCACCCACAATGTACTGCAATGTGATACGCCACCCCTGATATCACGAGCATCAGAGCCACTTCTGACAATCAGTCTTTGTTCGTTCATCTTCACTACAGATCAGTACATGGATATTTGAGGCTTTTCTCAATGTCAGACAATACTTGTTGGTGTTCAGTTCATAAATTAAACATAAATGAAGGTGTAGGAATGATCTTCATTGTTGACTGTATTTGATGCTGGGATAGTATCACCTTTAATCTGTTCCACCGGCCTCTCTGTACCTGACTCCTTCCTTATAATCCCATTGCCCCAACTTACAAATACACTCCAAACCACATCGACTGTTTTTAATTTTTTAAACTCTCTATCTATATATTTTATATATATATTATATATATACAGTATACAGGTTTTGATGTAGTTTGCATCATGTTTGTGTAAATAGTAATAAATTATTAATTAAGAAGCTATGTTTTTGTTGTGTCAGGTATTGTATTGTCATAAGTCCCAAAACAGAATGATAAAATTATAGAAATATATATATATATATAAAATAGACACAAAAGCTGGAGTAACTCAGCGGGTCAGGCAGCATCTCTGGAGAGAAGGAATGGGTGGCGTTTCGGGTCGAGACCCTTTTTCAGACTGAGTCAGGGGAAAGGGAAATGAGAGATATGGACGGTGATGTAGAGAGATAGAGAACACATGAATGAAAGATAAGCAAAAAAGTAACAATGATAATGGAAACAGGCCAATGTTAGCTGTGGGCTAGATGAAAATGAGTCACAGACAATGAGACTCAACAAGATATAAAATTCTCTATAAATGAAATTTTCTCTCTCCCTCTTTTATATACATATATATATATATATGCCCCTTACACACACACATGGAATACCGTTTTGGGATCCCACTTTTTTTAGGAAAAATATACTTGGCTTCTGAATCTGCAATTTTTCATCTAGTGCATGACAGAAGATATCAGTCCAGGCTAGGAGTTGCCAGTGGTAATGGATAGATGGACATTACGCCAATATTCTGTTTTGTTAATGCAGATAATATAGAAGCATTTGTAAAATAAATCATGAGACAGCGCAACCCTCTTCCAAATGATGCTGCTTATTTTCTTCACGGCTGAGTTAAACAACTCTGCTTGATCCGGGGTTGCTGTTTTTGATGTGCAACTGCAGCTTCATTGTCTACACGGAGAGAGTTTAGAGATACAGCGTGGAAACAGGCCCTTCGGAACACTGACCCCGTGTTGACCAGCCATCACCCGTACACTAGTTCTCTGCTACACACTGGGAACAATTTACAGAAGCCAATTAACCTACAAACCCTGCACGTCTTTGGAGTGTGGGGGGGAACCAGAGCACCCGGAGAAAACCCACATGGTCACAGGGAGAAAGTACAAACTCCATACAGACAGCACCCGTAGTCAGGATTGAACCCCGGGTCTTTAGCACTGTAAGGCAGCAACTCTACCGCTGCGCCACCGTGCTACCCAGAGGAGATAAATTAGAAAACTATGGAACTGTCTACGACAGAGAAGTCATTGGATTCTAAGGACAAGATGGCCGAGCATTTTGAGATGGAGACTCAAAAGCTGGAACTGCAGATGCCAGAACCTTGAGCAAAACACAAAGTGTTGGAGGAACTCAGCAGATCAGGCAGCATCTGTGAAAGGAATGAGGGCAGTACATTGGGCACAGCGGTAGAGTTGCTGCCTTACAGCGCCAGACACCTGGGTTCGATCCCGACTGCGGGTGCTGTCTGTACAGAGTTTGTACGTTCTCCCCATGGTTTTCTCCGGGTGCTCCGGTTTCCTCCAACAACTACAAAGACGTAAAGGTTCGTAGGTTAATCGGCTCCGGATATAAATTGTAAATTGTCCCTAGTGTGTAGGATAATGCTAGTGTACGGGGTGATCGCTGGTCGGCGCGGGCTCAGTGGGCCGAAGGGTTTGATTCTGCGCTGAATGTCGGAAATGAAAAGAATGGACAGATGATGTTTCAGGACTGAACATGTTGATATATTTGTTTTTAAAGTGGAGGTAACATAGATCTGTAAAGGCAAATTATTTGCTTGGTTAGGGTATTGATCAATCTGTGGAACACTAGATGTGGGCAGGAATATATACTCAATTTGTGAAGATATGACTACTGATGTCACACACGATCTCTGCTGGTCCTCAATTAGTCACCAATTTTATTACTGACTTAGTAAGCCATATATTTAAGTTGTCTGGTGACATAAAATAAGTAGCACAGACAAAAATGTAAAGAGCTTCTGTATATTACTAATGGACATTAATGGATCATTCTGAGGGCAAAATTGTGTCAGATGAATGTTAATCGAGTGATAGAAGAGGAACTTAATTAAGTTTTCCTTAAAGTGGGGAAATGGCTGAAAGAAAGTAAGTCCAAAAAAACTCATGGATCAATGCATCCAGGTCGTTAAAATGTGGTGGCCAAGTCTAAAGAAATAATCAAAATGCTTCATGAGGTAGAGAGAGGTTGGGCTGAAGGGCCTGTTTCTGTGCTGTATGACTATGACTCTAAATGTTAGCTTTTATATTTAGACAGTAAAGGGCCTGTCCCACCTAGGCGATTTTTTTTGGCGACAGCTGGAAAATAGGCTGTCGACCACATGGTCACGGGGTGACGCCTGTATTGTCGTGAGTTGTCTCCTCAAGGGTCGTGCCATTTTTCTTGTCGCCGCTGGATTTTGCAATGTTCAAAACCTCTTGGCGACAGTGGGCTTGACGTTGCCTGTCTTCTCCTGTCGTAGGTTGTCGCCAGGATGACGACAGGTGACGTTGGTTGTCGCCGGTTCATTACCTCGGTGAATTCCATTGGCGACAACCTACGTCAACCGGCGACAGGTATCGGCGACTGAATTATCTTCAGTTGTCGCCGACAGGAACGTTGCTTGTCGTAGCTTGTCGCGGGGTGGACGACGGTTGACTTCGGTTGTCGGTAGGTTGTCGTAGGTGTGGTCGTAGGTGGATGTCCTAAGTCGCGACGATTGGTTCTCCAGTTGTCGGTAGCTTGCTGTAGCTTGACACCGACTAGGTGGTAAGTTGTCATAGACATTGTCGTAGGGGGGGGGTCCAGTAACCTGCTACGACTGTGACAGTCGCCGGCAGTTGCCGAAAAAATCACCTAAGTGGAACAGGCCCTTTACAGATACAGTATGTCTTCCAGAAACATCCCAGCGCACTTTACATGTTTTAAGTTCAGCAGTGCAGTTGTAGATGGGATATGGACAAATGCAGCAGTTATTATGTGTGTAGGTAGGCCCCACAGATACAAGAATTACTAATTTAATTTGTTTTTAACGGTGATGTTGACAGAGAAATGAATATTACAAATAGATTGTGAAATCCTCTTTGAAAAGTAATAATCTGTAGATGCTGGAAATGTGAATGAAACAGGACATGCTGGAGAGATTTAGTAGGCCGAGTAACATCTATGGAGAGATGTTAAAGCGCCTGTCCCACTTTCACGACCTAATTCACTACCTTTTTTACTCGTGGACATTTTTCATCAGGCTAGAAAAAACGCCCCGACCTACTTGATGCCATGAGTACCTACAACTAGCATCACGGCCTGCTACGACCTACCTACGACCTCCTACGACCTCCTACGACCTTGTGACGACCATGCTGCGAGTATAAGTCAAGGGCAAACTCGGCAGAGGTTGTGAATTAGGTCGTGAAAGTGGGACAGGCGCTTTAATATTTCAGAAACACAAAGAGCTGGAGGAACTCAGCAGGTCAGGCAACATGTGTGGAAGAAATGGACAGAGGAACATTTTGGGTTGGGACACGTATTTAGATCAGTCTGAAAAAGCATCCCGTCCTGAAACATCTGTCTACAGATGTTGCCTAACCTGCTGAGTTCCTCCAGCACTTTGTGTTTTGCTCAAGATTCCCACATCTGCGGTTGATCTCAGGAATTATTGGGTTAACGTACGATGAGCGTTTGATGGCACTGGGCCTATTTTCGCTGGAGTTTAGAAGAATGACGGGGGGTCCTCATTGAAACTTACTGAGTAGTGAAAGGCCTGGATAGAGTGGATGTGGAGAGGCTGTTTCCTCTGGATGTGGGAGAGTCTAGCACCAGAGGCCATAGCCTCAGAATAAAAGGACATACCTTTAGGAAGATTAGAAGGAATGTCTTTAGTCAGAGGGTGGTGAATCTGTGGAATTCATTGCCACAGAAGGCTGTGGAGGCCGTCAATGGATATTTTTAAGGTGGAGATGAACAAATTCTTGATTAGTACTGGTGTCAGGGGTTATGGGGAGATGGCAAGAGAATTGGGTTGAGAGGGAAAGATAGTTCAGCCATGGTTGAATGGCAGAGTGGACGTGATGGGCCGAATGGCCTAGGTCTCCCCCTAGGACATATGAATTTATGAGATCCTTGTTTGGATCGAGAGTCCTCGGTCTCCACCATCTTCCGTTTTTATTTAATCTCCTTTTTTCACAAACATTTTATCGAAGTTACCAGAACATTGGCTTAGTTTCCAGGCACCTATTACCCCTGGCAATGCAACTCAACTCCTACACTGTCTTTAATCATGTGCTTATCTCACTAAGTGTAGTTAATCCAAGGTTTTAACATGAATATCCTGAGATTTGGGCACCCAATACAGTCATCCTAACACCATATTTGACAATGATATAATTTGTGCCTCTCTTCCGAATGCAAGTATTTGCTATGAAAAAATGTGTCCAAATTAAACATCACAGATTCTCAACTTTGCTTTAGTATTTCATGGCTAGGTATACGTTCTGCTCAAAGATTATTTTGTTAAACTGACCTGATGGGGGGACAAAATATTTGTGATGTCAAGGCAATGCTTGTTCACCTTTAGACATTTTTTTGTCTAGTTTGCAGTATAGTTTATTATCGTCACGTGCGCTGAGGTACAGTGAAAAGCTTTTGTTTCCAGTCAAAGAAAAGACCGTACATGATTGCAATCAAGTCATCCACAGTGCACAGATCGATGACAAAGGGCACAATATTCATTGCAAGATGAACTCGGATTAAAGATAGCTCAAAGGTCTCCAATGAGGTGGATGGGAGGTCAGATCATATTCTAGTTGTTGGTAGGACGGTTCAGTTGCCTGATAACAGCTGGGAAGAAACTGTCCCTGAATCTGCAGGTGTGTGTTTTCAACCTTAGTTTAGTTTAGAGATACAGCGTGGATACAGGCCCTTCGGCCCACCGAGTCCACACCGACCAGCGATCCCCACACATTTACACAAACCTACGCACGCTAGGGACAATTTACACTTATACCAAGTATAGAAACCCAAGCCGATTAACCTGCAAACCTGTACGTCTTTGGAGTGTGGGAGGAAACCGGAGATTTCGCAGTAAACCCACGCAGTCACGGGGAGAACGTACAAACTCCGTACATGCAGCACCCGTAGTTGGAATCGAACCCGGGTCTCTGGCACTGCAAGCGCTGTAAGGCAGCAATTCTACCGCTGTGCCACCATGCCGCCCGCTTCTGCACCTCTTGCTTGATGGGAGAGGGGAGAAGATGGAGTGACTGGGGGGGGCGAGACTGGTCCTTGATGATGCTGCTGGCCTTTCCTAGGCAGCGTGAAGTGTAGATGGAGTCAGTGGAGGGGGGGTTGGTTTGCGTGATGGTCTGGACTATGTCCACAAAACTCTGCTAACTGAGAGTTTTTCCCTTGACCGACAGATTTCCTATTCACTTAATTCTCTCTGAGTTGGCAGTAGCTCTCTCATCAGGGGCCTTTAATCCCATTGATACTTCCTTAGCAAAGCCAGACAACTACTTAGCCCCTAGGGCAGTATTTTACTCTTTTTCCATTGATCTCCGTATTTTTTTCAGCCAGTTTGCTTTGCGCTGTACTGTGTGTTCATTATTTGAACCATTTCGGATAAATGATCATCATACAATAGCCAACATTACAATTAAAATTATTTCAGAGCCCAATCCAATTTTATGCATCACCTTTACCGTGTTATTGGAAGTGTTTGAGAGCTGCAGAGAGCGTTACTTGTTTATGTGTCTAACACTGACCCTTCATTATCTCAAACCAACTCTAATGCAGAGGTTTATAATTTTGCGGAAGCTATGGCTTTAGTTATGCGGCTTATACTTGGAGATAAGAAACTGTCGCTCTTGGCTGGAGCTAAAAGCGGAGGTTGTCTTCTCTAATTCCCTGAGAACTTCTTTCTCGTTTTTGTCCAACAAAAGCACACCTAATTGTACTTGTTTAAGAAAGAACTGCAGATGCTGGAAAAATCGAAGGTAGACAAAAAAATGCTGGAGAAACTCAGCGGGTGAGGCAGCATCTATGGAGCGAAGGAATGGGTGACGTTTCAGGTCTGAAGAAGGGTTTCGACCCGAAACGTCACCTATTCCTTCGCTCCATAGATGCTGCCTCACCCGCTGAGTTTCTCCAGCATTTTTGTCTACCTAATAGTACTTGGACCGGTAGCGTTATGAAGCGAGACCCTTCTTCCGAAAGGACTGAAGAAGGGTCTCGACCTGAAACGTCACCAGTCCATGCTCTCCGGAGATGCTGCCTGAACCGCTGAGTTAAGGGCCTGTCCCACTTAGCCGTCATTTGCGCCTCATTTACGCGTCATATGTAAAATAGGTCGACGCGTTATGACGCGTGGGGTGTGCATGCGTTGCGCATGGCAAGGCGTGGAATCGCATGCGGTGGCGCGCGGTATCGCACGGGACTCCAGGATTTCGTAGAGTACCGAAATCCGCACACGCCACCTGCGTGATGTATCGTGTACGCACGCTGATGCATTGGCGTCGCACGCCGACGTCTCACGTGTATCGCGCGGTGAAGCATGTTTACGTCACCGTGCGTAACCATGCGTTGCGCATGGCAAGGCGTGGAATCGCATGCGGTGGCGCGCGGTATCGCACGGGACTCCAGGATTTCGTAGAGTACCGAAATCCGCACACGCCACCTGCGTGATGTATCGTGTACGCACGCTGATGCATTGGCGTCGCACGCCGACGTCTCACGTGTATCGCGCGGTGAAGCATGTTTACGTCACCGTGCGTAACCATGCGTCGCCACGCGCCACAGGGTATTCTAATGACGTCACGCACACCAGACAGCTCTGCTGACGCATGATGATGCGTGATTTGTGCGCGTCGACCTATTTTACATATGACGCGTAAATGAGGCGCAAATGACGGCCAAGTGGGACAGGCCCTTTACTCCAGCACTCTGTGTCATCTTGTGTGTGAACCAGCGTAAGCATGGCAGTGTTTGGAGAGAGAAGGAGGTTTAATGCGGTGGCACAGATTTAGATAAATTAATAATGTTAACAAAAGCAAGCAGAAGTGAAAAGGGAGGTGGTATTCAGCTTCAGCAGGGTATAAAATGAACAGTAATGAAACAGACACCCATTTAACATTCACTCAATTATGTCTCCAGATACAAAAGCAAAATTGGTCATGCTAGATAATGATCAGTCATTTCACTGCTTTCCATATTACACCCCTCTGAAGTTGAATTTCAACCGAATGGATTACTTAAATGCATTCAATTATACATTTTTGAAAGATATTGACATTGTGACTCCTGTAATTTTTTCTAATGTCCCAAGCCAACACTATTCCACTGGTAGATTATTAATATTACTGTAAATTATGTTAACGTGTATGCTTATGGAGAGGGGTGATTTATAGATCGGAGTTTATGGATCCTTCGTAAGTAAATCTTCGAAGATAAATCATTTTGTTTCAAACTTGCAATAAAACTTTACCAGCAAGCAAGTGCTCCAATTTCTGCTGCCATTGCTTCCTTCGTTCTTTGGGATTATTGTTATATTTCCCCTTTAAAAGATAAAGGGAAATCCAAAAAGATTCTACAAGCACATTCAGGGCAAAAGAGTAACTATTGAGAGAACGAGATCCCTCAAAGATCGACAAGGTGGTGGAGACTCATCTCTGACTGTTGCTCTTCTGTATTTAACATGAAGACAAGAAACTTTACATCTGTTTAGTTTTAGAGATCCAGCATGGAAACAGGCTCTCTGGCCCATCGGGTCCACGCCAACCAGTGATCAACCGTACACTAGTTAGGGTTAAATATCTTGCACACTTAGGGAAAATTTACCAAAGCCAATTAACCTACAAACATATAGACCTTTGGAGTGTGGGAGGAAACAGGAGCACCCGGAGAAATCCCATACGGTCACGGGGAGAACGTACAAACTCCGTACAGACAGCATCTGTGGTCAGGATCGTACCCGGGTCTCTGGCGCTGTATTGCAGCAATTCTACCGCTGCGCCACCGTGCCGCCCCAACCTCTTGCCTGACGAGAAAGGGGAGAAGAGGGAGGGTCCGGGGTGCGACACATCCTTGATTATGCTGGTGGCCTTTCTGGGGCAGTGTGGTGTAGATGGAGGCAATAGAAGGGAGGTTGGTTTGTGTGATGGTCTGGGTTGCATCTTAGATTGAGCTGTTCTCAGTTTGACCCATATAAGTTCATAAGCGATAGGAGCAGAATTAGGCCATTCGGCCCATCAAGTCTACTCTGCCATTCAACCATGGCTGATCTATATTTCCCTCTTAACCTCATTATCCTGCCTTCTCCCCATATCCCCTGACACCCGTACTAATCAATAATCTATCTATCTCTGCCTAAAAAATATCCATTGACTTGGCCTCCACAGCCTTCTGTGGCAATGAATTCCACAGATTCACCACCCTCTGACTGAAGAAATTCCTCCTCATCTCCTCCCTAAAGGGACGTCCTTTAATTCTGAGGCTATGACCTCCGGTGCTGGACTCTCCCACTAGTGGAAACCTCTTCTCCACATCCACTCTATCCAGGCCTTTCACTATTTAAAAATACGTGACTCCAGACTGGAAGATGGTTGACTGCTAAGTGCCTCTGAAACTCAACAAACAACTTGGTTTAAGGGCCTCCCAAAATCATGAATTATAGAATATGAAAGTAAAGTTCACTCTACTGCGTTTTAAAGTTAATTAGTTTATGGGGTTTTGATTTTTGCAGACTATACTATTTTCAGATGTCACCATTTTCTGTTCATTTCCATGAGGGTTTATATCTATTAGTTAAGTAACCTCAATTGTCACCCGATGCCAAGATTTTTTTGCACAAATTGTCTTAAGCTGATTACTTAATGGAATACCAGCGATCAGACTTTTCAATGGGCAATTAAGACAAAGTGGAGCTGTGAAAATGAATGGAAATCCAAGGCTACGTTTTCAGCCTCTCATTTCTGAGGTCTGAGGTTCCCACCTGCTCTAACAGGGCACCAATAACACGAAGAGTAAGGTGACGTGCCTCAATGACTATCGACCAGTGGCACTAACGTCTGTGGTGATGAAGTGCTTTGCGAGGTTGATTATGGCGCATATCAACTCCTACCTCGACAAGAACCTTGACCCACTGCAGTTCGCTTACCGCCACAACACTGGCTCTCACTAGTTCTCCACTCCGCTCTGGACCACTTGGACAACAAAAACTCGTATGTCAGGCTGTTGTTCATAGACTTCAGCTCGGCATTCAATACCATCATCCCCTCCAAGCTGGTTACCAAGCTCTCAGATCTGGGTCTTTGCGCATCCCTCTGCAATTGGATCCTTGACTTCCTCATCCACAGACCACAGTCTGTCCTTATTGGTGGAAATGTGTCATCCTCAATAACATTCAGCACGGGAGCACCTCAAGGCTGCGTGCTCAGCCCCCTGCTCTACTCACTCTATACTTATGACTGTGTAGTCGGACATAGTGCAAATTCCATCATCAAGTTCGCTGACGACACCACTATTGTGGGACGAATCACAAATGGTGATTAGTCAGAGTATAGAAGTGAGATCAACCGATTGACCAAATGGTGCCAGCACAACAACCTGGCCCTCAACACCAGCAAAACCAAGGAACTGATTGTGGACTTTGGAAGGGGTAGGATGGGGACCCACAGTCCTGTTTATATCAATGGGACGATAGTGGAAAGGGTCAAGAGCTTCAAATTCCTGGGCGTGCATATTTCCGAAGATCTTTCCTGGTCCCAGCACACTTATGCAATTATAAAGAAGGCACATCAGCACCTCAACTTCCTGAGAAGATTACGGAGAGTCGATATGTCAAGGAGGACTCTCTCGAACTTCTACAGGTGCACAGTAAAGAGCATGCTGACCGGTTGCATCGTGGCTTGGTTCGGCAACTTGAACGTCCAGGAGCGGAAAAGAATGCAGAATGTTGTAAACACTGCCCAGTCCATCATCGGCACTGACCTCCCCACCATCGAAGGGATCTATCACAGTCGCTGCCTCAAAAAGGCTGGAAACATCATCAAAGACCCACACCATCCTGGTCACCCACTCATCTCTCTGTTGCCATCGTGAAGAAGGTACAGGAGCCTGAAATCTGTAACATCCAGGTTCAGGAACAGCTTCTTCACCACAGCCATCAGGCTATTAAACATGACATCAAATAAGCTCTGAACAATAACAGTCTATTCGTACTATTGCACTTTATCTGTTTATTTATTGTGTGTATATATATGGTCTATGGTTTATAGACACACTGAACTTTTATCTCCCATTCTGTATTATGTTTACATATTCGGTTATAGACAATAAACAATAGGTGTAGGAGTAGGCCATTCGGCCCTTCGAGCCAGCACCGCCATTCATTGTGATTATGGCTGATCATCCACAATCAGTACCCGTACCTGCCTTCTCCCCATATCCCCTGACTCCGCTATCTTTAAGAGCCCTATATAGTTCTCTCTTGAAAGTATCCAGAGAACTGGCCTCTGCCGCCCTCTGAGGCAGAGAATTCCACAGACTCACAACTCTCTGTGAGAAAAAGTGTTTCCTCGTCTCCGTTCTAAATGGCTTACCCTTTATTCTTAAACTGGGACCCCTGTTTCTGGACTTCCCCAACATCGGGAACATCTTTTCTGCCTCTAGCGGGTCCAAGCCCTTAACAATCTTATATGTTTCAATAAGATTCCCTCTCATCCTCCTAAACTCCAGAGTGTACAAGCCCAGCCGTTCCATTCTCTCAGCATATGACAGTCCTGCCATCCCGGGAATTAACCTTGTAAACCAACGCTGCACTCCCTCAATAGCAAGAATGTCCTTCCTCAAATTAGGGGACCAAAACTGCACACAATACTCCAGGTGTGGTCTCACTAGGGCTCTGTACAACTGCAGAAGGACCTCTTTGCTCCTATACTCGACTCTTCTTGTTATAAAGGCCAACATGCCATTCGCTTTCTTCACTGCCTGCTGTGCCTGCATGCCAACTTTCATAGACTGATCAACAAGGACCCCCAGATGTCGTTGTACTTCCCCTTTTCCCAACTTGACGCCATTTAGATAGTAATCTACTTTCCTGTTTTTGATACCAAAGTGGATAACCTCACATTTATCCACATTAAACTTCATCCCCCAACCTGTCCAAGTCACCCTGCATTCTCATAGCATCCTCCTCACAGTTCACACTGCCACCCAGCTTTGTGTCATCTGCAAATTTGCTAAAGTAACTTTGAATCCCTTCATTAAAATCATTGATGTATATTGTAAATAGCTGCGGTCCCAGCATCTAGCCTTGCGGTACCCCACTAGTCACTGCCTGCCATTCTGAAAGGGACCCATTAATCCCTACTCTTTGTTTCCTGTCTGCCAACCAATTTTCTATCCATGTCAGCACTCTACCCCCAATACCATGTGCACTAATTTTGCCCACTAATCTCCTATGTGGGACCTTATCAAATGCTTTCTGAAAGTCCAGGTACACTACATCTACTGACTCTCCCTTGTCCATTTTCCCAGTTACATCCTCAAAAAATTCCAGAAGATTAGTCAAGCATGATTTCCCCTTCGTAAATCCATGCTGACTCGGACTGATCCTGTTACTGCTATACAAATGTGCGGCTATTTCATCTTTTATAATTGACTCCAGCATCTTCCCCAACACCAATGTCAGGCTAACTGGTTTATAATTCCCTGTTTTCTCTCTCCCGCCTTTCTTAAAAAGTGGGATAACATTAGCTACCCTCCAATGCACAGGAACTGATCCTGAGTCTATAGAACATTGGAAAATTATCACCAATTATTCTGATGTGCTGCTGCAAGAATTTCATTGTCCTATCTGGGACACATGACATAGATACATACATAGATACATAGAAAATAGGTGCAGGAGGAGGCCATTCGGCACTTCGAGCCTGCACCGCCATTCAATATGATCATGGCTGATCATCCAACTCAGTATCCCGTACCTGCCTTCTCTCCATACCCCCTGACCCCTTTAGCCGCAAGGGCCACATCTAACTCCCTCTTAAATATAGCCAATGAACTGGCCTCAACTACCCTCTGTGGCAGAGAGTTCCAGAGATTCACCACTCTCTGTGTGAAAAAGTTTTTTCTCATCTTGGTCTTAAAGGATTTCCCCCTTATCCTTAAGCTGTGACCCCTTGTCCTGGACTTCCCCAACATCGGGAACAATCTTCCTGCATCTAGCCTGTCCAACCCCATAAGAATTTTGTACGCTTCTATAAGATCCCCTCTCAATCTCCTAAATTCCAGCGAGTATAAGCCAAGTCTATCCAGTCTTTCTTCATATGAAAGTCCTGACATCCCAGGAATCAGTCTGGTGAACCTTCTCTGCACTCCCTCTATGGCTATAATGTCCTTCCTCAGATTTGGAGACCAAAACTGTACGCAATACTCCAGGTGTGGTCTCACCAAGACCCTGTACAACTGCAGTAGAACCTCCCTGCTCCTATACTCAAATCCTTTTGCTATGAAAGCTAACATACCATTCGCTTTCTTCACTGCCTGCTGCACCTGCATGCCTACTTTCAATGACTGGTGTACCATGACACCCAGGTCTCGCTGCATCTCCCCTTTTCCTAATCGGCCACCATTTAGATAATAGTCTGCTTTCCTGTTTTTGCCACCAAAGTGGATAACCTCACATTTATCCACATTATACTGCATCTGCCAAACATTTGCCCACTCACCCAGCCTATCCAAGTCACCTTGCAGTCTCCTAGCATCCTCCTCACAGCTAACACTGCCCCCCAGCTTAGTGTCATCCGCAAACTTGGAAATGTTGCCTTCAATTCCCTCATCCAGTTCATTAATATAAATTGTAAATAGCTGGGGTCCCAGCACTGAGCCTTGCGGTACCCCACTAGTCACTGCCTGCCATTCTGAAAAGGACCCGTTTACTCCTACTCTTTGCTTCCTGTTTGCCAGCCAGTTCTCTATCCACCTCAATAGTGAACCCCCAATACCGTGTGCTTTAAGTTTGTATACTAATCTCTTATGTGGGACCTTGTCGAAATCCTTCTGAAAGTCCAGATACAACACATCCACTGGTTCTCCCCTATCCACTCTACTAGTTACATCCTCGAAAAATTCTATAACATTCGTCAGACATGATTTACCTTTCGTAAATCCATGCTGACTTTGTCCAATGATTTCACCACTTTCCAAATGTGCTGCTATCCCATCTTTAATAGCTGACTCTAGCAGTTTCCCCACTACCGATGTTAGACTAACTGGTCTGTAATTCCCCGTTTTCTCTCTCCCTCCCTTCTTAAAAAGTGGGGTTACGTTTGCTACCCTCCAATCCTCAGGAACTACTCCAGAATCTAAAGAGATTTGAAAAATTATCACTAATGCATCCACTATTTCTGGAGCTACTTCCTTAAGTACTCTGGGATGCAGCCTATCTGGCCCTGGTGATTCATCGGCCTTTAATTCATTCAATTTACCCAACACCACTTCCCGACTAACCTGGATTTCACTCAGTTCCTCCATCTCCTTTGACCCGCGGTACCCTGCTATTTCCGGCAGATTATTTATGTCTTCCTTAGTGAAGACGGAACCAAAGTAGTTATTCAATTGGTCCGCCATATCCTTGTTCCCCATGATCAATTCACCTGTTTCTGACTGCAAGGGACCTACATTTGTTTTAACTAATCTCTTTCTCTTCACATATCATTAAAAACTTTTGCAGTCAGTTTTTATGTTCCCTGCCAGTTTTCTTTCATAATCTATTTTCCCTTTCCTAATTAAGCCCTTTGTCCTCCTCTGCGGGTCTCTGAATTTCTCCCAGTCCTCTGGTATGCTGCTTTTTCTGGCTAATTTGTATGCATCATCTTTTGCTTTGATACTATCCCTGATTTCCCTTGTTATCCACGGATGCACTACCTTCCCTGATTTATTCTTTTGCCAAACTGGGATGAACAATTTTTGTAGTTCATCCATGCAGTCTTTAAATGCCTTCCATTGCATATCCACCGTCAACCCTTTTAGAACTAATTGCCAGTCAATCTTGGCCAATTCACGTCTCATACCCTTTTATATGACAATAAAACTCTCTTGACTCTTGACTCCCGAACTACGTATGGAGTATTATGTTCATTGGTTACTCTGCTATCGGAAGGATGTTCTTAAAGAGGAAAGAGTGCCAAGAAGATTTAACAGGATGTTACCAGGACCTCGAGTGCCTGAGCTATATGGAGAGGTTTGGGCAAGCTAGGACTTTATTCCTGGGAGCGCAGGAGGATTGAGTTTGAGTTTAGTTTATTCTCACATGTATCGAGGCGCAGAGTAAATCTCTTGTTGCGTGATAACCAGGCAGCGGAAAGACAATACATGATTACAATCGAGCTATCCACCTTGTACAGATACATGATAAAGGGAATAATGTGAATACCGTTTCGTGCAAGATAAAGTCCAATCAAAGAAATTCCGAGGGTCTCCAATGAAGTAGATGGTAGCTCAGGACTGCTCTCTAGTTGTTGATAGATAGGTTGAATGCTTAAGAGTCTTTTATTCAGGGTGGGTGAATCAAAAGTCAGAGGACATAGATTTAAGGTGAGAGGGGCAAGATTTAATACATGAGGGACAACCTTTTCACTCAGAGGGTGGTGGGTATATGGAATGAGCTGCCAGAAGAGGCAGTTGAAGCAAGCACTGTAGCAGCATTTAAAGACACTAAGATAGGTACACAAATAGGAAAGGTTTGGAGGTCTATGGCCAAATTGAGGCAAATAGGACCAGCTTAGATGGGGCATCTTGATTGGTATGGAAGAGTTAGGCCAAAGGGCCAATTTCAAATTTCACCTCTTAATTTTTCCCACATTTTGTGATGTTAATTGCATTTTGACATTTTAAAACATATTTAACGTATTTTATAATTCTCTTGGCTTGCAAGGTCCGTAGAAACTCACAATTACGCTGCAGACTGGCAAGAATTTTGCTATTACAGAGATTATAAGACAATATTATTTACACTGTTCAGTCTGTGCAGAGAAAGACACTGCCTGAAATATCTAATCAAGTTCACCAGGTCCACCACCGATTTTCCAACATCCTTGGCTCCAGAGCCGTTCTGGATTATCTGAGGTCACGGCCTCCGAGAGGAGTCATAACAAGTGTATAGGAGCAAAGAGGTCCTTCAGCAGTTGTACAGGGCCCTAGTGAGACCACACCTGGAGTATTGTGTGCAGTTTTGGTCCCCTAATTTGAGGAAGGACATTCTTGCTGTTGAGGGAGTGCAGCGTAGGTTTACAAGTTTAATTCCCGGGATGGCGGGACTGTCATATGCTGAGATGCTGGGCTTATATACTCTGGAATTTAGAAGGATGAGAGGATATCTTATTGAAACATATAAGATTATTAAGGGTTTGGACACGCTAGAGGCAGGAAACATGTTCCCGATGTTGGGGTAGTCCAGAACCAGGGGCCACAGTTTAAGAATAATGAATAAGCTATTTAGAACAGAGATGAGGAAACACTTTTTCTCACAGAGAATTGTGAGTCTGTGGAATTCTCTGCCTCAGAGGGCGGTGGAGGCAGGTTCTCTGGGTGCTTTCAAGAGAGAGCTAGATAGGGGTCTTAAAAATAGCGGAGTCAGGGGATATGGGGAGAAGGCAGGAATGGGGTACTGATTGGGGATGATCGGCCATGATCACATTGAATGGCGGTGCTGGCTCGAAGGGCCGAATGGCCTACTCCTGCACCTATTGTTTATTGTCTATTGTCTATTGTCTAATCGAGAGATAATCATATTACAAATTTAAAAATTACATTGGGCGGCACGGTGGCGCAGCGGCAGAGTTGCTGCCTCACAGCATCAGAGACCCGGGTTCAATCCTGACTGCGGGTGCTGTCTGTACGGAGTTTGTACCTTATCCCTGTGACCTGCGTGGGTTTTCTCCGAGATCTTCTTGGTGGGCCTGTTTCCGCAAGGTGTTTCTCTAAACTAAATTAAACTAAACTAAATGATAGGGTTAAAGTTAAAAATCTTAATGGACAAAGTGGCAGACTGCTACTAACATTGGCCAGCACTATTCAAGTGGTTATTATATCTCAGTTTAAGTCTCATAATGATTTTGGTATCAGCACTTTGAGATTGGAATCATACCGTACGCATGACAAATCTAATGAATATTTCTCTTTGTTTATTTTTCAATAACTCTGCAAATATCAACAAGTGTGTAAAACAATAAATTGTCTGGTTTAGATTATTTTAAATGCATAAATACGATAGAACTGTGACATTTTAATGGAGTGACCTTCATCGCAACCTTAAAAGAACAAGGGGTTCCTTGATGGCTCGGCAAAATAATCCAATAAATTGTGAAGCTATAACCCGGATGATTTCAACTTGATTCTTGGACTCAACGTGGGATGTCGGAGACACTGCCCAGTCCAACGTGGGTGGTGACCACCCCACCATCGAAGGGATCTATGGGAGGTGCAGCCTCAAACACGCAAGCCAGTATCATCAAAGACCCACACCACACTGGCCATGCACTCGATTCACTCCTACCATCAGGAAGAAGTTATTGGATTCTGAAACGGATTCAAAAATAGCCTCCCACATTCCAAAGATGTTTAGGTTTGGCTTCTGTAATATTGTCTCTAGTTTAGTTTTAGTTTAGTTTAGAGATACAGCGTGGAAACCGACCCTTCGGCCCACCAGGTCCACACCAGCCAGTGTTCCTTGCACATTAACACTACCCAACACACACTCGGAACAATTTTACATTTACACCAAGGCAATTAACCTGCAAACCTGCACGTCTTTGGAGTGTGGGATCTCGGAGAAAACCCACGCACGTCATGGGGAGAACGTACAAACTCCGTACAGGCAGCACCCGTAGTCAGGATCGAACCCGGGTCACTGGCGCTGTAAGGCAGTAGCTTTACTGCTACACCACCGTGCCGCCCTAGTGTGTAGGATGAAACTAGTGTACGGGTATCGCTGCTTGGCGTGGACTTGGTGGGCTGAAGGGCCTTTTTCCATGCTATCTATAAAACTAAAAATCCAAATGTGAAGAAGGGTCCCGACCTGAAACGTCACCTGTCCATGTTCTCCAGAGATGCTGCCTGACCCGCTGAGTTACTCCAGCACTTTGTGTCCAAATTCCTATAAAGCTGCGTTGCGACTCCCTGACTCCCTCGATCCTGAGCTACCATCTACGTCACTGGGAACACTCGGAATATCTTTAATCGGGCTTTACCTTGCACTAAATGTTACTCCCTTTATCATGTATCTGTACACTGTGGATACCTCGATTGTAATCGTACATAGTCTTTCCGCTGACAGGGATGTACATAACAAACAAAAAAATCTTGGTACAGGTGATAATAAACTAAACTAAGCCATGAAAGCAGGCATACATTTCCTTCTTGTTTCACTAAATGCTGGAATAATCAAAGGTAGACAAAAATGCTGGAGAAACTCAACGGGTGAGGCAGCATCTATGGAGTGAAGGAATAGGTGACGTTTCGGGGTCGAGACCCTTCTTCAGACTCAATAAGGGTCTGAAGAAGGGTCTCGACCCGAAACGTCACCTGTTCCTTCACTCCATAGTAGCTGCCTCACCCGCTGAGTTTCTCCAGCATTTTTACCTTCTTGACCGCTCTGGTTCGATTGAAGTCAGTGCAGTCAAATGTGCAGAGTCAAACATAACCAGAAGCCAACACCGCACAAGCACTTAGTGGAAATAAAATTTTTTCGCCCAGCGCAGAAAAAGAATGTTACTTTTTGTTCTTGTGGAATCTCATTTGGCAGCTGGGCAAAATAAGCTTTATTGGCTCAATATCAATCATCATGCACTGCAGAAGATTGTTTGATAAAACCCTGCAGTGTGCTGATCCAAGTCAAAGCAAAATGAATCATTGCCTTGAAAAACATTATTCTCTCACCAGTGCCTAATGCCAGGAAAAGTGTGATGTGTGCTCCTTAAGCCTTCTTGAGTTCGATAGTCTTTGGCTAATGCCTCACTAAAAAGGTTCTGTGATAAGAGGACCAGAATAAATAAGAATACAATATAAATATCGCCCGCTGGTCAAGATGGTGGCATTAGTTTAGAGATACAGCAAGGAAACAGAAACTTCAAGTCCGCAGTCGCCATCGATCACCCGTTCACGTTAGTTGTATGTTTTCGTTTTTAACTTTGAGAGACACAGCGTGGAAACAGGCCCTTCGGCCCGCCAAGTCTGCGCCGACCAGCGATCCCCCACACACACACGTAACACTATCCTGCACACACACACACACACACACTAGGGACAAATTATCTTTTTTTTTAAACCGAAGCCAATTAACCTACAAACCTGTACTTCTTTGGTGTGTGGGAGGAGACCGGAGTTCCCGGAGGAAACCCACGCGGTCACAGGGAGAACGTGCAAACTCCACACAGACAGCACCTGAGGTCAGGATCAAACCCGGGTCTCTGGCACCGTGAGGCAGCAGCTCTACCCGCTGCGCCACTTTGCTGCCCTATTATGTCATTTTTTTGCCTATTGTGTAAAATATTGGTAGATCCACTTTTTAAATAACGATCATGTTTACAAGTGATAGGAGCAGAATCAGGCCACTCGGCCCATGGTTTATTCTGCCATTCAATCATAAGGTCATAAGGAATAGTAGAATAGTAGATCTTGCCCGACACATGTGTTGGAATTCGTTGAGGAAGTAAATAGCAGGATAGACAAATGAAAATCAGTGGATGTTGTCTCCCTGGATTTTCAGAAGGCCTTTGAGAAGGAGCCACACATGAGGCTGCTCAACATGATGAGAGCCCATGGTATTAGAGGGAAGATTTAATTAGCATGGATAGAAGACTGGATGAATGGCAATGAGAAGGTAATGAGTGGCAATGATGGATTTTTTTTGTGGTTGGCTGCCAGTGACTAGTGGTGTTCCGCAGGGGGTCAGTGCTGGGGCTTCATGTTGTAAACCAATGGTTTGGGCGAGGGGATTGAAGGCTTCGTGGCCAAGTTTGCAAATGATATACGATACGATAGAACATTATTTATCCCAGAAGGGGAAATTGGTCTGCTAACAGTCATAAAACACAACAAGATACATGAAACATGAATTTAAAGTGACGAGTGGAAAGGATTGGGGATGTGCAAAGATTGGGGAGGAGGGGAGGGGTGGGGTGAGGGGGGGGGGGGTCAGTCTACCCCACGACAGAAGGGAGAGGAGTTGTACAGTTTGAGAGGCCACAGGGGAAAAGGATCTCCTGTGGCGTTCTGCACTGCATCTTGGTGGAACCAGTCCGTTGCTGAAGGTACTCTGCAGGTTGACCAATACGAAGGTATGTGGAGGGGCGGGTTGTGTCGAGGAAGCAGGGTCTCTGCAGAAGGACTTGGACAAGTTGGGACATGTGGACAAATAAGTGGCAGATGGAATACAGCATAGCAAAGTGTGCCGTCATGCACTTTGGCAGTAGGAATAAAGGCGTAGACTATTTTCTAAATGGGGAGAGAATACAAAAATCGGAGGTACAAAGGGGATTGGGACTGCTGGTGCAGAATCCCCAAAAGGTTCATTTACAAGTTGAACCAGCTATTAAGGAATGAAAATATAACATTAGCATTTATGATCAGGGATCGCCTTTGGAAGGTCTGCCATCACCTTAACACCAATTCCTTGACAAAAGCGATGAATATTTGCGTTTGAAGAACACATCAGCAAAGTAAAGAAACAGAAAATTCTGCAAAGACCCGGCAGGTCATATGAGAAGGGAGACACGATGCTGAAGTTTCAAGTTGATGAAGCTTTATCAGAATTATGAGCTGCTGAGAGGTGATCAAACTAGTAGAACAAAAGAAAAAGTACACCCAAAAAAGCTGGAGCAACTCAGCGGGTCAGGCATCATCTCGGGAGAAAAGGAATGGGTGACGTTTTGGGTCGGGACCCTTCTTCAGAAAAAGGATCTCGACCTGAACCGTCACCCATTCCTTTTCCCCAGAGACGCTGCCTGACACGCCGAGTTACAAACTCGGTACAGGCAGCACCCGTAGTCAGGATCGAACCCGGGACCCAGGTCTCTGGCGCTGTGAGGCAGCAACTCTACCGCTGCTCCACCGTGCTGTCTATCTTATGGGAAATACTTATTTGGAATTACTAAAAAAAACTGGAAGAAATGCTGGAAATCTGAAATTAAACGCTGCTGGAATAGGTGTTAAATTGTGAACTTGTGCTGGAGATGATGATTGAGGTTATGTAGCTCGTGACTGGAACAGGGTATTAGCCAAGGACAGAACGGTCACAGTGGAAGTGAAATGGAGACATTAAGTAACAGGCCATTGAGAGCTCGGGGTCACCCCTCTTCACCTCCTTGCTTCCTGTTCTTATTTCCAACATCCTGCAAATCCAATATTTTTGATTTTTGTAGAACAGAATTATTAGTGCTGCAGATTCACTTCTGCCGAGAACAAATTTCCATGCAATCCCCGTTAATGTTGCAATTGCATTGTAAACGTCTCTGGCGGTTTCACAATCCCAAAGGCCTCAGAAGCAACATGGCTGTGGTCGTTGAGCCCACTGTCGTTCGATGATGTTGTGGACAACTCAGTACCAACGCGCCTGCGAGTTGGGGGCTATGCGTGAGTGGATTCAAGATTCAAGATTCAAGAGAGTTTATTGTCATGTGTCCCTGATAGGACAATGAAATTCTTGCTTTGCTTCAGCACAACAGAACATAGTAGGCATGACTACAGAACATATCAGTGTGTCCATATACCATTGAATAAGTATATACACACATGAATAAATAAACTGATAGGGCGGGGATGGGGTAAAAGGAGCAAATGGATAATATTAATATAATATCAAGGGGGTGGTTAGTGTGTGTGTGACGCCGCAGGCCGCACCCCCCCCCTCTCACCGCCGCAACCGCGCGTTGAAGGTACGGGACCCACTGGGTCCCACTTGGTCTAGTATGACAATAAAACACAAAACCATCTTCAGTCTGAAGAAGGTTTCCGACCCGAAACATCACCTATTTCTTTTCTCCAAAGATGCTGCCTGACCCGCTGAGTTACTCCAGCATTTTGTATCGATCTTCAGCATTGATTCTGACACGGTTTTGTGGAATTCACAAAATTAAATAAAAATGAGGCAGAGCTTATTGAAAGATTGAAAGATGCCAGCATGGAAACTGCCCGATCAGCGCACCGAGTCCACACTGACCATCGATCGCCTGCTCACACTAGTTCTACGTTATCCCACCTTTGAATCCACTCCCAACACACAAGGGGAATTTTTACAGAAGCCAATTAACCTACAAACCCGCAGGTCTCTGGGATGTAGGAGGAAACCGGAGCATCCGGGAGAAATCCATGTGGTCAGGAAATCCAGGAAGATTAACAAGCTAATCTTAATGTTTCTTAATGACTTGAAATCCAAAACATTCACGGGAATTTAACGTCTTCAACAAAATGGTTATTGAGAAAACACCAGATGTTTCACATATAAGCCCAGCATTTCTGACCCAGAAGATTGTTGGATCAGACTTATAAATAGCGACATCAAACGTGCATGCAAATATCCGCATCAAAGATACTATCTTTGTTCATAAAAACACGAGCAGTCTTGTCAGAAGAGAAATCAGCCTCGATGGGAAATTGTTGATGTCATCCATCACTTTCACAGAGTGGTTATGAAGTTAAGTCACACAATAATAAATCTGCCCGGTTTTCAAAACAAATGACCTTTTCTGTGATTTACACTGTGCTCTTTCTCCGAAGATGCAGGCCAACGCCGCCAGCACAAAGGCGGGCTTGCTTGTTCAAACTCTGTAAACATAGCAGTCACCAAACAAAGATGACAACCTGTTTAAGAAGGAACTGCAGATGCTGGAAAATCGAAGGCCGACAAAAGTGCCGGAGAAACTCAGCGGGTGCAGCAGCATCTATGGAGCGAAGGAAATAGGCAACGTTTCGGGCCGAAACCCAAAGGAAATAGGCAACGTTTCGGGCTGAAACCCAAAGGAAATAGGCAACGTTTCGGGCTGAAACCCAAAGGAAATAGGCAACGTTTCGGGTCGAAACCCAAAGGGTTTCGGCCCGAAAACGTTGCCTATTTCCTTCGCTCCTTAGATGCTGCTGCACCCGCTGAGTTTCTCCAGCATTTTTGTCTACCAAAGATGACAACCTGACATTAGACAACGATTAGAAACATATGAAATTATAAAAGGACTGGACAAGCTAGATGCAGGAAAAAAAAATCCCAAATGTTGGGCGAGTCCAGAACCAGGGGACACAGTCTTAGAATAAAGGGGAGGCCATTTAAGACTGAAGTGAGAAAAAATGTTTTCACCCAGAGAGTTGTGAATTTGTGGAATTCCCTGCCACAGAGGGCAGTGGAGGCCAAATCACTGAATGGATTTAAGAGAGAGTTGGATAGAGCTCTAGGGGCTAGTGGAATCAAGGGATATGGGGAGAAGGCAGGCACAGGTTATTGATTTGTGATGATCAGCCATGATCACAATGAATGGCGGTGCTGGCTCGAAGGGCGGAATGGCCTCCTCCTGCACCTATTTTCCATGTTCCTATGTTTCTATGAGTGACTGGCGCCCATAGCAGAAGCGTCCACAAAGCTGGGGTGGAAATTGGAAGCATCCGGAGTTAATTCTGCTACCACCATCATCTATTGCGACAAGTGATGGCTTCCACTGATTGTCGCCGGAAGCTTGCGTCCTTTTCAGGACGGACGATGACAGCGAGGCCAACATTTGTAACAAGATGGACACGAAAAGAAGAAGAAGGAGTGACTACTACTCATGTGAAGAAAACAAATTCAACACAATTGATATAAATGTAATTTATGTAAGGAGGAACTGCAGATGCTGGTTTACACCGGAGATAAGACACAAAATGCTGGAGTAACTCAATGGGTCAGGCAGCACCTCTGGAGAAAAGGAATAGGCGACGTTTTGTGTCGAGACCCTTTCTTCAGACTGTGACACCTTTGAGCATCTATGATGCAGGAGGTATCGTAGAAATGAGGCGAGGAGGAATACCTTTAGTCAGAGGGTGGTGAATCGAAGGAATTCATTGCCAAAGATGGCTGTGGAGGCCAAGTCAATGGGTATTTTTAAGGTGGAGATGGACAGATTCTTGATTAGTATGGGTGTCAAGGGTTATGGGGAGAAGGATGGGGTTGAGGGGGAAAGATAGATCAGTCATGATTAAATGGCGGAGTTGACTCTTTGGGCTGAAGGGCCAGTTTCCATGCTGTACTGCTTTATAAGTCTATACATAACGAGGCTGATGGGCAGTGAATCAGACGCTGACTTCATTAAGGTCAGCAGAGAATAAGAACATAGAACGATGCAGCACAGGAACAGGCCCTTCGGCCCATAATGTCCATGCTAAACATAATGCCAGGGTGCTGATGTCAATCTGATGTCTGCCTTAAGTTCAGGTTTAGGTTGATTATTGTCATGCGTAGCTAGGTACAGTGAAAAGCACACTATCCAATCAAGTCAGTTAATACTATGTACATTGGGTTGAGAGATACAGCATGGAAATGTGCCCTTCGGCCCATCGGGCCCTGGTCGACCGTCGATCACCCGTTCACACTAGTCCTATGTTATCCCACTTTCACATTCACTCCCGACCCACCAGGTCTACTGAGGTCAATTACCTACAAACCTGCACGTCTTTGGGACGTGGGGGGAGACTGGAGCACCAGGAGGAAACGCACACAGCTAATGGGAGAACGTGCAAATTCCACACAGACAGGACCCGAACCCCAAGTCTCTGGTGCTGTCAGGCAGCAGGGCTACCAGCTGTGCCACTGTGCCACACAACCTGACACAATCAAGCCAATCGCAAGTACAATAGGTGGAGTGTTAATGAAGACAGTGTTGTGAATATAGTCTTCAATTGGCTTGGACTTCCACCTTGTTCTGTGAATGTGCAGGTCGGAGCCAATGTGAACCATGTCAGGTCGTTGTGCAGGGACTGCGGCAATGGTGGCGCAGCGGTAGAGTTGCTGCCTCACAGCCCCCCAGAGACCCGGGTTCGATCCTGACTACGGGTGCTGTCTGTACCGAGTTTGTACCTTCTCCCCGCGACCTGCGTGGGTTTTCTCCGGGAGCTGTGGTTTCCTCCCACACTCCAAAGACGTACAGGATTGTAGGTTAATTGTGTAAGTCTTGGGCAAAATTGTGAAATGTCTCTAGTGTGTGTTGGATAGTGTTAGTGTGCGGGGATCGCAGGCCGGCGCGGACAAGGGTGGGGCTAACGGCCTGTTTCCGCGCTGTATCTCTAAACTAAACTAAATGTCAGTGCCATCGTGAACCATGATAGTTCATCAGTTCAAATATGTAGTCAGCTCACCTTCATAAGTTCTAGGAGCAGAATTAGACCAATCGGCCCATCAAGTCTACTCCGCCATTCATTCATAGCTGATCTATCTCTCCCTCCTAACCCCATTCTCCTGCTTTCTACCCATAACCCCAGACACCTGTACTTCTTCTGTCGTGTGTCTTTTAGACCTGCAGCTCCGTTGGGGCGAGCCAGGCCAACGTGTCATCGTCCAGGTCAATCACACCTCGTTCACCATTCGGTGGCCGGTGTTTGGGGCAACTGGTGACTATGTGCTCCACTGTCTGTGTTGGGTCCCCCACACTCGCAGGAGGCACTGTCCACGAGGCCCCACCTCTTCATCGCTACTCCATAGCGTCCGACGCCTGTCCTCAAGCGGTTGAGGGTTGCTCTAATCAAGTACTAATCAACCTGTACTAATCAAGAATCTATCTATCTATCTCTGCCTTAAAAACATCCACTGACTTGGCCTCCACAGCCTTCTGTGGTTGCAGTATTTTCTGTGCTGTGATAAATGATGAAGCTTGCGGTGAATTTGAGTGAACGGAAAAATATCACGTGTGATTGACAGGCATGGAATTGCTAATGAAACTCTGGAATTAAATTGGGTCTTTGGATCTGGAAAGACTGTTCAGCATTTCGACAGATACTGCTCAATGGGCGCACAATGTTTGTCTAACAAATAGGCAGGTACATGGATAGGTCTGGTTTAGTTTACAGATTCAGCGCAGAAACAGGCCCTTCTGCCCACCGGGTCCGCGCCGACCAGCGATCCCCGCACATTAACACCACCCGACACACACTAGGGACAATATTTACACTATGCCAAGCCAGTTAGCCTACAAACCTGTACGTCTTTGGAGTGTGGGAGGAAGCCGAAGATCTCGGAGAAAACCCACGCGGGTCATGGGGAGAACGGCCAAACTCCGTACAGACAGCGCCCACGGTTGGGATCGAACCCGGGTCTCAAGCGCTGTAAGGCAGCAACTCTACTGCTGCGCCACCATTCCGCCCACTGCAAATTAGGTTTGGAAGCATATAGGTCAAAGGTAGGAGTGTGGAACTAGTGTAGTTGGGACTTGTTGGCTGGTGTGGGCAAGTTGGGACGAAGTTTCCACTCTGCGAGACTCTATGACTATCAAAACGGTTGCAGATCTCCTGCTGTATCTGGGTTAATAAAGTTGCATTCGATCCAGTATCATTGTACGATACAGTGGCAAAATACGTGTGGGACAGATCCTTGTTTTATGTACATGATGAATGTTGCTTGCACAGACTGCTTCATAAAATCTTGCAAAATCAGCAGCGATTAATTAAAGTATTGGGAGCGCAGTGATATGATTTATCACACAGAGATGAGATGGCTCAACAGGGCTGCGTAACTCGTGAAATGGTTTACAGTCGTACTGAGACCTGCACAGCTCACTCGAACATCAACCTCTACAGATGCGCCTCCGTCCAAGGCCGCAAGAAATTGCACAGGGAATCGTTGGACGCAGCCCAGACCGTCACGCAAACCAACCTCCCTTCCATTGACTCCATCTACACTTCACGCTGCCTCGGCAAAAGGCCAGCAGCATAATCACGGACGAGTCTCATCCTGGCCATTCCCTCTTCTCCCCTCTCCCCATCAGGCACGAGGTGGAGAAGTGTGAAAACGCACACCTCCAGAATCAGGGACAGTTTCTTCCCAGCTGTTATCAGGCAACGGAACCATCCTACCACAACTAGAGAGCGGTCCTGAGCCAATACCTACCTCATTGGAGACCCTCGGACTATCTTTAATCGGACTTTACCTTGCATTAAACATTACTCCCTATATCTCCACACTGCGTACGGCTCGATTATGATCATGTCTTTTCTCTGACTGGTTAGCACGCAACAAACACTTTTCACTGTACCTCGGTACACATGATAATAAACGAACCTAAACAAATGCTCAGTACCTTTGTGATCTTTCCTTACTGCTCATTTTAATGCTCTGTTTCAGGAAGAAGAATCAACATGTCTGACTTGACACAGAAGATAGACACAAAGTGCTGGAGTAACTCGGCGGGTCAGGCAGCATCTCTGGAGAGAATGGATAGATGACGTTTCATCTATCAATGAAAGATAGGATAGAAAGATAGTGGACGATGACTGACCCGCCGAGTTACTCCAGCACCTGTGTCTATCTTTGGGAAAATTCCAGTGTTCGTCTGAGCCATCATGTTTAATTTAGTTTAATTAAGGTTTGTTTATTATTCTCACGTGTACAGGGAAAAGCTTTTATGTTGACAATAGTTTTTTTGATGATGAGAGGGTCAATTGAGGCTCTTCGCAAACCCACTTTCACTTTCTTGGAATCAAACTGGAGTTTAACTTGTTGCAATGATCCAACGCACTTGCCTCACTCGTTGCCAAGGAAGCCGCCTCATTTTCTCCAAATGTCTTGATTCCAAAGTTCCCAAGGCTACAATAACACCAAGACAGATGTGTACAGCAATTCATTCTTCCCCCGCACAATTAAAGCATGGAATTGTCTTCACCCTACCATAGTTACTCAACCAGACGCAGCTAAATTTAAGGTAGCTCTTCTTCTCCAAGAATCCTTTCTTGCTTAAGTTCACCCTCCGCCACCTCCAGTTTAAATTCCATTTGGAATAATTTGGAGGACCAAGAACCAAACACCCATGAAATTAACTATTCCTGTCTGCTGAATATTCAATAGACAATAGACAATAGGTGCAGGAGTAGGCCATTCGGCCCTTTGAGCCAGCACCGCCATTCACTGTGATCATGGCTGATCATCCACACTCAGTACCCCGTTCCTGCCTTCTCCCCATATCCCTTGACTCTGCTATCTTTAAGAGCTCTATCTAACTCTCTCTCGAAAACGTCCAGAGAATTGGTCTCCACTGCCTTCTGAAGCAGAGACTTCAACAGATTCACAAGTCTCTGGGTGAAAAAGATTTTTCCTCATCTCAGTCCTAAACGGCTTACCCCTTATTCTTAAACTGTGGCCCCTGGTTCTGGACTCCCCCAACATCGGGAACATGTTTCCTGCCTCTAGCGTGTCCAATCCCTTAATAATCTTATGTTTCAATAAGATGCCCTCTCATCCTTCTAGATTCCAGTGTATACAAGCCCAGCCGCTCCATTCTATCAGCATATGACATGCAAGCATGCCTTTTCTCTTCCTAATCTCAATGATGTTTGAAGAAGGACAATGGGATGACAGATAATAAATTGGAAGGAGTTATGACTATGACATAAGAAATGACAATAGATAATAGACAATAGGTGCAGGAGTAGGTCATTCGGCCCTTCGAGCCATTCAATGTGATCATGGCTGATCATCCACATTCAGTACCCCGTTCCTGACTTCTCCCCATATCCCCTGACTCCGCTATCTTTAAGCCCTATCCAGCTCTCTCTTGAAAGTATCCAGAGAATCGGCCTCCACCGCCCTCGGAGGCAGAGAATTTCACAGACTCACAACTCTCTGTGAGAAAAAGTGTTTCCTCGTCTCCGTTCTACTCGTCTTGGCTTATTTAATGTTTTTATATTTGAATTATATTATTTAAAAGTTGCAAACAAAGGGATGATTAACTGATTTATTCCTCAATATTCTTGTTATAACTTGTGTGTGGTCCGATATTTAAGCTAGGCAGCATAAAAGAAATGCCTTCCCCAAAAATCGTGATCTTAATGTTCAATAAAATATCTTTAATATGACATTTATTATAAAACTGCTTGTGAGAAAGAGGATTTAATAATTTGCAGGTCAGTAGCAAAGGAAACCAAATGAACTGCACTCGATCACGAGAAAATTAAACCAAAAATTGCAATTGTAATCCAACCAAAGAGTAAATTGCAAGATTTATAATTTAAAAAAAGTGATAATGTAATTTCAAATAAAAATCATTTTTATCTGGAAAGGGCCCATTTTTTAAAATCAATTTCTCAGAATGATGATTTGAAAGTAAGAAGTAGATGGCTTTTATAGATTCTTAATTTGCATCATAAAGAATATAGGTAATAAATCTAGTCACAAAATGAGTTAGATATTTAAAAATCTGATAACTGAGCAATGACCAAAATACTGCCAGCAAAAAAAAAATAATCAGTCAGCGTCTCAACAAGGCTGTGTTTGACCAGTACAACTACCACTATGACCATCTAGTAATGGTCTGCGGAGACCAGACCCTCAAATGTAATTTATAGACTACAGGCAATAGGTGCAGGAGTGGGCCATTCGCCCTTTGAGCCGGCACCACCATTCAATGTGATCATGGCTGATCATCCACATTCAGTACCCAGTTCCTGCCTTCTCCCCATATCCCTTGACTCCGCTATCTTTAAGAGCTCTATCTAACTCTCTCCTGAAAGCCTCCAGAGAAATGGCCTCCACCGCCCTCTGAGGCAGAGAATTCCACAGATTCACAACTCGTTTTTCCTCATCTCCGTTCTAAATGGCTTACCAATTATTCTTAAACTGTGGCCCCTGGTTCTGCACTCCCCCAACATCGGGAACATGTTTCTTGCCTCTAGCGTGTCCAAACCCTTTATAATCTTATATGTTTCAATAAGATCTCCTCTCATCATTCTAAATTCCAGAGTATACAAGCCCAGACGCTCCATTCGTTCAACATATGACAGTCCCGCCATCCCGGGAATTAACCTCGTGAACCTACGCTGCACTCCCTCAATAGCAAGAATGTCCTTCCTCAAATTTGGAGATCAAAACTGCACACAATACTCCAGGTGTGGTCTTACCAGGGCCCTATACAACTGCAGAAGGACCTCGTATACTCAACTCCTCTTGTCATGAAGGCCAACATGCCAGTAGCTTTCTTCACTGCCTGCTGCACCTGCATGCTTACTTTCAGTTAGGATCTTTGAGATAGAATCAAGAGGCCAATTTGTTTGCCACTGCACATTTGAGTCTTCATGTGCTCGTTCACTAACCAGCATCTGAATTCTATTTCTGAATCCCAATAAGATACATCTTCTTCAATAAAAAATGAAGAAAGGGCAGCACGGTGGCGCAGCGGTAGAGTTGCTGCTTGACAGCAATTACAGGGCCAGAGACCCGGGTTCAATCCTGGCTACGGGTGTTGTCTGAACATTGTCTCTGTGACCGCGTGTTTTTTTTTCCCCGAGAGCTTTGGTTTCCTCCCACACCACAAAGACGTACAGGTTTGTAGGTTAATTGGCTTGGTATAAATGTACATTGGCCCCAGTGTGTGTAGGATAGTGTTAGAGTGCGGGGATCGCTGGTTGGTGCGGACTCGGTGGGCTGAAGGGCCTGTTTCCGCGCTGTATCTCTAACCTAAACTAAACTAGACAGCAGAATACAGCGCAGAAACAGGCCATTCAGCCCACTGAGTCCGCGCCGACCAGTGATCCCCTTACACTATCCTACACACACCAGGTACAATTTACAATTTCGTGCTGTATCTCTAAACTAAACTAAACTAAACTAAAAAATGCTGCTTTTCGTTGGCTGATTGACATAGTCCTTCAGAAATGAGGACAGACGAACCTTTGGGTATTGCATCAGATGCTGGCAGATGTTTAATGCAGCTTCAAGACATGCTGTCTGCTAGACCCAATGGCCAAACTTTGACAGCTGAGGTGCTTTTGACAGATGCTCTCTGCATTTTGCAACCCCTGAGAGACCTGCCATAGAAAATGCTCCATCTGTAACTGGGTAGATAGAATCTCCTTCAGCAGGGCACTAGGCAGTGCAAGGTTCTGATTGGACGCAGGGTGGATATGCACGATATATGCAAGGACTATGATCCGAAACTCGATGCCCATTTCATCGTCACCCCTTTCACCCCACGTGCTTGACCCTGTGATCGCTGAGCTACTGAACACTTTGTGCCCATTAACACTGTGCTGAACAGCCAAGTTTACAAAGGAGATAGTGATCGACTTCAGCAAGTCGACACACACCCCAGTTTGGAATGACGGCGCCAAAGTAGGCATGGTTGAAAGCTTCAAATTCCTGGGAGTCAATATCACCAACAACTTCTCCTGGACCACCCATATTGAAGCAACGACCAAGATAGCTCACCAATGCCTCTACTTCCTTAGAAGGCTTAGGAAGTTTGGCATGCCCTCTACAACTCTCACCAACTTCTACAAATGGGCTGGAGAAATGATTTTATCGGCACGCACCACAGCTCGGTTTGGGAACAGCAACATCCAAGACCGCAAGAAATTGTAATAATAATAATAATAATGCATTTTATTTGCTGGCGCCTTTCTGGACACCCAAGGACACCTTACAGGACATAAAATCACAATACATTTATCAATATTAAATCTAGTTGATTAAAAACAAAAAAAACAAAAAAAACAAAAATACACAAAACATTTTAAGTCATTAAAATCAGGGTGAATATGGTGAAAGTTATGTCGGGTATGCTAATCTAAACAGGTGTGTTTTGAGTTGTGATTTGAATTGATCGATAGTGTCCAGGTGACGGATGGGAGGTGGGAGAGTGTTCCAGAGACGTGGGGCAGAGCAGCTGAAGGCTCTGGCACCCATGGTGCTGAGTCTAAATGTGGGGACAGTTAAAATTGCAGCTGAGGAGGAACGAAGTGACCGGGAAGGAGTGTATGGTAGCAGCAGGTCAGAGAGGTATTGGGGAGCAAGGTAGCGAATTGTGGCCGCAGCCCAGACCATCACACAAACCAATCTCCCTTCCATTGATTCCATCTAAACCTCACGCTGCCTCAGCAAGGCCAGCAGCATAATCAAGGACCAGTCGCACCCTGGCCACTCCCTCTTCTCCCCTCTCCCATCGGGCAAGAGTTACAGAAGTGTGAAAACACACACCTCCAGATTCAGGGACAGTTTCTTCCCAGCTGTTATCAGGCAACTGAATCATCCTACCACAACTGGAGAGCAGTGCTGAACTACTATCTACCTCATTGGCGACCCTCGGACTATCTTTGATTGGACTTTACTGGCTTTACCTTGCACTAAATGTTATTCCCTTATCATGTATCTGTACACTGTATATGGCTCGATTGTAAACATGCATTGTCTCAACATCCTTTACCTTCGTAAATACCAAAGAGAACTATTATTTTATGATCTCACTTATATCCATGCATAGATGACCTATTTGGTTCCTGAGGGACCTACATTTTCCATAGCTACCCTATTGCTTCTAATATACTTATAACAGGCTTTAGGATACTCCTTAATCTTACTTGCCAATGTCATCTCAAGGCCCCTTTTAACTGTTCTAATTTATTTCATACATTCTCTCCCATGTCCATAGGATGGGTTTGGAGGGATATGGGCCAAACGCAGGCAGGTGGGACTAGCGTAGCTGGGACAGGTAGGCCGGTGTGGGCAAGTTGGGTCGGAGAGCCTGTTTCCACGCTGTATCGCTCTATGACGCTCTGACACTCTCCCTAAAAATCTCCAAACACTGGTGCAATTTCCTGTACTCTATCAATTTCCTATACCTGATGTACACTTTCTTTGTGCAGGAAGGAACTGCAGACGCTGATTTATACCGAAGATTGACCAAAAAAAAATGCTGGAGTAACACAGCGGGTCAGGCAGCATCTCTGGAGAAAAGGAATAGGTGATGTTTCGGGTCGAGACCCAGTCTGAAGAAGGGTTCTGACCTGAAACATCACCTATTCCTTTTCTCCAGGTACACATTTCTCTGTATCCATGATCAAACCTTCAATGCCCTTTTTCTTACCAAAGGTATTGAAGGTTTGACCGGGGATATGAAGGAATTGCACGCCAGGGAATGGAAATTCATAGGGAACTTCTGTTAACCAAAGTTCCCTCAACTGAATCAGTCTGAAGAAGGGTCCCAACCCGAAATTCCCTCCACAGATGGTGCCTGGCATGCTAAGTTCCTCCAGCCTTTTGTATTGTTCCTTAAATTGGCCATTTTTGCTTCTTACCCTTATAGAGATACTGAGAATACCATGGACAGGAATATCATGGCTGGGCCTTAGAGAACAACTGATCTTAACATAGAAACATAGAAACATAGAAAATAGGTGCAGGAGGAGGTCATTCGGCCCTTCGAGCCAGCACCGCCATTCATTGCGATCATGGCTGATCGTCCCCAATCAATAACCCGTGCTTGCCTTCTCCCCATATCCCCAGCCCCAAGAGCTCCATCTAACTCTCTCTTAAATCCATCCAGTGATTTGGCCTCCACTGCCCTCTGTGGCAGGGAATTCCACAAATTCACAACACTCTGGGTGAAAACGTTTTCTCTCACCTCAGTCTTAAATGGCCTCCCCTTTATTCTTAATACAGATCGACTAAATATTTACCTCATGTCTCTGAAAATTTGAGACTAGTTTCAATCCAATTGGTGGCAGATGGAATTGTTTGCATGCCACGTTATATAACTAAACACACAACTCTAATTTGCTTCACGGCTTAATGGCCACACGGAATGAACACCATTAGAACACACTCCAACGAACAGCATAAACTGAGTGCAGGTTGCCAGATGTATAGCTGGCGTAAGACAGGTGTCATATTTTACTGTTTGGATTTATTAAGAGCAGATGAGTTTGGGCAGCTTGTCCATATAATACGTGTTCCAATTCATTATACTTAGACTATATGGGTTTGTAGACAAAAATGCTGGAGAAACTCAACGGGTGCAGCAGCATCTATGGAGCGAAGGAAATAGGCAACGTTTCAGCCCGAAACACAAAGGGTTTTGGCCCGAAACGTTGCCTATTTCCTTCGCTCCATAAATGCTGCTGCACCCCTCTGAGTTTCTCCAGGACTTTTGTCTACCTTCGATTTTCCAGCATCTGCAGTTCCTTCTTAAACACTATATGGGCTTGTGTTTAGCTAAATATCTTCAGTCACAGGACACGACCCATTAACTACAAACGGAGCGTTATTCTGTAGTGAGCAGGAAAAAGAAAGAATGCAAACTCAAATTGAACAAAAATCATATAATGACGTTTGCCTCAACTTTATTAATCTTAAAGGAGACTTATGTTCGACTGATCCATTAGAACATAGCAAAGTATGGAATAGGAACAGGCCCGTTGGCCCTCAATGACCTCCTGGCTAAAAGTCATTTAAATACCACGATCGTATCTGCCTCCACCACCACCCCTGGCAGCATGTTCCAGACGCCCACCGCTCTCTGCGTAAAACATCTGCCCTGCACATCTCCTCGAAACTTAGCCTCTCTTACCTTAATGCTGTGCCCTCTAGTCTTTGACATTGCCACCCTGGAAATATCTACCCTCTAAATGCCATTGTTAACACATATATATACACACACACACACACACACACACACACACACACACACACACACACACACACACACACACACACACACACACACACACACACACACACACACACACACACACACACACACACACACACACACATTTAATATGTATATTCCCTCTCCCCCTTCCCCTCTCCCCCTCTATATACACATAGATATATGCACTCACATGTATATTTATCCGTGTGCACATATGTATGTATATAGACACAGAATGCTGGAGTAACTCAGCGGGTGAGGCAGCATCTATGGAGAGAAGGAATGCATATCTTCAAGGTATGTACAGTATATATATGCATGTGTGTGTATATATATGTCTGTATATGTGTAAATATAATATAGATGTGTATATGTGTGTGTGCGTATACGTGTGTATCTACAGAGATGATCTATAGTGTGCGTGGAACTATATAGAGAGAAAAAATGCTTGAAGTTGGATATACATCTGTATGCACTCACACACACTCACACGTATACTTTTTAAATATTATTTTCCATCTTCAAGCATTTTCCCTCTAGAACCAAGTAACAACATAAATATTAAGAGGCTATTCTTGGAATAAGGGTACTAAAGGGGCAATAGTCTCTGCAGCTCTAAAAACAAAAACAATAACAGCCAAGAACCAAGTGTTACAGATAGAAAGGCATACAGTTGAATAAGGCCACTGTCAACTTGATAAATGTTTCTTGATATTGTCACACAACTAAGTGAGCCATAATTAGGGAATGCAATATTTACGAAAGTCACTTCATTTAATTACTGAGCGTACAATGCCATGGAGTTGATAAAAGCATATTTCTTATCCAGGGAGGCTGGATAGGTCTAGTTTTGATTCCTACTCTCTTCTGGGCAAACTAAATCAGTCGCTAAGGTTATAAAATGTTCGATTAATGTAAGACACACTTTAATACAATTTAAAATTTTACATAGATTATATTATTCGAAAACTAAAATTCATAAAATTTTCCCAAATGTATCATCTATTTGTGATAAATGTCAATCCCAAGAAGCTACTATAGCGCACTCATTCGTTTTCTGTACAAAAATTCAAAAATTTTGGAATGAAATTTTCGAAATCTTTACAAAATTATTTAAAATAAGACTGATACCCAAAGCAGAATGGATTATCTTCGGAATAACGGAAGATGGTCCAGAACTAAATGTATTTCAAAAGAAACTAATAGACTATCGGTTAATAACTGGAAAAAAGCTAATTCTAAAATTTTGGAAGAAGGCTCCAATACCAACTATAAACATGTGGATTTCAAATATGTTCGAAACATTACACCTAGAAGAGATAAGACTCCTCCTAGCAGGTAAACCAGATCACTTCCACCTGACGTGGTCTGCATTTATAGAATTATTACAAATATAGGGTGCAAAGGTACCTTAAAAAAAAATTGAGGTCAGGTAAGGGGGGATGATAGTTGAAGAGTTGGTATGTCCCATTTGCGTAATGCTCATAAAAATATTTGTTTCTCTTTTTTTCCTCTTTCTCTTTCTCTTTCTTTTCTAGGGTCTATTTCTTAACTCTTTTTCTTTTGTTTTTAATTTTGTTCTTATAGGGTCTTCGTCCTTTTTTGTTGTCACATTTTCTACACTCTCACTTTTTCCTTCACTTTCTTCTTTCTTTCAATCTTTTCCTTTTACTAGTGTAAAAAATAAATGGAGTACATTAATTGTAAGAAGACATAAGTGACGAGTACTAATGTATGTGGTTGTAATGTAATGTACTTCTAATAAATAAAAAAAATAAAAAAAATGGTTATAAAAAGGCACATATAGATTATTTTAATGTATAGGAGTGGGGCAAACAATTGGGATTGCCTCCAACAGCAAGTTAACACCATTGCTGGGAAACGCATGGCTGTGAAAACGATTAATTTAGATCCCCAGAGTCAGTTTCTTGTTTAGATCATCCATTGAGAATGACTATTTGGATGAGATATTGGAGATCAGCATCTGCCCAGGGAATAATTTCCCGACATGATTTGTTGCTTCAGAAATAATACACCTTATTGCTTTTGATTTTTCTCGTCCATTGTGTCCAAAGATTGAAGCTAATCAAAGAGAGTCTAAGATCTAAAGAAGAATTCTGTGGGCAGGTTGCCTAACTGTCAGGTACTGTGGCAGCGTGCATTTATCATCATTAATATTGCTAATAAAATGACGATAGACGCAGAAAGCTGGAGTAACTCAGCGGGACGGGCAGCATCTCTGGACGTTTCGGGTCGAGACCCTTCTTCAGCACGAAATGATGTTGGCCCAACGAGTCCACGCCAACCAGCGATCACCCCTACACTTGTTCTATTCTACACACTCGGGGGGGCAGAGGCCAAACCTGCATGTCTTTGGAATGTGGGAGGAAACCGGAGCACCCAGAGAAAAACCCACACAGTCACAGGGGGGAGAATGTACAAACTCAGTACAGACAAGCACCTGTAGTCAGGATCGAACATGGGTTTCCGGCGCTGCGAGGCAGCAACTCTACCTCTGTACCACCGTGCCGCCCATATTATTGGAAGTCTTATTACACAGCGAGATGCATATTGAAATGAACTCAAAGCAATGCTCATCAAAGTGAATTCTCCCTGTACTAAAACAAAACATGCTCCCAGTAACCACGTAAGCAGTTGTAACCACTTTAAGTAAATCAGCTAAACACACGGACTGCTGGTCAGTTGCTGTTTTGGGAATATACGGCAAGTTTAAATGGAATGGTCAAAATGCCGGTAAACATAAGTGCATTACAATCAGCCTGAGGAAGGGTCTCGACCCGAAACGTCACCCATTCCTTCTCTCCAGAGATGCTGCCTGCCCCGCTGAGTTACTCCAGCTTTTTGTGTCTGCCGTCTTGGTGCATTAGCATATTCTGCTGCCCATCATCCACCCTACAAAGGAGCTATTCAATTCATAAAAATGCAAGACTTTGATCAAAAATTGTTTTGAACTTTTGAGAAGCCCGTCAGCGTACAAAAGTAATTTATTATCCAATTATGTTCAGGATGATCAGTTATAGTTTTCAGGAAACATTAACGTGACAAGCGGCAACCTGACAAATTAGGTGGCTACCCTGAGAATGAGAAAGAAAATATTGTATTTCTAATGTCTTTCTCTTTGCTGCAAGGATCAAGTCACCAGTTAGAAATCATAGCAAAAGGATTTGAGTATAGGAGCAGGGAGGTTCTACTGCAGTTGTACAGGGTCTTTGGTGAGACCACACCTGGAGTATTGCGTACAGTTTTGGTCTCCAAATCTGAGCGACATTATAGCCATAGAGGGAGTGCAGAGAAGGTTCACCAGACTGATTCCTGGGATGTCAGGACTTTCATATGAAGAAAGACTGGATAGACTTGGCTTATACTCGCTAGAATTTAGGAGATTGAGAGGGGATCTTATAGAAACGTACAAACTTCTTATGGGGTTGGACAGGCTACATGCAGGAAGATTGTTCCCGATGTTGGAGAAGTCCAGGACAAGGGGTCACAGCTTAAGGATAAGGGGGAAATCCTTTAAGACCGAGATGAGGAAAAACTTTTTCACACAGAGAGTGGTGAATCTCTGGAACTCTCTGCCACAGAGGGTAGTTGAGGCCAGTTCATTGGCTATATTTAAGAGGGAGTTAGATGTGGCCCTTGTGGCTAAAGTGATCAGGTATGGAGAGAAGGCAGGTACAGGATACTGAGTTGGACAGCAGAGGTTATGTGACGGCCTCCAGGCGCTGTAGCCAGTTCAATGTGCTAGTTGTCGAGGGCCGTGAGGCCTACCCCTCCACAAGGGGGGCGGAGGACAGCGCAGTCGAAAATGACGCGCTGCACTGTTTGCTGGTCCGCTCCACACACGCAGGCTGCTGATGAACGCAGCCCCCAGCGATGCATGTTGGCGTTGAACCGGCCGACCCCCCCCCCCCCCCCACCCCGTACGTAGCCGGTTCAGGGCGACCCACTCTTTGCGTGGCAGGTCCGAGCCAGGCTGTGGTGTTCGGTGCAACAGTGAATTGAGAAGGTCACGAAGTCTGTTCCCAGCTGGTTCTCCATGCTCCTAGTGTGTTGAAACCGGAGCCACAGAGGGTCGCTGCGTGACAGGAGAAGGGGTGACCCTCTGTTACATGAGGGTGTTGTGCTATCACCCAAAATTTTCTTTGCAACAGTAGTTTCGCTTTAGATCAGGGGTGGGGAACCTTTTCAGGTCGGAATGCCGCATTAAGTTAGCTGTAATCTAATAAGGCCGCATCCAAGAAACGTCAATTAGATACACTTCAAAATGTACATTATTTTGTTAAAATAGTCCTCATGACTTACTAATGTTTTAATTGTGGCCGTCAGTCGGGGAGGATTATTTCGTTGAATCTTCTTTTACTCTTTGGTATTTTAAATAGGTTCATTTTAAGATTAAAATATAAATAATAAAAGATGAACAAAAACATATTGATAAAAATAAAAGGATTTGTTCTACAAAATTTGGATTCATTCAAAAGGCCGCACTTAATGGCCGATAAGGCCGCATGCGTTAAGGCCGCAGGTTCCCCACCCCCTACTTTAGATGCTCTTGTATCCTATTCATTTTGCAATGACTTTCTGAATATTCAATCCCAGTGAGAGTTGATCTCTATACTGATCAGGACACTAAAATATTCCAAGTGTTAGGTACTGGTTGCTGCCGGTGCATGGGAATGTTTAGGAGTCACATTTTTAAGACGGTGCTGAAACATCACACCAACTTTTCAACTATTAAAATTTTACATTATTTATTTTAAAATAATTATTTAAATAAATAAATAATTTATTTAAAAATTAAAATTATTTAAAATTAACGGGAAATATTCAATTGGTTTGCAGTTCATCAGGTCATAAGTGATAGGAGTAGAATTAGGTCATTCGGCCCATCAAGTCTACTCTGCCATTCAATCGTCGCTGATCTATCTCTCCCTCCAAACACCAGTTATTTAATAATTCATTACCATCTATATCTATGTATTTTCTAAAATTTATTTCGGAGTCACGGAAACGTGCCCTTCAGCCCATATAACCATATAACCGTAACAGCACGGAAACAGGCCATCTCGGCCCTTCAAGTCCGTGCCGAACATTTAATTTTTTTTTTTTTTTTTTTTTTTTTTTTTTTTTTAAATTAAAAATAAAATACTTCCCCCTAGTCCCATCTACCTGCACTCAGACCATAACCCTCCATTCCTTTCCCGTCCATATACCCATCCAATCTATTTTTAAAGGATAACATCGAACCTGCCTCCACCACTTCCACTGGAAGCTCATTCCACACAGCTACCACTCTCTGAGTAAAGAAGTTCCCCCTAATGTTCCCCCTAAACTTCTGTCCCTTAATTCTCAAGTCATGTCCCCTTGTTTGAATCTTCCCTACTCTCAATGGGAAAAGCTTATCCACGTCCACTCTGTCTAACCCGCTCATAATTTTAAAGACCTCTATCAAGTCCCCTCTTAACCTTCTGCGCTCCAAAGAATAAAGACCTAACTTGTTCAACCTTTCTCTGTAACTTAGTTGCTGAAACCCAGGCAACATTCTAGTAAATCTCCTCTGTACTCTCTCTATTTTGTTGACATCCTTCCTATAATTAGGCGACCAAAATTGTACTCCATACTCCAGAATTGGCCTCACCAATGCCTTGTACAATTTTAACATTACATCCCAACTTCTATATTCAATGCTCTGATTTATAAAGGCCAGCACACCAAAAGCTTTCTTTACCACCCTATCTACATGAGATTCCACCTTCAGGGAACTATGCACAGTTATTCCTAGATCCCTCTGTTCAACTGCATTCCTCAATTCGCTACCATTTACCGTGTACGTCCTATTTTGATTTGTCCTGTTGTCCATGCTGTCCAAGTCGGCATTTTGGAGGACAACCCATTTCTTTGCATTTGGCCCATTGCCCTCGAAACCCTTTCTATCTATATATAGGTAGACACAACATGCTGGAGTAACTCAGCGGGTGAGGCAGCATCTCTGGAGAGAATGAATGGGCAATGTTTTGGGTCGAGGCCCTTCTTCAGACCAAATGTATTTTCAAATTCGTAAATTGTATTCACTTCCATAGGTTTCTCTGGCAGCTCATTCTAGATACGGTCTGCCCTCCAAATGAAAAAGTTACCCGTGAGGTCTCTCTTAAAATCTCGCCCCTTTCACCTTAAGCCTGTGTCCTCTTGTTTTGGAATCCTCTACTCTGGGGGAAAGACCATGAGAGTTCACCTCATTCATGTCCCCTCATGGTCTTGTACACCTCAATAAGGTCACTCCTCAGGCTCCCACACTCCAACGAAAAAACTCCTTCTATCCAACCTCGCCGTATATCTCAAAGCAACAGGTAACATCTTGGTGCATTTCCTTTACACCATTTCCAACTTCAAGACATCCCTCCTAAAGCTGGCCTACCAGAACCGCACACAGCACTCAAATTTGATCTCACTGGCGATTTGTACAGCTGCATCCTGATGTCCCAACTTTTGTACTCGATTCCCTTCCCAATGAAGGCAAGATATTTGTGATTATTATTACTTCGAAAAAATACCAGGGCAGAACGGTGGCGCAGCGGTAGAGTTGCTGTCTTACAGCGCCAGAGACATGGGTTTGATCCTGACTACGGGTGCTGTCTGTACGGAGTTTGTACGTTCTCCCCGTGACCTGCATAGGTTTTCTCCGAGATCTTCAGTTTCCTCCCACACTCCAAAGACGTGTAGGTTTGTAGATTAATTGGCTTGGTATATTTGTAAATTGTCCCTAGTGTGTGTAGGATAGTGTTACTGTGTGGGGATCGCTGGTCGCTGAGGACCTGGTGGACCTAAGAGCCTGTTTCGGTACTGTCTCTCTAAACTAAACTAAGATAAAGATAAGCAGAGCAATATTTTAAACAGTGGGACTGATCTAAACGCGAGCATCTCCATGGAGTATTGTGTACTTGGCTGTGAAACTGCAGTGAATTCTCATCAATTTACATAAAGGATAAATCAGAGATCGACATTTGTATTTAGCAAACATGACCTTTGATACATGTGTAATAAGTCTTAAATATATTCAGGCTCATCTACCTCTCAGGCTCAGTTTAAAAAAGCAAGCCCATCTTACTGTTGACCTTTTGTGCTATTCTCATTGAACGTACGTAAGCATTGATGCCCTTTACCATGTCATACCGATGTTCACACTAAACGTTTCAGTTCTAAAACATGCATATTTCTCCAATGCAGCTACCAATACTCTTCCATCTTATCAAGAGGACTTTTACGATCTCAGGTAAACCATGAGCTAAATATGATACCTTAAAGTATTCAAAGTAAATTTAGAAAAATCAATAAAGATGTAAGGTATATGTATAAACAAAAAAAATGCAGATAGACATACAGAAAGAAAAGCCTCCATGTCCACATGCAAACCAGCAACAATCTTGCTCATAGGTTTAAAAGGATTAAGGTACTAACTAAGATACACAAAAATGCTGGAGAAACTCAGCGGGTGCAGCAGCATCTATGGAGCGAAGGAAATAGGCAACGTTTCGGGCCGAAACCCTTCTTCAGACTAAAATGTCAAAGCTATTTGCATGCTAATATATTTGTAAAATTGTTCGCAGGATTAATCAGAGAATCCCGAAGCAAAGTAAATGTATCTTCAAGCATTTGATAGGTACTCCATTTATCTTTTGTAGTAAATTAAAGCAAACTTAATTTAGTCTCTTTCACAACAATCAACGTCTTTGATCACTGCCTATTGAATAAGTCTGAAGAAGGGTCTCGATCTGAAACGTCACCCATTCCTGCTATCCAGACATGCTGCCTGTCTCACTGAGTTACCCCAACGTCTATCTTCGGTGTACACCAGCATCTGCAGTTCCTTCCTGCACATTCACTGCTGAATGGGGATCATGACAGAAGCCTCCTCGTGGCGATCCCCGGAAACGACGACACGATGCACTCTGTGACGCGTCGGGCGACCAATTCTATCAACATGTTGGATGATGACAGAAGCCAACAGCGAGCTACACATTGTCTGACACACGAGCAAAAAAACTGCTGAATGAATTAATTGATTAAAAGATACAAGGTTGAAACTGGCCCTTCGGCCCATCGAGTCCACGCCGACCATCGATCACCCGTAGACATTTGTTCTATGTTATCCCATTTTCTAATCCACTCCCTACACGCCAGGGGCAATTTACAGAGGCCAATTAAACGACAAACTCGAACGTCTTAAGGACGTGAGAGGAAACCCGGGCACCAGGAGGAAACCCACTTTGTCACAGGGAGAACATGCAACTCGACACAGACGGCACCCAAGGTCAGGATCGGACCTTGGTCTCCGGTGCTGTGAGGCTGCAGCTCTACCACCGTGCCACCTCTGAAGGCCTGGGTCCTTCGTTCAGTTTGTCAGTCCAAGTTAAGAAGTTTCGTTTCTTCAAACCTAGCCTTTCCAGCCGTTGTATGCCCTGGGGCAAGCTATTGTTATGAGTAGCCACCAATTACACAAGAGAGAAAATGCCATCATTTATTAATTACTGTTCCCACTCATTTAATCTATAATCATTTTAAATTACCGATGATCAAAAGTGAATGCTGATTGATTTATTTGAAAAGATGTTTGATTCTACCTGCACACAAGCATATTATATTCCAACTCGATCTATAATTTACTAATGGCAACGCAGTCCAGGCATTTCAAAGTCATTAGATAGTTTGACTAACACCTCATTCATAGATGTACTTAGTGCTTGTGATGGATTAATGCCTGTAAATATATTTATTTGATCAACATGTCACTGGATAGATTGATGGGTTAATATAAATAATTTATCCTTTTTCATTCATTCTTGAGAATTGGACATCCCAGCAAGGCCTATATTTATTGCCCTTCAGTAATTAATATCGGAGGTTGCGGGGAGACCTGGTAGAAGTATATAGAATTATGAGGGGCATTCATAGGATAGACAGTCAGAACCTTTTTGCCTTTTTTTGGTGAATCCGCAAAATTCTTTGCCACAGAAGATTGTAGAGGCCAAGTCGAGGGATATTTTCAAGGCAGAGATGGATAAATTTTTGATTAGTACAGGGGTCAGAGATTACGGGGAGAAGGCAGGAGAATGTGGTTAGGAGGGAGAGATAGATCAGCCATGATTGAATGGTGGAGCAGACTTGATGGGCTGAATGACCTCATTCTACTCCTATCACTTATGGCCCATCAAAGAACATGGTGGGCATAGCTTGATGGCCCGAGAGGCAAAGTGTAACAGAGATGCACGGGGCAGGTTTTATTTTACAGAGGGTGGTGAATACCTGGAGGGCACTGCCAGGGGTGGTGGTGTGGGCAGATATGATAGTGGTGTTTAAGAGACTTCTCGATTAGTGTATGAACATGCAGGGAAAGGAGGGATATGGATTATGGGCATGCAGATGACAATTGGCATTTAAGAAACTTTTGGATAGGCATATATGGATATGCTTGGAATGGAGGGATATGGATTATGTGTCGGCAGACAAGAGATGGTCTTGGCATCATGCTTGGCACATGCATTGTAGTCTGAAGGGCCTGTTCTTCTGCTGTACTGTTCTACACCCTAACTAATTGATTTGGAGAGGTTGTTGTGACCTGGCTTTGTAGAGTTCAGTAACGCATGTGATGCGGATATTCCCAAAGGATGGATCTATGGATTTGCTGGATTTTGTCTCAAGAACACTGAATGAAGACCGTCTGTCTATGCTTATAATCTATCTATTAAACGCATGAGGTGTGCGCAGGGCAACATCACGATCTAAAGCATTTCCAGGGTGATGTAAATTCTCTCTGCTAGCTTAGGGAGTTCAGCGTGAACTCATTAGAATATTATACAAAACAAGTTCACAAGTTATAGGAGTAGAATTAGGCCATTCAGCCCATCGGGTCCACTCTGCCATTCAATCATGGCTGATCTCTGCCTCCTAATCCCATTCTCCTGCCTTCTCCCCAAAACCCATGACACCCGTTCTAATCAAGAATGTGTCTACCTCTGCCTTAAAAATATCCACTGACACGGCCTCTGTGGCAATGAGTTCCACAGATTAACTACCCTCTGACTAAAGAAGTTCCTCCTCACCTCCTTTCTAAAAGAGCGCCCTTTAATTCTGAGGCTGTGACCTCTGGTCCAAGACTCTCCCACCAGTGGAAACATCCTTTCCACATCCACTCAATCTACGCCTTTCATTATTCTGTACGTTTCAATGAGGTCCCCACTCAACCTTCTAAACTCCAGCGAGTAGTTGGCAAGGCTTGTCACTTAGAAGCAAAGTTGCTGGAGATGGCGGCCACATACACCTACCCCTCATGACATTCTAGGTGCCAATGCTCTTCATAACAGACTGCAAAGGGTTAACATTAAAGTTCCAACTAATAGAGGCTATGATTAACATTCACTCTAAATCACCCATTTTCTGTAATTTAACTTATCCATTCAATTGTTACTGTAACCAGTCAGTTTTTCATTAAGGTTTTCACATTGACATACTGCATGGAAAGAGGCCCTTCGGCACATTGAGTCCATGCTGACGATTGATCACCAGTTCATACCAGTTCAGATCACCAGTTCACACTCCAAAGGTGTACAGGTTTGTAGGTTAATTGATTTGGTATAAATGTAAATTGTCCCTAGTGGGTGTAGGATAGTGTTGTTCCACGATAGCGGGGATCGCTGGTCAGCGCGGACCCTGTGGGCCACAGGGCTTGTTTCCGCGCTGTTTCTCTGAACTAATCTGAACTAGTTCTAAGTTAAGGGCCTGTCCCATTTGGGCGTCATTTGCACGTCATTTACGCGACATCCTAAAAATTGGTTGGCGCGTGGTGAGGCGCGGTGACGTCTGCAGTGACGTGCGGTAATGCGCGGTGCTTCCCCATCGCCCCAGGATTTTGGAATGTTCAAAATCCTCACGCGCCACCTTTGTGACGTTCCCTTGCGCACGCTGACATACTGATGGCGTATGCTGACGTACTGACGGCGTACGTGTAGCGCGTGGTGACGCATGGTTACGCACGAACATTGCCTATGCTAATTTATTATGCGTCACCGTGCATCAACGTCCGGAACCACCCACCGCCCGTGCGCCGTCGGAGCGTCATTTGCTCGTCATTTGAGCGCCACACCACGTGATCACCCGGGTATAAAGCGCGCCGAAAATCACCTTGCCACGGGGACTGGCGCTACTTGACGCGCGACTGTCGTATTGCTAGACGATTTTCGCGCGACAGCCGCGCGTCAGTCACTGCCGGCCTGTCGCGCAAATGACGCCCAAGTGGGACAGGCCCTTTACCTCATACTTCCAATTAACCTACAATCCCGCACGTCTTTGGCATGTGGGAGGAAACCGGCGCAAACCCATGCGGGTCACAGTGAGAACTCGAAGGGCCGAATGGCCTACTCCTGCACCTATTTTCTATGTATCTATGTAACTCCACACACAGACAGCAGCCGAGATCAGGATTGAACCCGGGTCTCTGGCGTTGTGACGCGGCAGCCCCTGTAAGAATGTAATTAATCGCACTAAAACATCTTTGACATTCATCGCCAAGGTCAAGGGTATATTTTGCCACATGGAAACAGACACTTCCGCTTTCTTCCCCCAAAAACAAGACGCTTCTCTCTCTGCACAACGTTACAAGCAATGATGCGAGGATTCTTTGCAGACACGTGTTGTCCTTTGGAACAGTTCAAGCAAGGATGCTTCATCCCAGACAGTGAAACCCATCTCATTGAAATGAACAGCTATCCGTGCAACAAAACATCCAAACAAAGTCATTTCATGGATGATTGGGCTGCCCACCGAAAAAAAAAAAAATTTCACGGAGCATTTAAATTGCAAAATTAACTTTCAAATAATACAAGTGTTGCATATTCAGCCGCGCAAAAACACTCCTTCATTAGTGGTCATGTTTCTGGGATGGTTAAGGCGGGGAATGATTCCGTGTGTTTCATCATGGGCCAACCAAGCAAGAAGAGTGGGCTAGAAGTCTCACACCATTCTGCCATCAAGGAAGAACATCAGTTTGAAATGCGGCTGCGTAATTTTAAACATGGCAAGTCAAAAGATTTCCCTGAGGAACAGAAATTGCATCCCAACGAGCAACACTCATCCCCCCCCCCCACCCCATTGATAATATTACACTGGAATAACTTCCCATTAAACTAGAGTTACTTTAATCTTAATGTTATCATGCACATCCAATGCTTTAGAGGATCGAATTGAATTTAAACCGTGTATTATGATATATATATATGAATATATATAACTACATTACCTTGGCAGCCACAGAGGAACCTGGCTTTTCTAATAGATCCCAGAGTTTCTTCTTTTTTAATGCACAGAAAGTGTTATCAAACTCTTCACCCTCTCTGTCCCTCATGGTGTCAGCTTCTCGCTTGAGTTCCTCGTTCATTTGTTCCTTCTTCTGGTGATACCTGGCCTGGCAGCAGGACTCCAGGTAGATCTCGTCGATGCCCCAGTAGTCCAGCTCTTGGCTGAAGCTCAGGGCACACATCTCTTCCATCATGTGCAACTTGCCGGTGCGGTAGAAGTTCAAGATGGAGGTGAAAGCTCCAGGGTGGCGGTCGAAAAAGTACTCGTTCTCCTCCAAGTTGTAGTCGTCGCAGCTCTCCATGAGGGACTCGTGGGTGTTGCAGTCTCGGAGTTTGCCCAGTCGCGTGCGGGGCAACCGGTCCAATGTCCTCCAGAGAACTTCGTGGGCTAGCCCCCCGACGTTGAGTTTGACCCTCCTGGAGCAAGCCTTGCTCCTGATGATCTCCACGGGATCTGGGGGCAGGGAACTGGTGGAGCGAGAACCTCCTCTGTTCATCCCCGTAGGCATGGTTCCAGTTTTCTTCTCCGAGGTTTGGAGTTGACGTTACATGGACTGGCCGAGCGCTCGGAGCTCAGAGCAACAGACCTTCTTCACCTGGCGGCTCTCACATCCATTCTCGAAGCTGTGGAGGGGGGAGATAAAAAGATTTAAAAAAAACAAGAAGGTACTTGGCGGCGAGCTCTGAATTGCCTCTCAGATTCAATTGACCTAGAAAAGAAGCAGACACATCTCCAGCGCGGTGCCAGTGGGCGCCTTATCCAGTAAATCGGTAATAGGTCATTAATCTACTCAGGGGAGGGATCTCACAGGGACCAAGCGAGGGTCAAGGCACCGGAGTTGTGCAGCGACAGAGCGCCGGCCACACAACCCAGCTGAACTGTGGCGCCGTGATAGACCGTGGAGGACAGCGCTTGTCACATTGCGCTTCGGGCAAAGTCACGATTCTCAATCAACACCATCCTCAATTCCATTTGTTGTATCTCTCTCTCCATTACCGTCTACACCTCTCTGGTTTCCATTTGCCCCCTGACTCTCAGTCTGAAGAAGGGTCTCGTCCCGAAACCTTTACGCATTTCGTCTCTCTGAGATGCTGCCTGACCCGCTGAGTTACTCCAGCACTCTGTGCCTGTTGTACTTGAGCTCGGCTTGGCTTGACTGCATAATTCAGCACTCTGCATCTACCCCTTCATTCTACCTATTGCACAGAAACCGGCTCGATTGTATTTAAGGTGGACAAAAATGCTGGAGTAACTCAGCGGGTGAGGCAGCATCTATGGAGCGAAGGAAATAGGTGACGTTTCGGGCCGAAACCCTTCTTCAGACATTGTATTTATGTGTATTTCTGCATTCTATATCTTTCCCGTCGTTCTACCTATAGCTCTTGAATTTAGCTTGGTTGTATTTATTCATAGTTCTGCACTCTATGTATTTCCATCTTTCTACCTATTGCACAGAATTTGGCTTGAACGCATTTACGTGTAATTCTGCACCCCGTGTCTTCCCGTTCGCTCCAGCTATTGTACTTGAGTTAAGGAAGGAACTGCCAATGCTGGGTTAGACCGAAGGTAGACACAAAAAGCTGGAGTAACTCAGCGGGACAGGCAGCATCTCTGGAGAGAAGGAATGGGTGACGTTTCTTCAGAAGAAGGGTCTGGCTGGCTCGAAGGGCCGAATGGCCGACTCCTGCACCTATTGCCTATTGTGTCGACCCGACGTCACCCATTCCTTCTCTCCAGAGATGCTGCCTGTCCCGCTGAGTTACTCCAGCTTTCTGCGTCCATCTACTCGAGTTTGTCTTGACTGCATTTATGTGGAATTGTGCACTCATTCGCTCTTCCTACTGCACTTGAGTTCGGCGAGATTTTATTTCTGCAGAGCATTATCCTGTCGGAATGGATAGCACGCAGAACGAGGCTTTACCCTGTACCTCCATAGAAGTGACAATAATAAACCAAGCCCTGTCCCACGGTACAAGTTCATTCAAGAGCCCTCCCGAGTTTTTAAAAAAAATCAATCTCGTGGTAAGCACGTAGAATGAACGTAGCGGGTACGTCGGAGCTCGGGGACGTCTCTTAGCGGCTCGTAACGCTAACGGCCGGTACTCGAGAAGACTCGCTAACGGCAGGTAAGCTCGGGAATACTCGTGAAGATTTTTCAACACGTTGAAAAATGTCCACGAGAGCCCCGAGTACCGACGAGTGGCCATTACCGTAAATCTCCGAGTTCGAATCAGGGCAAACTCCGGAGAACTCTTTGAATGAACGCCTACAGTGGGACAGGGATCCTTGCATTGTGTTTCATGGACAGAAAATATCCGAACTTTCCTGGTGTTCTGGGCGACTAAAATCAAGGTGGAAAATGTTGCTGGCCCGAGCATCAGGGCTGTTCCGTGCCTGGAACGTGTGCAGTGAATATCCAGTGGCAGCATATTGCAACGTGTGGCTGCTCTACGCGCCTCCGGGACGAAGGCAGCACTTTTAATTTCACATTGTAATAAATATCTTCCTTTCCACGCTTCAATATGAAGCCGTGCATGGAGAGCACTCGCCCATGCAATAAACTCCGACCGAAGTTCCCTTCAGAAGATAGGCACAAAAAGCTGGAGTAACTCAGCGAGACAGGCAGCATCTCTGGAAAGAAGGAATGGGTGACCTTACCAGAGAGATGCTGCCTGTCCCGCTGAGTTACTCCAGCTTTTTTTTGTGTGTCTCTCTTCGGTTTAAATCCGCACCTGCAGTTCCTTCCTACACAGAGTTCCCTTCAGACTCCAGCAGCGGGAAGGTTCAACGCCATTTTTGCACGACTCTTAAATAAATTCCATTTTTTCCCCCTCAAGGAATGAAGATGGATCGATCGGCTGCTCTATGGAGGAGGCGCCTTATTTTCACCTTTTCCTCCCGCGAGGAGTTTTAGGATGATTTCTGCGCACGGGCCCGAGGTCCAAACGCCTCCTTTAGTGACTAACGTGAAGTTACCACCTGCCTCCCCACCTCACCGATTTTCCCAAGTACAATCAACGAGTTTTCACGCTGAAACAGCACCCAAGTTCATCACCAACCCCATTGTCATTTCACACCCCATCCGGCTTGGATCAGGTAGAATAATAATAAGATGTGACCTCCCTTATCAATTACATATCAGACTGGACACTTGCCCCCCCCCCCCCCTCCCCCATAGCCAGCATCAGATGAGATTGCAATCAGTGCAGCCTTGCAAGAAACATAGGTGCAGGAGTAGACCATTCGGCCCTTCGAGCCATTCTATATGATCACGGCTGATCATCCCCAATCAGTGTCCCGTTCCTGCCTTCTCCCCATATCCCTTGATTCCGTTAGCCCGAAGAGCTAAACCTAAAACTCTCTCTTGAATACATCCAGGGAATTGGCCTCCACTGCCTTCTGTGGCAGAGAATTCCAGAAATGCAAAACTACCAAAGTTAGGGCCAAAGAAAACGATCAAATGATCAAAGTGAGCGTGTTTTTAAATCCACGCTATTTACCTCGCGAAGTGTTCCCATCCTCGCCCAGATCTCCCGCTGTGCTGAAATAAATCTATCCCATTGGTAATAGCTAAGAGAAGCTGCCAGAATAGATTTCACCTCCAGCGAGTCACATTCGCTGTTCAACATCACAGAGGCTGTGTGTGTGGGGTTCTGTTTTTTTAACGTGTGTGGAAGTATTTCTTTTTTAAATGATCAATTAACGTTGAACTCCAGCATGGCAGACTGATAATTTGAAACCCCGAATGACATGCACAATGCCAAATCTGAATACGAAATCCAGATCGTAGCCGGACATAGCAGAATACATCATGTATGTATGTATGTATGTGCGCCCGTTCAAATCATACACCTTCTACAAGTTTATCCGCCACACCATGCTATTCATCCGCATAAATAAATAATTTATACAAGGAAAGTTTTAAAAGGTTGCATTTGGGGATAAATCTGATATATATATTTGGGGATATATTCGAAGTCGAAGTCCAGTCTGAAGAAGGGTCTCGACCCGAAACGTCACCCATTCCTTCTCTCCAGAGATGCTGCCTGTCCCACTGTGTTACTCCAGCATTTTGTGTCTACCTTCGATTTAAACCAGCATCTGCAGTTCTTTCCTATATATATATATATATATACATTCCTATATATATTCCTATATATATTCCTATATATATATATATATATATATATATATATATACATTCCTATATATATTCCTATATATATTCCTATATATATATATATATATATTCGATATTCACCCCCTCTGTTTTAGACGAGTTGCTTCATCATTCCCCGGTGATTTCCTTGCATTGAATATACATGTGGGTGTCCCCAAGCCTGTGCTAATGTTACCCTGACGATCACAAACATCGCGCATCCCCTTATTGACGGGACCTTGGCGAGCTATTACCGCTTGATAGCTGAGAGCTAAAGACAATACGGGCGCAATTTGCTATTTACCAAAATAAAAAACAGGTAAGCCTTACCCCTCCCCTCTCGCACAACCTTCCGTGCAATTGTGTTCAGAACCTTCTCCCGACTGACAATTGCGTTAGAGTGGCGTTCACAGTCACCCTGTTCACCATCTTTGCAATTGGGTCGCGACTGGTCTTGCACGGCGGCAACGTGTGACTACGGACGCTGGGCTCGTATAAATAAAACAAATGACAGCCCTGGATGGTTAAATAATCAAATAAAGAAGAGGGGCTGTAACCGCAGCGGATATAGACAATGTCTACACCATGCGCATCTGCCACTTACCCCTGGCGATCACAGTTACATTGTCTAAACCCCATAATCGGACCGTGACATTATTTATGGCCATCACCTACAATTAGCCGGAGACGAATCGTTCGTTTCACCAACCTTGTTGCTGAGTGGAATCCTACTGGGTTGAGATGGGCTGCTTACAGATGAAAAAAAACGTCCCCGCTCCACCGAGAAAACCCAGGCATCTCAGCCCCGCATCCCCACGGGTTATCACCCAGTTAGAATCTCCTTTTTGTCACCAGCATCCCAGCGATTCCGTCGCTCGCGAATGGCTCCCCTAATTTGTGTCCGCTGTCTGTGTTAATGGGGATCAACAAGTCTGGTCTGGCTCTGCAAAAGAAGCTCCTTCATCCTTTAATATTCTTCCCCGGTTAAATAGCGAGATGTGTGCACATACTGGGGAAAGGAGGCGGCATCTACTGGCTGGGATTATAATGCAGGTAGACAAACATGCTGGAGAAACTCAGCGGGTGAGGCAGCATCCGTGGAGCGAAGGAGACAGGCAGCGTTTCGGGACGAAACCCTTCTTCAGATTCTGCAGCTAGTTGCCTTCAGCAGAATGCTTCATTCGCCTGGCGTCATGGTCGGCACAGACATTGTGGGCCGAAGGGCCTGTTGCCGCCCTGTAACGTTCCATGTTCTAATAAGCATTAGACACTATTTTCAGTCCTAAGATTTATAGCATTCAAGTCCTACTGGACCAAAGTGCACGCGTGGAACTGCAGGTGCCTGTTTACACAAAAGGACACTGAGTGGTGGAGTAACTCAACGGGTCAGGCAGCATCTCCATGAATCCAGTGCTGAGATGCTCTATCTAGAGCTGAAATTGTCAGCACTGGACAATCTTTCATACTTTTACATTTTTGTATCAAGCCATTTAATCCTCAAACCTGCAGGTCTTTGGAGTGAGGGAGGAAACCGAAGATCTGGGAGAAAACCCACGCAGATCACGGGGTGAACGTACAAACTCCATACAGAGACAGCACCCTTACTCGGGATCGAACCCGGGTCTCTGGCGCTGCATTTTGCTGTCAGGCAGCAACTCTACCGCTGTGCCACCGCGCCACTCTGTACTCCAGGCAGCACCCGTAGTCAGGATCGAACCCGGGTCTCTGGCACTGTACTGGAACTCTGCCATGGCGGTGGGTGCCTGGATCATGCTACCAGGGGTGGTGGTGCAGGCAGATATGATGCTTCAGACTGGCACATGGATATGCAGGGAATGGAGTGGTATGGATCACGTGCAGGCAGATGAGATTAGTTTAACTTGGCATCATGTTTGGCAGACAATACAATACAATACCATTTATTGTCATTTGAACTTCCTATGAAGTTCAAACGAAATTTGGTTTCTGCAGTCATACAAACAAGTAAAAAGAACCAAGACACAACACAATTTACACAAACATCCATCACAGCGATCTCCTCCTCGCTGTGATGGAAGGCAAAGTCTTATCTCTCCCCTGCACTCCCCATTCTCCTCCCGATGTCAGAGTCAGAGCCCCCGGCGGGCGATGGAAAATAAGTCCCGCGGCCATTAAAGCCGCGCCGGGCGATGCAAGGCCGCCCTCCGGGTCTGGATGTTGGAGCCCCCGGTAGCGTTAGCAAGTCCCGCGGCCATTAAAGCCGCGCCGGGCGATGTCAGACCCCGCTCCAGGTCATCTTCAACCCCGCAACTCGGGCGGGAGAAGTAGCCGTTGCAGGAGCCCCGAAAAGCGGTCTCCCACCAGGGACCCGCGGGCTCCCGGTGTTACCGTCCACCAGACCTGCGGCTGGAGCTTCCAAATCTCCGGGGTCGGGTCGCAGCCGCGCGTCACCACAGCTCCTCCCGTTCCGAACTCGGCCAGCTCCACGATGGTGAGTAGTCCGCAGGCAATGTATGTGAATTGGGCCTGTTCCTCTGATGTTCTTGTCTGTATTCGATGTTCTAATTGTTATCATTAATAATATTGTAAGTTCCAAAATGTATAGTCTACAAGTCCTCCTGCATAAACAGAACCCAACAGCACCTCATATTTCTCTTGGGCAGCTTACACCCCAGCGGTATGAATATTGACTTCTCTAACCTCAGGTAACCTTTAAGGGCCTGTCCCACTTGGCCGTCATTTGCGCCTCATTTACGCGTCATAGGTAAAATAGGTCAACGCGTCGTGACGCGTGGGGTGCTTGTGGGTGACGCACGCATTGCGCATGGTGAGGCGTGGAATCGCATGCGGTGGAGCGCGGTATCGCGCGGCGCTCCAGGATTTCGTAGTGTAACAAAATCCTCGCCCGCCACCCGTGTGACGTATCGCGTATCCACGCTGACGCATTGTCATCGCACGCTGGCGTCCCGACGTCTCGCGTGTATCGCGTGGTGACGCATGGTTACGTCACCGTGCATCAACGTCCTGCCGCGCGCCGCAGGGTATTCTAATGATGTCACGCGCACCAGACGGCTGTGCTGACACGTGATTTGCGCACGACATCGCGCATCACGACATGTCAACCTATTTTACATATGACGCGTAAATGAGGCGCAAATGACCGCCAAGTGGGACAGGCCCTTAACTTCCCTCTCTGTCCATCCCTCCCCCTTCCAAATTCCCCGACCAGACTGACTGCCCCTAATTACATTTTATCTCTGTTTGCTCTGTTGTCACCTTCTCCTTGTAACAATGAACTTATTCTACATTTTCCTTGATCTCCATCCCTTTAGATGTCTCAATCTCACACCTTACGCTTCCTCATCTCCGTATCGCCCCCTCCCCCGACTCTCAGTCTGAAGAAGGGTCTCGACCCAAAACGTCACCCATTGCTTCTCTCCAGAGATGCTGCCTGTCCCGCTGAGATACTCCAGCATTTTTGGGTCTATCTTATCTTAAATCTATATTCTCACTGAGATTGGAGCTGTGCGTCTAGCCAACGTATCAGGCAGCAGATGCGTTGAAAAACAAATCACTGGCAACTGGCATTATTGACAGGGCTTCCCTGGTCTGCATGATTCACACACCAGGCATTGTTCACAGACTGGTGACGTAGCTAATACCCTCAATAATTAAAAGCACGGTGACAGTCTTTGTGACTGCAAATTCATAATTCATTATCCCTTTAACCTCCTTGGTGTCCTTTGTTGAAACTGGCCACTCAGTGCTTTCCTAATGGCTTCACGCGCTGGCTCAGATCAGCGGGACTCCCTCCTTTTAATCTTATCTTTTTCACACAGCACTTTGACAAATAGCGTGTGCCGGAAGGAACTGCAGATGCTGGTTTGCACCGAAGATAGACACAAAACGCTGGAGTAACTCAGCGGGAGTCCGAAGTCTGAGTCTGAAGAGGGGTATCGACCCGAAACATCACTCACTCTTTCTCCCCAGAGATGCTGCCTGTCCCGCTGAGTTACTCCAACCTTTTTATTGTCTATCAATAGACAATAGACAGTAGGTGCAGGAGTAGGCCATTTGGCCCTTCGAGCCAGCACCGCCATTCAATGTGATCATGGCTAATCATCCCCAATCTGTGCCCCGCTCCTGCCTTCTCCCCATATCCCCTGACTCCGCTATTTTTAAGAGCCCTATCTAGCTCTCTCTTGAAAGCATCCAGAGAACCGGCCTCCACCGCCCTCTGAGGCAGAGAATTCCACAGACTCGCCACTCCCTGTGAGAAAAAGTGTTTCCTCGTCTCCATTCTAAATGGCTTACTCCTTATTCTTAAACTGTGGCTCCTGGTTCTGGACTCCCCCAACATCGGGAACATGTCTCCTGCCTCTAGCATGTCCAAGCCCTTAACAATCTGTATAACTATCGTTTATAAATAGCATGATGTAGAGCACTGGCACTGCTTCTGAAGAGTTTGGCAGAGGGTTGAGGGTTAGTTAAGTGTCACATGTAGCGAGGTACAGTGAAAAGCTAGGCAGAATGTGCTGGAGTAACTCAGTGGGTCAGGCAGCGTCCCTGGAGGAAAAACATGGGTCATATTTCTTCTACCGGAGTCCTCAACATCAGAATATTGAGGCTTCTACATGATGGCATGTCGGTCACAGTGCTCAGCAACTGCGGCTCTGAGTCCGAGCCCTTCACTGTGGAAACGGGGGTCAAACAGGGATGCATCATCGCACCCACCATGTTTGTCGTCTTCATTGCTGCCATACTTCACCTCATTGGTGAAGAGCTGCCACAGGGGATCCCAATCCTCTACAGAACTGACGGTGGGCTCTTCAACTTTAATAGGTTGAAGGCCAAGAGCAAAGTCAGTAACACCGCCATCATGGAGCTTCAGTACGCGGACGACTGTGCCATTGCAGCACACTCTGCAGAAGACCTCCAGGGCATCCTGAATGCCTTTGCCAAGGCACACAGAGCCATGGGCCTAGCCTTAAATATCAAGAAGATCCAGGTCCTACATCAACTTCCACGTGACCAGCTGTCTACCCACCCCACTATAAAGGTGGACGACACCACTCTTGAAAACATTGACCACTTCTCCTACCTTGGCAGCATTCTTTCCTCAAAAGCTGACATCGACTCTGAGGCCAACCATCGCCTGAGTTGTGCCAGCAGAGCCTACGCCAGACTCAGGAAAAGAGTCTGTGAAGACCGAGACCTAAAGGCCCAAACAAAACTGCTGGTCTACAGAGCCGTTGTCCTCTCCACCCTGTTGTTTGGAGCCGAGTCATGGACCACCTACAGCAGGCACCTGAGAGCCCTGGAACAATACCATCAAAGATCCTTACAAAAGATTCTGAGGATCAGCTGGGGGGACAAACGCACCAACATCAGCGTTTTGGAGGAAGCCAACATGACCAGCGCCACCACCACAATAATGCAGCACCAACTTCGATGGACTGGCACGTGTGTCCAACACACGTCTCCCCAAACAGATCCTCTACTCTCAACTGAAGGAAGGTCGGCGAGCTCCCCAGGCGGGCCAAAGAAACGCTTCAAGGACAACATCAAGAACAGTCTGATGAAATTCCACATCACATCGAGCAACTGGGAGCACATTGCACTGGACAGGCGTTCCTGGAGGAAATCCGTGCAGGACAGGAGCCGCACGTCACGAAATGGAACTACGCCGTGTCGCAGAGACAAAGCGACAGCACCGTAAGGAGAGAGAGAAGGGGGCTCGACGACTACCAACCACCGCCAGTCTCCACTGCCCACGTTGCACCAAGGTGTGTGGATCGCGGATCGGCCTCAAGTCAAGAGTCAAGTCAAGAGAGTTTATTGTCATGTGTCCCAGATAGGACAATGAAATTCTTGCTTGCTGCAGCACAACAGAATATTGTAAGTACACAAAAATGCTGGAGAAACTCAGCGGGTGCAGCAGCATCTATGGAGCGAAGGAAATAGGTAACGTTTCGGGCCGAAACCCTTCTTCAGAATATTGTAAGTATTGTAAGCATAAATACAGAACAGTTCGGCGTGTCTATATAGCATAGACCACATGTACACACATAAATAAAAAGATAAAGTCCAATAGGCTGTTACTGTTCAGAGTCTGTTTGTTGGCGAGTTTGATAGCCTGATGGCTGTGGGGAAGAAACTGTTCTTGAACCTGGATGTAACAGATCTCAGGCTCTAGATACATCTGCAGACCCACAAGTAGACGACCCTATGGAGAGGACAGTCATACTCGTTTCAAGTGACCGCCGATGATGACAGGAGTTCTGTGAGGCCCTCTCTCAGTGACCACAGTGTCCATCTTCAGTATAAACAAGGATTGGCAGTTCCTTTATACACACAGTGCAAAGGAATGTTGTTGCGTGCTCTCCAGTCATCAACGTAACTGCGTATGATTACAGTCAAGCCGTCCACAGTGTACAGATACAGGATCATGTTTAGTGCAAGATAAAGTCCAATCAAGTCTGATTAAAGGTAGTCCAAGCATCTCCAATGGAGGTAGATAGTAGGTCAGGACCGCTCTCTAGTCGGTGGTAGGATGGTTGAGTTGCCTGATAACAGCTCTCTTGGCAATACCATCCTTAGACATGGGGCAAGTTCTATTCAGATGAAATCTCTCTTTCTTAATCTCTCTCCATTTTTGCCACCTTATTGTCAGATGTTTTTTCAACTATTCACTTCTGGATGCAACACAATCTCCTCTGGTGAAATGTTGTTAAGCAGGAAACCATCATAGAAACATAGAAACATAGAAAATAGGTGCAGGAGGAGGCCATTCGGCCCTTCGAGCCAGCACTGCCATTCATTGTGATCATGGCTGATCGTCCCCTATCAATAACCCGTGCCTGCCTTCTCCCCATATCCCTTGACTCCACTAGCCCCTAGAGCTCTATCTAACTCTCTCATTTAGGGTCTACTTTTAAATATACTTCCCAAACCAATGATTTCAATCCAGTCGCCAACAAATCGGTAGCAATCTCTAGTGTGATCAATAGTCAGTATGGACTCAGTGGGCCGAAGGGCCTGTTTTAATGCTGTATCTCTAAACAATGCCCTTGATTAAGCTCTTGGCCATCTCCTCTATTTTTTTTCTTGGTCTTTACAATTTTTTAATTTTCAGATTACGTTTCTATAATGTATCTTGGAATGTATTTATGTAATAAAAGACATTGATACCTTAAAATTACATTCAATTCAAAATTGTGATATGGTATAGAAATTATTATTAGAGTGGTCTTTTTAGGAATATTTAACATGTTTATGGTAATGATTTTCAGAACAGAATTTTAAATTCAAGTCTATTATTTTCTTATCATTAAAATTAGACAATATGAAGTGAAGCTAAATGCATCAGAGCAAGATAATTAAGTTAATCTATTATATAAACTATGAAGAAATAACATTATCTTGTGGAGACAATCTGTCCTTCTTCCATTCCTTGTGTACTTAGTTCTTGTAAAGTTTTTATTTCAACTAATCAATTAGCAATGAAAATGGAGACAAAGAATTGCAAGTGTTGCAATCATAAGCAAAGCACAAAGTGCTGGAGGAACTCAAATGGGCCAGGCAGCATCTGTGGAGGAAATGGACAGACAACGTTTCTGGACAGAACACTTCTTCAGACTGTAGAAGGGTCCCAATCTGAAATGTCACCTGTCCATCTGCTTCACAGATGTTGCCTGGCCCACTGAGTTCCTCCAGCACTTTGCATTTTGCTCAATTACCAATGAAATATGTCCCAAAAGACATCGATTCAGATTAATTTATTGTCAAATATACCGGGGGGGGGGGGGGGGGGGGGTGCAATTAAATTCCTAGTTCACGCGAAGCCCAATAGTGTAAGCAATAATTACAGTAAGTATACAATAACTACACAAGGATTGTGCAAAGATTGTAGTTCAAACTGTAGTACACATTACTAAAGTGCAATAATGAATGAGGTAGAGTTGAGAGAGTGAGCATGTGGTAGCTCTATGGAGGCGTCGCGGCCCTGTCTTCACCAATCTTTCCACCACCATGCACAAGAAGCACAAGAAGCGACAAGACAGACACCATTGCATGCAGATGCCGAGAAGTGTGTTCAGCCCTGGCTGTACAACTTCGAATCTTGTGTGTGGACTCGATAAGAAGAAGAAGCTCTAACCGAAGGGTTTGAGGATGAGGTGACTAATTCAGAAGTCTGATACGGTGGGAAGCAACTATTCTCAAGACTGGATGTTCAAGGTCCTTCTCCCCGAAACCAAAAGAAAGGGGAATGGCTGGAATGGCGGGAATCTCCAATGATACTTCCAGCCTTCCTGATGCAACGCACTGTGAACTTTAGACTTCAGAGATACAGCGCGGAAACAGGCGCTTCGGCCCACTAAGTCTGCGCCAACCAGCAATCCCAGGGTATGCCAGTTCTCTCCTACATATTATGGACAATTTATAGAAGACAATTAACCTCCAAACCTGTACGTCTTTGGAACGTGGAAGGAAACCAGAGATCCCAGAGAAAACCCCTAAGGTCACAGGGAGAACGTTAAAAAAATCCGTGCAGACAGCATCCATAGTCAGAATCAAACCCAGGTCTCTGGTGCTGTAAGGCAACAACTCGATTACTGCACCACCATGCTGTGGACTTGGGTCAACTAGCTACGATTCATGCATGTTAAAGCAAATAGTGTTACAAATATGTTGAACCATCTGGAGAATAAAGGTTCCACATGGGATTCTGCATTGACGGATATAACGGTGACTTGGGCAACAATATAAAATTAGCATAGAAATGATAGAGAAGGGAAAGAATCAGGAGAGTCAGTATTGATCGAGGATAACATTATAGTCCTTCAGAGGAAGGATGTACTGAAAGGTTCAAACCAAAATGCACTCGATTAAAGTTCAGGAACAGGAAAGGGGCTCTGACGTTAGATTTTTTAATGATGAATTTCCCGCAGTTAAGAAGGAGAAGAAAAGTGCATGAACATTTAAAAAGGCAAGAAAACATTAACAGTGGGAAACTTGAAAGATAGATGCAAGTGCTGGAGTAACTCTGCAGGTCAGGCAGCATCTCTGGAGAAAATGAATAGGTGATGTTTTGGGTCGAGACCCTTCTTCAGACTTCAAGTCAAACTTCAATTCATATAATGCAGTCAGGGTGGGGTTGATGCAAAGGGCGAGGAGGGGGGAAGAATTACCAGAACGCAAGTTAGTCAAGTTTAGAGATGTAGCATGGGAACAGGCCCCTTCGGCCCACTGGGTCCATGCTGTTCATTAATCACTGGTTCACACTAGTTCTATGTTGTCCCACTTTCGCATCCACCACCCTATACACCGGGGACAATTTACAGCAGGCTCATTAAACTACAAACCTGCACGTCTTCAGGATGTGGGAGGAAACCGGAGCTCCCGGTGTCAACCCGCACGATCACAGGGAGAACGTGCAAACCCCACACAGACAGTCCCCGAGGTCAGGATGCAGCCCGGACCTCTGGCGCTCTGAGGCAGTGGCTCTACCAGCTGTGCCACCCTATTTAATAATAATAATAATAATAATAATCATTTTATTTACTGGCACCTTTCTAAAACCCAAGGACACCTTACAATGCATAGAATCACAAACAAAATACAAAACACATAATCGGAATAAATTAAATATAAAAACACCACAGTACACAAATCAAGGACAGAATTCAATTTCAAGAGCACCAAAAGAAAATAAGAAACACAATTTGAGGAGAGAGCAGCGGCGACCAATTCGCGCCAGCGTCCACTCTCCCCTCCGACCGCCATCTTGTACACGGACTGACAGGCACAGCACACAGAAATCATCCCCCCACAATGACCACCACTGTGGGGGAAGGCACAATGTCCAGTCCCCAACCCAGTTCTCCCCAGAGTCAGGCCCATCGAGGCCACCACAGTTGCCTCTACGGAGGCCCGATGTTCCTGGCCGTCGGGAGAGTCCTCGGAGCGGCTGGAACGGCCGGTTTCCCAGCGGAGTCGATGGCAGCTGAAGCCGACAGGGCCGCGCCGATTTGGAGCCACGAGGCTCCCGATGTTGGAGTCGGCGCCGCCGCCCGCAGCAGTGTGTTCCTGTTCCAATGAGTAATGAGGCAGACCAGTGGTAGGGACTGCCACGTGCGTTATGATGGGAACATCCAGGAACACACAAGAAACCGTAGAGGGTCCTGAACGTAGCCCAGACCATCACACAAACCAACCTCCCTTTCAATCCACTCCATCTGCACTTCATGCTGCCTCGGCGAGCCCGACAGCATAATCGAGGACCAGTCTCACCCTTTTCGCCCCTCTCCCACCAGAGGTACAGAGGTGTGAAAAGGCACAACTCCAGATTCACGGGCTGTTTCGTCCCAGCTGTTATCAGAAACCCATCCTCTCACCATCTAGAGAGCGGTCCTGACCTCTCGTTTACCTCATGGGAGCCCTTTGAACTATCTTTAATCTAACTTTATCTGTTTCGGTACACTGTGGACGGCTGGATTGTAATAATGCCTAGTCGTTTCTCCGACTGAATAGCACTTTTCACTGTACCTCGGTAAACATGACAATAATGAATGAAACACGTGAATCACTTTGATCAAAGTAGTAATGGAAGGAGATAAAGACGTACTTACCTGGAAGAGAGCCAGTGTCAGAGATTTGAGAAGGAAATCCAACACAGGTGGATTAGAAATAAAAAATACAATGGTGACGTACAGAAAGCTGATTATAGTCTACTACAGTGACGGCAATTTCATAAGGTGGCAGTGATTAGACTCAGAGATCACTGCCCGACACTTAATACCTTTCCCATAATTTCTTACGACGTAGAAGTCTATTTTTGGCCCATCAACTATACACAGGTTGATCAGGTCAAACCCCTTCATTCCCTGTCATTCCCTTTAACTGAAAAAGGGTTTTGGCCCGAAACGTTGTCTATTTCCTTCGCTCCACAGATGCTGCTGCACCCGCTAAGTTTCTCCAGCACTTTTGCCTACCTTCGATTTTCCAGCATCTGCAGTTCCTTCTTAAACATATTCCCTTTAACCTGTTCTCCCCACATTTACAATCCCTGCACATTCCACCGTCTGCCCGGATGCCAGCGGTGATTACAATGGTTTATTAACTCACCAACCCGTAGCATCTTTGTGCCGAAAGATCACAGCAAGAACGTGCAAACTCCACACAGACAGCACTGTAGGTCGGGAGTGAACGGCGATTAGTGGAGCTGACCCGGGGACAGCTTTATCAGCCATGGACGTCACTTTATACTTACCATCCATCTCCATTCTCATGTTTGATGCGGGCATGAACCGTCCCGTTATTGAATGAGATTGTGAACGGAATTGAACGCTGCACTCATTAGTGGGCTCACACCTCCAGGTTTTGGGACAGTTTCTTCCGTCCTCTCACCAGCTAGGGAGTGGTCCTGGCCTCTCATCTACCTCATTGGCGGTGGGGCGAGGCGAGGAGAGGGACGTTGGGTCACGGGTCTGCTTACCTGGATAGGGGCGCTCCAGTACTTGAATGAATGAATACTTTATTGTCACAGGTGACAAGTCACAGTGAATCTCTTCGTTTCGCATATCAGAGGTATGCGAATAGTTGCCACATAAAGGGTGCTGACAAAGTCACAAAGTATCTCACGCTCGGTCCTCCTTGGTTTCACCCCCCGCCCCCCTCCCTTCCCCCTCCCGTTCCCCCTCCCTCTCCCCTACGGTGGAACCCCACGCCATGTCCTTGTTCTCTGCCCCCTCCCCCTCCCCTCAAGCCAGGTCCTCCATTGTTCTCTCCCCCCCCCCCTCCTCGTGGCATGTGGACTGGATTGTTGACTCCATCTTTGTAAGCAGCGGCAAAATATGTCGACTGTGCATTTGTGGGTTTTGCAAAAGAATTTCATTGTGCCGTGCACACGTGACAATGAAAAAAAAACCATTGAACATCCCAAATACGTGTGAGTTGGTGGGGGAATCGGCCTCCAAGTTGCCAATGTGTGTTGGAGAGTGGTAGAATGTGGGGACAGTCGACAGGAATGTATGGAGAACAGGTTACAGGGAGAAATTAGCGGCGCATTGGGATTGTTCTGATGGGCTGGCATCGATTCCCAGGAATGAGTGGGTTAACCTATGTTGAGCATTTGACAGCACTGAGCCTCTACTCGCTGGAGTTTAGAAGGATGAGGGGGCACCTTTTCAAACTTACCAAATAGTGAAAGGCCTGGATAGAATGGATGTGGGGAGGATGTTTCCACTAGTGGGAGAGTCTAGGACCAGAGGTCACAGCCTCAAAATTAAAGGATGTTCCCTTAGGAAGGAAATGATGAGGAATTTCTTTAATCAGAGGCTGGTGAATATGTGGAATTCTTTGCCACAGATGGCTGTGGAGGCCGAGTCAATGGATAATTTTAAGGCAGAGATAGATAGATTCTTGATTAGTACGGGTGTCAGGGGTTATGGAGAGGAGGCAGGAGAATGGGGTGTGGAGGTAGAGATCAATCAGCCATGATTGAATGGCGGAGTAGGATTGATGGGCCGAATGCCCTAATTCTGCTCCCAATACATACAAGCTTATTCATTGGGATGAATGGCCTCCCACTTTTGTTTTAAGGAAACGTGATATAATTAGGATGGAGGAACAGCTGGAAATACACAACATCTCACAAGAGAGAGAAAGGGCTCACATTTCAGATCAATGACATCCATGGGTCTGTGGCCAAATGCTGATGTTCTGGAGACGAGAAGCAGTGGGCAGGATAAAACATGACATTTGAGCCTTCATGAAATGTAGATACAGGATATAAAGATATAAATATAAAGAAGAAAAACAATGATTATGCCCCATACCTTTATCAGACAGTGGTGTCGTTAACATGTTAGCAACAGCCTAGACAATACAGTTTAAATAATTTTAGCATTTTAAAGGGCAATTTTGATGACCAATTGAAGACAGCACGATCTTAGTTGCTGCCAGACAAAAGCAATTATTTTGACTTAGCGCGTCTGCTTTCTTCTCCCTCGCCCAGTTTCCTTGTCAGCTCAATCTCATCATTCAGATCGTCATCTGGTAATATGTGTTATAACTGCTGCCCTCCGAGCATGCATGGGCCCCATGTCAGCCGGCGCGTTGTATCCATGGATACGCAAGACACCCTATTCTGTTAATGAATAATTCCAAGACAAATATTTTCTTCATGTCTTGTCCTCACTCTGTTTACGTCTGGTCAGCTGCTGCGAAAGCACACATGCAAGTCGGCAAATAAAAGCTCCAAGCCGCCCCGGGAGATCGCCGCGCGTCTTGGTCTCCACACGGCCCTGTAGTTAGAACGTAACCAAATCGCAGCTACCATATTGATTTGCTGTCTGGGGTTCACTAACTGGTAATAAGGGACATTCGGGACGATCAATACATGATCAATTTAGCAAAAATGGTTTAATCAAGAAGGAGAACAATGGCCCGATTTCACTAGTTATTACCCGCTGACAAGGTCATATCAAATGGACACCATTCTGGAAATAAATACAGTGTCCTAGCTACCAAAAATGGAACTGCTTATCAGAGGCTAATCAAGCCACCTCCTTCATATCTTGTTCAAGAAGGAACTGCAGATGCGGGAAAATCGAAGGTAGACAAAATTGCTGGAGAAACTCAGCGGGTGCGGCAGCATCTATGGAGCGAAGGAAATAGGCAACGTTTCGGGCCGAAACGGTGCCTATTTCCTTCGCTCCATAGATGCTGCCGCACCCGCTGAGTTTCTCCAGCAATTTTGTCTTCCTTCATATCTTATTCACTGTTTCAATCCTCAACACCTCAAAAACTATAGGTTTAGGTTTATTATTGTCATGTGTACTGAGGTACACTGAAAAGCTTTGTTTTGTATGCTATTCAAACAGGTCAGACAGACTATACATAAATACAATCAAGTTAAACTCAAGTAGAATACCCGAAACATCACCTATTCCTTCGCTCCATAGATGCTGCCTCACCCGCTGAGTTTCTCCGGCATTTTTGTCTACCTTCGATTTTTCCAGCATCTGCAGTTCTTTCTTAAACAGCAGATAGATAGATAAAGGCTCTGTCTCACGGTGTTGCGGTCATCGGCGGTGAAGCGCGGCTTCGCCTGTAGAGAGGACCGCACGGCAACGGCGAGAGCGCCGAGCCTATGCCACGGGAGCGCCGCACGGGTGCTGCGCGGGGGGCCGAGTGATTTAAATACGGCTGGTCCCACGAGCTTGCGTAAAAAAAATACGGCTGGTCCCACGAGCTTGCGTTAAAAAAAGGGCGGGCCGACTGCGATGACGTCATTTTGGATCTGTGGGGCTGTGGCGGCGGCCGTGCTGATCGTGGCGCTGTAGCGGTGGCTGTGGTGGCGGCCGTGCCGCACACGTGCCTCACTGGCGGAGGCTGTGGTGGCGGCCGTGCTGATCGCGGCGCTGTAGCGGTGGCTGTGGCGGTGGCCGTGCCGCACACGTGCCTCACTGGCGGAGGCTGTGGCGGTGCAAGTTCGATGCACGGCGCTCGTGCCACACTGGCGGCGGCTGTGGCGGCGGCCGTGCTGCACTCGTGCCTCACTGGCGGAGGCTGTGCGGTAGGGACATATTTTTGAACAGTGTTGGTTTTATTTTAGCACCGTGCGGTGTTGGGAACAATGCCGCACGGCCCCGGAATTGTGCGTTTGACCGAGTGCGCGGTCTATGGCGGCCCAGGAGCGGTAGATTCTTCCTGTTTCGCCGCCAATGACCGCAGACTCGTGAGACAGGCCTTTAAGGTAGAGAGTGCAGAATATAGTTCTCTGCATTGTAAAGCATCAGTTCCATGGACAAACTCCAATGTCCTCTATGGGGTATGCAACCGCAAGAGAAGCTACACTTGTCGCTTTACCTCCCCCCCGACTCCATTCAAGGACCCAAGCAGTCGTTCCAGGTGCGACAGAGGTTCACCTGCATCTCCTCCAACCTCACCTATTGCATCCGCTGCTCTAGATGTCAGCTGATCTACATCGGTGAGACCAAGCGTAGGCTTGGCGATCGTTTCGCCGAACACCTCCGCTCGGTCCGCATTAACCAACCTGACCTCCCGGTGGCTCAGCACTTCAACTCCCCCTCCCATTCCGAATCCGACCTCTCTGTCCTGGGCCTCCTCCATGGCCAGAGTGAGCACCACCGTAAATTGGAGGAACAGCACCTCATATTCTGCTTGAGCAGTCTGCACCCTAGTGGCATGAACATTGAATTCTCCCATTTCTGGTAGCCCTTGCTGTCTCCTCCCCTTCTCAGCTTTCCCTCAGCCCTCGAGCTCCTCCTCTTCCTTTTTCCTTTCTTCTACCCGCCCCCCCCCCACCCCCACCCTCCATCAGTCTGAAGAAGGGTTTTGGCCCAAACATTGCCTATTTCCTTCGCTCCATAGATGCTGCTGCACCCGCTGAGTTTCTCCAGCATTTTTGTCTGCCTTCGATTTTCCAGCATCTGCAGTTCCCTCTTAAACCATCTATGGGGTAGAGGTGAATCGAACAGTACCCTAGCTTATGGATGGACTGTTCAGAAACCTGATAACAGAGGTGAAGATGTTTCAGTCTGGTGGTAAACACAAAAAGCTGGAGCAACTCTGGAGAGAAGGTAATGAGTGATGTTTCGGGTCGAGAAGCGTCTTCAGTGCGCGCTTCCAAGCTTCTGTAATTGGACCACAACCTCTACCATCCTTCAAGATCCACTTCAGGATCACTTGCTGGTGGACAATGTCTTTTTCTTCCACGAACCTTACATCAATGAGATTATCCATGAACATTCACATAGCCATATTGAGATGGAGGCGTGAGGGGGGGGCGGAGGGGGGGGTAATATATTTCTCACTGATGAAGCAACGAGTCTAGACTTCCCATCATTTATCCCAGTCAGTCTGCTGCAACAGTGGAATTATACTCAGGCCTTCTTTGGGCAACTTTATTGAGCTACTCACCTAGTTTCACCTCTCACACCTTCCACCCTCATTTCATCTCAAGTTGTCACCACCTCCTCTCACCCAGGAAATTATGAATGGCAATAAACGTTGAAAACTTGGCAGCGTAGTAGATTCAGAACGGAAAATTCAGCTGAGATTTTCACATTGCAACAAATCGCATTGTATTTTGCTACTTTTTTGATATATTTTAAGAAAGCAGTTTCACACCATTACGAGCCTTGGTTATAAATAATTTAAAAATCATAAATTTTAATAGAAGCATAAGCACATTTTTTCATGATTATGGAAAACTGATGCAAGGGCATGCAAAAGCAAAATGGTTCTCAAGAATGTCGCCTTTTAAAAAAAGTTTGCACATGTATCTCAAGGATCACTATTAAACTTCTACAGGCGTCCAGCAGAGAGAATAACGACTGGTTGCATCACAGCCCGGTTCAGCAACTCAAACATGCAGGAATGAAGAAGGTTGCAAAAACAAGTGGTGAACACTGCCCAGTCCATCGCGGGTACTGACCTCCCCGCCATCGAAAGGATCTGCAGGAGTCTCTGCCTCAAAAAGGCAGCCAGCATCAGAGAACGACACCACCCTGGCCACCACTCTCGTCTCACTCTTGCCATCGGGAAGAAGGTACAGGAGCCTGAAAACTGTAACGTCCAGGTTCAGGAACACCATCTCCCCTACAACCATCAGGCTATTGAACACTGCAACCTCCAAACTACATAGACCTGGGGGCATTCTTTTAGCTTTTGCATTGTGTATATATGAAGAAGGGTCTCGACCCAAAACATCACCTATTCCTTCGCTCCATAGATGCTGCCTCACCCGCTGAGTTTCTCCGGCATTTTTCGTCTGCCTTCGATTTTTCCAGCATCTGCAGTTCTTTCTTAAACACATGAATTTCATTGTTCCGTTTCAGGACGTATTACAATAAAACACGTGTGAGAAAGAACTGCAGATGCTGGTTAAAATCGAAGGTAGACACAAAATGCTGGAGTAACTCAGCGGGTGAGGCAGCATCTCAGGAGAGAAGGAATGGGCGACGTTTCGGGTCGAGACCCTTCTTCAGGTCTGAAACGTCGACCATCCTTCTCTCCTGAGATGCTGCCTCACCCGCTGAGTTACTCCAGCATTTTGTGACAATAAAACACTCTTGATATCACTGGTAATGCTCACATTTATTGCTCAACATTATTGCACTCGAGAAGGTGAGCCAAGCATTTGCAGATTTATTGTTTTGTGTTGGATTTATCGTCTGGGTCTCATCAACTTTAATACATTCATTTAAAACGAATATTAATTTCCACAAGTTCCTCAGTCATGCACGGCCTATAATTCTTTAGTATTTCCAGCAGGATCTTTCCTTCTACAAAGACGAGTATTTGTTTAATGTTTCTGACATTTCTTGGTTCTCATTACAAAAAATGCCAGACTGAATGGGGCCCACATTGCCTCTCAACAGTCTTCCTTTCTATCTAGCTGGGAAGCATTATAGACAATAGACAAAAGGTGCAGGAGTAGGCCATTCGGCCCTTCGAGCCAGCGCCGCCATTCAATGTGATCATTGCTGATCATCCACAATCAGTACCCCGTTCCTGCCTTCTCCCCATATCCCCTGACTCTACTATCTTTAAGAGCCCTATCTAGCTCTCTCTTGGAAGTATCCAGAGAACCGGCCTCCACCGCCCTCTGAGGCAGAGAATTCCACAGACTCACAACTCTGTGTGAAAAAGTGTTTCATCATCTCCGTTCTAAATGGCTTACCCCTTATTCTTAAACTGTGGCCCCTGGTTCTGGACTCCCCCAAAATCGGGAACATGTTTCCTGCCTCTAGCGTGTCCAAACCCTTAATAATCTTATATGTTTCAATAAGATCCCCTCTCATCCTAAATTCCAGAGTATACAAGCCCAGCCGCTCCATTCTCTCAGCATATGACAGTCCCGCCATCCCAAGAATTAACCTTGTGAACCTATGCTGCACTCCCTCAATAGCAAGAATGTCCTTCCTCAAATTTGGAGACCAAAACTGCACACAATACTCCAGGTGAGGTCTCACTAGGGCCCTGTGCAACTGCAGAAGGACCTCTTTGCTCCTATACTCAACTCCTCTTGTTATGAAGGCCAACATGCCATTCGCCTTCTTCACTGCCTGCTGTACCTGCATGCTTACTTTCATTGACTGATGTACAAGGACCCCCAGATCCCGTTGTACTTCCCCTTTTCCCAACTTGACACCGTTTAGATAATAATCTGCCTTCCGGTTTTTGTTCATCTGCTATTTTGGTTCCTTTCCAGTTCTCTCATTTCTGTCTTCCCTTTCTTTATCAGTTTTGTGATCCTCCATTTCCAAGTTCCAAGAAGCTTCTAATCCTCAAGCCAACTAGTGTTTGTCAACCTCATAAACACCTTCCTTTGACTTAAAGTGGCGGCGCTGTCGTACAGCAGCGGCTCGCCTGCAGTCCGTCTGTTTTTACTTTTTTTGTTGTTTTCTTTTGTCCTGTTTTAGTTAAATTTTAGTTTATTGGGTTGTGTATGTGTGGTGTGGGGTGGGGGGGTGAAACATGATTTTTGTCTCTTCCTTCGGGGGAATGCGACTTTTTCTTGTCGTATCCCCCTTCTCTGCCTCCGTCTGCGCTGAGGCCAAAATGGCGGAGCTGCCGCCTCCAACTCCAACTGCGAGCGACCGACCGACCTCGAGGCTCCGGAGGCAGAGCCAGGACTTACCAGCGCGAGGCTGGCCAGCTTCGGGGCTGCGGGTGGCGTTCCGGCGGTGGCGACCGAGGACACTGGTGGCGACCTGAATCCGGAGGCTCGGCCGCAGCTGGCCCAGTGGACGACATCTTCGGGAGCGCGAGGCTGGCCAACTTCGGGGCTGCGGTGGCGTTCCGGCGGTGGCGACCGAGGACACTGGTGGCGACCTGAATCCGGAGGCTCGGCCGCGGGCCCAGTGGACGACATCGTCGGGAGCGCGCAGGTCACAGGTTGGTGACCTGTTTTTCTGGGGCTCCCGCAACTACAGCTGCGTCCGCTGGACTGGAGGGCGGCAGCTTCGGCAGCTTCGACCACCCCGGGCCGCGGAGTTTGAGCCGGCCCGTCGCGGTGCACGGATTCGGCCGTGGGACTGGCTTACCGTCGCCCGGCGGGGTCACAGCATCAGAAGCCTGGATCGCCTCAGCGCAGAGGGAGAACAAAGCAGGAAGAGACAGAGACTTTAAGACTTTTGCCTTCCATCACAGTGAGGAGGTGCCTGGTGAACTCACTGTGGTGGATGTTAATTTGTGTTTATTGTGTGTTTTGTCATTTATTATTATATGTATGACTGCAGGCAACGAAATTTCGTTCAGACCGAAAGGTCTGAATGACAAATAAAGGAATCTCTAATCTCTAAAAACTATCTCCAGTTTCTCCTGGCAACCACAGACAGAACCATTTTGAGATTAAAAGACATTTTCTATTTCAGGCTAGGCATTATTGCTCCAAATTGTAGAATCCCAGCATGCGGTCAAGACTTTGGACTTTTACCTTTGTAAACAGTGTCAAAATATGGCAACTGTGGGTTGGGTTGTTCGAAAGAATCTCGCTGCGCTGTGCGTACGTGACAATAAAAGGCCATTGATTACCTGTCCACTCTCTAAGCTCTGACATAATTTACTAATCAACTTCTTCAACCTAAATAACCTTTTACCTAGTTGTGTCATACTTTGCTTTTTTCCTTCCGAATCTCTGTAATTGTTGCCATCTCCCTGCCAAGCTAGTTTATACCCTTTGCAACAACATCCCCATTCAGATATTGATCCCGTTCTTCCGAGGTGTAACTCATCCAATTTGTGCAAGTCCTGGCAGCCCAGAAACCAAGAGGTCAACATGTCTGGTGAAATCTCTCATGCATCTCCGCCCATTTATGTAGCTGACACTAGGAGTAATCTTGACATTGGTTCAATGGTTTCAACGGTCCTTTATTGTCATGTGAACCGAGGTACAGTGACATTTGATTTCCCATACAGTCACACCAAAAAGGCAACAAGATACAAAACGAAATAAAAAAATTAAACGTAAACAGCCACCACAGCGGCGTGTGCGAATCCCCAGGGCACACAGCATAAGCGGAGACCCACAGTTCGATGATCGGGCCCACACACACCGTGATATGACCAGAGTTGTACCGACCTCTGTCGGTCTCTCTGCCGTCCATGTCTGCCCGAACAGTCAGAAAGCCGTCCACACTCACACCAGACTCCAGGATGCTCCCGTGGCGCGACGTCCTCGCAAACACCGAGACCACAGCACTCACGGCAATCTCTCCGAGTCCCCACCAATGCAAGCAGCATCCATCTTGCTTTCGGTGACCTCACACTCCTCACTGTGATGGAAGGCCAATAACTTTTTACCTTCTTCCTCCTTTTCTCCTGTGGTCGGTGCGATGGAAACATTCACAGTCGGGGCGATGGAAACATTTACAGTCGGGCGATTGAAGCCCCCTGCAACGGGGCGATCGGGCCACCAGTTCCACGATGTTAGGCCGCAGTGCGGAGGGAGATATGATGAGATCTTGTTTTTAAAATCACCTTCCTATCTCCCAAAGATCTGCTCAGAGGACCTAATTTCCTCTGAAGAATGTGAACCACATTCAAATTTGATTAGTACATGTGTCAGAGGTCATGGGGAGAGGGCAGGAGATTGGGGTTGAGAGGGAGAGATAGACCCAGCCTTGATTGAACGGTGGAGTAGACTTGCTGGGCCAAATGACCTAATTCTGCTCCTGGAAATTATGAACTTATGTAACGCAATGACTTCCACCACCACTGCTCCAGATGCAAACCACAAAGGTCAAGCCACAACAGCCCAAGACATGCCCTGCCTACAGTTGCTAATGGCACTAAAAGCTTTCCGTATGGAATTGGACTAACATTCCATTCTGCTCAGTTGTCCTGGCTTGCCTCATTCTCAATGATTACTTACAAAAGAGAAATTTGTCAGAAAATACTCACAGATCAACGACCTGACATGAATCAACACAATGATATTATATTGCATTGGATTGCATTGGATCTCATTGGAGCTCATTGGATCGCATTGGATCGCACTATCTCCCACATCACAGTGAAGCCCCCTCGTTAACCCCACACATTCCCAGCACCTCTTTGCATCAGAAGCCTCACTTTTAAGCAGCTAATAAGAACTAGCTGAATCATCTGCTTTTAATTTGAATGATTAGATTGAATTGATTGGTGTAAATATGCCTCTCCTTTGGACAATTTATGTTGCTCAAGCCACGTTTCAGCTGCCTGTTGAGATGGAGAATATTCCATCTTTGTTCATTCACGCACGATTTACAACGATCATCTTTACACAGTTCAATATTTTTGAGATGAGGGAACTGTTGAGTGTAAATGGAAGTACGGTCTGAAAAAGGGTCTTGACCCGAAACGTCACCCATTCCTTCTCTCCAGAGGTGCTGCCTGTCCCGCTGAGTTACTCCAGCATTTTGTGTCTATCTTTGGTGTAAACCAGCATGGCAGTTTTCTCAATTTTTCCTACACATTTCCTCAACATTCTTTTCCCCTTGAAAACAGGCCATATATATCACTGGTGGCTTTAGAAATTTGCTTTTCATTCCATAAGTTGAAAAAATATCCCCTCTTAGAGGGTGCTTTTCATTTTGGTAACTTTCGACGAGAGTAGAGATATAGCGCGGAAACAGGCCCTTCGGCCCACCGAGTCCGTGCCGACCAGCGATCACCCCGTACACTAGCACGATCCTACACACTAGGACAATTTACAATTTATACCAGTGCCAATTAACCTACAAACCTGCGCGGCTTTGAAGTGTGGGCTTTGGACCGGTAGAAAACCATGTGGTCACAGGGAGAACGTGCAAACTCCATACAAACAGTAGGCGAAGATCAGGATCGAACACATGTGTCTGGAGCTGTAAGGCAGCAACTCTACCGCTGCGCCTTTGTGCTGCCCTTAAAGTCTGAAAGTCTAAAAGACTTTCCATGGCCAGAGTTTCTACATGGACATTTAGTGTACTTTACATAAAGAACACGCCACTGAGATGATTGTGCACCATTTTCTTTGCACAAGTTCATTGGTTCGAAAGTTTGCCGTGCCGCATGTTGACAATCACATCAATTATCTTTACAGCAAATGCAGTCTTGATTTATCATTTGTGAAGTCGCATTAATTCTTTATTAAGTTACAAACGCCTTAATGGCATTGTGAAGTTGCAGCTGGATTGCCAGGAAGCAGTCCTTGTGAAGTGATGTGCGCTCCCTGGTGGCCTGGTTGTTAGGATTCAGCGCTCTCACCACCGTGGCCCGAGTTCGATTCCTGGTCAGGGAACATACTCTTTTGGGCAGAACGGTGGCGCAGCGGTAGAGTTGCTGCCTTACGGCGCCAGGGACCCGGGTTCGATCCTGACCACGGGCGCTGCCTGTACGGAGTTTGTACGTTCTCCCCGTGGGTTTTCCTCCGGTGCTCCGGTTTCCTCCCACACTCCAAGGACGTACAGGTTCGTAAGCTAATTGGCTTGGTATAATTGTAAATTTGTCCCTAATGTGTGTAGGTTAGTGTGTGGGGATCGCTGGTCGGCGCGGACTCGGTGGACCAAAGGTGCCTGTTTCCGCGCTGTATCTGTAAACTAAACTAAACTAAACTACATATTCTAGGGCAACATTAAATCAGATCAGATGGATTTATAGCAATTTATTGTTTCTGAAGTACTCTTTTGCACTGCAACTCTAATAGATTATTTAAACTCCTTTCAAACAAAACTAGTAATATGTAAAAGTTTTATGGCAGTAATAAATTTGGACCGCGATTATTAATTGGTCAGCATTTTTGCAAAGTGGCGCAGGGTTCTGATGCAGGGTCTCGATCCGAAACTCCAACCATCCCTTTCCTTCCTCTGACGTTGCTTTACCTGCAGAGCTCTTCCAGAAACTTATGTTCTGCAAAGTTTAGTCTAATAGTTAATTGTTTAGTTTAGAGATACAGCGCGGAAACAGGCCCTTTCGGCCCCACCGGGTCCGCGCCGACCAGCGATCCCCGCACATTAACACTATCCTACACACACTAGGGACAATTTTTACATTTACCAAGCCAATTAACCTACAAACCTGTACGTCATTGGAATGCAGGAGGAAACCGAAGATCTCGGAGAAAACCCACGCAGGTCACGGGGAGAACGTACAACTCCGTACCTGTGGTCAGGATCGAACCTGGGTCTCCGGCGCTGCACTCACTCTAAGGCAACAACTCTACCGTTGCGCCACCGTGACCGCCTTTTTTTATTTATGAGAATGTTTTATCACCCTGTGATAATCATCTAAATATCCCCATTTAGCTCTGCTCCTATTTATTAATTTATTAATTTATTAATTTTTTTGAATTTAAATTTTTATTTTTAAGCGCATCTTCTTTAGAATTTAGCTGTTGCGGTGATAGAATCATAGTCAGAGAGCCCTACAGTAAGGAAACAGTCCCTTTGTTCCGATGAATCCATGCTGACCAAGGTACCTCATCCAAGCAAGTCCCACTTGCCCATATCTATCTATCTATCTATCTATCTTCTATCTATATTTAAAACTCTGTGTGTGTGTGTGTGTTTCTGGCTGTGTTTCTGCCTGTCTTGTGGGTGCCAGCCTTCCTTTGATTTGTTGCTACGCCAACACCACACGCAGAAACGCCGAGATTTTTCCATTTCGGTACAGATTTCACTTTTCATTCCAAGTATCCACTCCTGATTAAATTTCGTCGTGTTTATGTAGACTTTTTTAATAAAATCCTTCTCCCCCCCCCCCACCCACTCACTAATTTCGTCTCCTCCTGCTGGCCAGCCACAATAACGGCTGCTGCCGACCGGCTCTGCTCCAAAAACGACGCAATTTTTTCTTTCACTAGCGATTTTCGCCCCGGGGTCTGAAGCACATTTGGGGTCCAGACCCAACGGGTCTGCTCTTGGTCTAGTATCCTCTAAACCGTTTCTATTCATGTACTTATCCAAATGTTGTTATTGTACCTGATTCAACTACTTCCTCTGGCAGCTCACTACCACCACCACCATCTTTGTGCAAAAGTTGCCCCTCAGGTTCCTATTAAATATTTCCCCTCTCACCTTAAACCT
>CM075982.1:67488775-67641053 GCA_038087875.1 Malacoraja senta
TATTTTTAATAATTACCTTTTAATAATTTTAGTCAGGGTAGGCACTGCCTATCTTGCCTACCCTGACGGCACGTGCCTGCTAGGTCTGTGGCTACATACCCCCCTACATACAGGGGGGATCTTATAGAAACGTACAACATTCTTAAGGGGTTGGACAGGCGAGATGCAAGAAGATTGTTCCCGATGTTGGGGAAGTCCAGAACAAGGGGTGACAGTTTAAGGATAAGGGGGAAGTCTTTTAGGACCGAGATGAGAATTTTCTTTTTCACACAGAGAGTGGTGAATCTGTGGAATTCTCTGCCACAGAAAGTAGTTGAGGCCAGTTCATTGGCTATATTTAAGAGGGAGTTAGATGTGGCCCTTGTGGCTAGAGGGATCTATTCCTCTCATGACTTTGTACACCTCTATAAGATCCATGTACCATCAGCCGTAATGCAATGAAAACACACTCGTGCAAGGAAGTGTGGAGAGAAGGCAGGTACAGGATACTGAGTTGGATGATCAGCCATGATCATATTGAATGGCGGTGCAGGCTCGAAGGGCTGAATGGCCTACTCCTGCACCTATTTTCCATGTTTCTATGTTTCTATATCTATGTACTTTGTGCCTGGGTCACAGCTGAGAGTTTCCCCTGCTTTAGGAGGAGATAAAAACCTGCTTCTTGCTGTAGAAATCTGCTTTAAAGCTTTTACTCTTATAGGAGAAAAAAAGTAGCTAAAGGCTAATGAAGAAAATTTATTACATTTCTTTTGAAATCCTGAAAGCGTTGGCACAAGTCCATGATGTGGGAGGATTTTACGCTGACCGGGTAATATTGGAAAAGGACTATATATAGATCAGTTCTTCATTGGCTTTATTGTGGGATGCCAGGTTCCAACAGCCAGGGGAATATATCAGCAATTCCTTGCACGAGTGTGTTTTCATTGCATTACGGCTGATGGTACATGGATCTTATAGAGGTGTACAAAGTCATGAGAGGAATAGATCAGGTAGATGCACAGAGTCTCATGCCCAGAGTAGGGGAATCGAGAACCAGAGCACAGAGGTTTAAGGTGAGGGGTTGTTTAAGAAAGAACTGCAGACGCTGGAAAAATCGAAGGTAGACAAAAATGCTGGAGAAACTCAAGGTGAGGGCGGATAGATTTAATAGGAACCAGAGGGGTAACGTTTTCGCACAAAGGGTGGTGGGTGTAAGGAATGAACTCCTGGAAGAGGTAGTTGAGGCAGGCACTATCGCAGAGTTTAAGAAGCTTTTAGACAGGTACATGGATAGGAGAAGTTTAGAGGGATATGGGCCAAACACCGGCAGGTCAGAATGGTGTAGATAATAGACAATAGGTGCAGGAGTAGGCCATTCGGCCCTTCGAGCCAGCTCCGCCATTCAATATGATCATGGCTGATCACCCACAATCAATACCCTGTTCCTGCTTTCTCGCCAAATCCCCTGACTCCGCTATCTGTAAGAGCTCTATCTAACTCTTGAAAGCATCCAGAGAATTGGCCTCCGCTGCCTTCTGAGGCAGAGAATTCCACACATTCACAACTCTCTGTGTCAAAAAAATTTTCCTCACCTCTGTTCTAAATGGCTTACCCCTTATTCTTAAACAGTGGTCCCTGGTTGTGGAGTCCCCCAACATCGAGAACATGTTTCCTGCCTCTAGCGTGTCCAAACCCTTAATAATCTTATATGTTTGGGACACGTTGGTCAGCGTGGGCAAGTCGGGCCGAAGGGCCTGTTTCCGCGCTGTATGACTCTATATGAAAGAAAGGTGACAGAAGAATATATATTTCCATATTTCTCCATGAACCATAATCCTTGTCATGAATACGAGTGGAATGCAGATAATGGTGGATACAGGTTTACTGTATTAACATCATGATCTCTCTGTCCATTCCTTTGTAAAGCCCCTGTCCCACTGTACGAGGTAATTCAAGAGTTCTCCCGAGTTTTCCCCTGATTCGAACTCGGAGAATGTCCGTAGCGGGTCCGTAGGAGTTCGTGGATGTCCAGTAGCGGCTCGTAATGCTAACGGTAGGTACTCGGGACATCCGCTAATCTCGTGACGTTTTTTCATCACTGCAAAAAATGGCCACTAGTAAAAAAAAACTCGTGACGAAAAAAATTGTTACTTTTTACTCGTACGAGCCGTTACGAGATATCCACGAACTCGCTACGGACATTCTCCGAGTTCGAATCAGGGGAAAATTCGGGAGAACTCTTGAATTACCTCATACAGTGGGACAGGGGCTTAAAGAAGACATACAGTTGATTTTAACTTGATGAGTTAAAGTTAAAAACATTAATTTTTCTTACCTGCACCTGATCTGCTCGGATTATAGTAATCTTAACATGACCGCTGTCTCCTTTCAGAATGGTTGAAAATTTTCAACCTGAAATTGGAATGACTTCTCTTTCTGCCAATGCTGCCTGACCTGCGAAGATTTTCCAGCTCTTCTTGTCTTGATTTCAGCACCTAGAGTTTTTTTGATTACATCTAGGATACCTCTTGCTTTCTCTCTCCCCCATTACGCTATTTGTTTAGGAAGGAACTGCGGATGCTGGTTTACATCGAAGATAGGCAGGAGTAACTCAGCGGGACAGGCAGCATCTCTGGAGAGAAGGAATGGGTGACGTATCGGGTCGAGACCCTTCTTCAGTCTGAGAGTCAGGGGAGAGGGAGTCTAGAGATATGGAAGGGTAAGGTGTGGAAAAAGCAAGTCAAAGCTATTTGTTTAGTTTAGATACAGCGCAGAAACAGGGTCTTCGACCCGCCAAGTCCACAACGACCATCATAATATTTCGACATTATCCCACTTTCTCATTCACTCCCCAAACACTAGGGACAATGATTAAACTACAAACCTGCACGTCTTTGGGATGCCGGAGGAAACTGGAGCATGGTCACAGGGAGAACGTGAAAACTCCACACAGACAGCATGTGCGGTCTGGATAGATCTGGGGTCTCTGTCATTGTCTTCTTCTTCTTCTCGTGTCCACCTCGTTACAAATGTCGACCTCGCTGTCATCGTTCGTCCGTCCTGAAAAGGACGCAAGCTTCCGGCGACAATCAGTGGAAGCCATCACTTGTCGCAATAGATGATGGTGGTAGCAGAATTAGCTCTGGATACTTCCAGTTTCCAGCCCAGCGACGTGGACGCTTCTGCTATGGGGCCTCTGGCACTGTGAGGCAGTGGTTCTACCAACTGTGCCACTGTGCCACCCAGACTATTAGCTGAACCATGTGTATATCCACAACAGACTTAAGGTTAACCTTTCAAAACTCCAATGAAACATGGCTTCCAATGTCACCTTGGTAGGTGAGAGGTCTTACTTTTAAGTTACGAGGTCACAGATATAAGCAATATAAATTGCAGTGGTCTCATTGATTTAAGACAAAGCTTTGAAATACCCCTATGCCTGCTTCACTTACTTTCTCCTCCCGATGTCCAGGACCTGTGTTAACTGTTTGACATGGTTTCAGTTCAGTTTCAGTTTAGTTTATTGTCACGTGTACCGAGGTACATTGAAAAGCTTTTGTTGCGTGCTAACCAGTCAGCAGAAAGACAGTACATGATTACAATCGATCCATTTACAGTGTTTAAATACATGATAAGGGAATAACGTTTAGTGCAAGGTAAAGCCAGCAAAGTCCGATCAAGGATAGTCCTAGGGTCAGCAAAGAGGTGGATAGTAGTTCAGCACTGCTCTCTGGTTGTGGTAGGATGGTTCAGTTGCCTGATAACAGCTGGGAAGAAACTGTCCCCTATTCTGGTGGTGTGCGTTTTCACACTTCTATACTCTTGCCTGATAGGAGAGGGGAGAAGAGGGAGTGGCCGGGGTGCGACTCGTCCTTGATTATGCTGGTGGCCTTGCCGAGGCAGCGTGAGGTATTTTAACATTAACAACTCTTAACATTACAAAGTCACAACTTTGAATACATTCCAGGTGATCAAACACATTTCAGTACTGTCAGTGTCAGTAAGATTTCAGATGACAAGGCATGTTCAATAGAATTGCACATTTACATCAGATGCAAAAATATATATTTAAAGAACTTCCTTGCACAAACTTCTTAGCAATTGAACCAAGTTAAAACCATTTGTCATTAAATGTCATGTATAAGCAGACAATCTTTTCATGTAAGTACAACCACCAGGTGGCGCCAGCAATGGCCGCCTCGCTAACAGTCTGTCTCATCCATTCTTTCTTTGTTGTTTTTAGTATGTGTTAAATGTATGTTTTAGTATTTTTTAGCTTGTTTTATGTGGGGGGTGGTGGTGGGGGGTGGTGGCGGGGGAGGGTTGGGGGAAACGTATTAAAATCTCTTACCTCGACGGAGATGCGATTTTTTCCCGTATCGTACCTCCGTCCGCACTGGGGCCTAACATCGTGGTGTTGGCGGCCTCTGCTGGAGACCAGCTTCAGGAGCTCCAACCGCGGGAGCCTGCGGGACTTAACATTGCGGAGCTGGCGATCCCTGTCGGGGATCGACCTTGGAGCTCCAGCTGTGGGAACCTGCGGACTTTAACATCGTGGAGCTCGTGGTCTCTGGTTGGAGACCGACTTCGGGAGCTCCAAGCCGCAGGAGCTTCGACCACCCCGACGCGGGATCTTCGATCGCCCCGACTGCGGATGGTTCGACTGCCCTGATCGCGGGAGAATAAAGAGGAAGAAGATTAGATTTTATTGCCTTCCATCACAGTGAGGAATGTAGGGAATCTGCTGTGGTGGATGTTTATGTTAACTTTTATGTAGTTGTGTGTCTTGTTGCTTTTTTTTAGTAATTCGAGTTTCACTGTACCTTAATTGGTACACGTGACAATATACAGACATTTGACCTTCGACCTGTGAAATGCCCTGATGACACAAGGAGTCTGTTTTATGACAGTATTTTAAATGTTAATATTCTGCGGAGAATCAAAAACCACAGGAGGTTCAACAAATCCCTCTCTTTCCCTGCCACTGGCCCACACCTTCCATGTTCCTAGAAAATAATTTCTCATAAGGCATACTAAACTGCTGTACTTATACTCAATACCTGGAAATATGCAGCACAAAATGGGTGGCATGGGCGGCACGGTGGCGCAGCGGTAGAGTTGCTGCCTCACAGCGCCAGAGACCTGGGTTCGATCCTGACCACGGGTGCTGTCTGTACGGAGCTTGTACGTCCTCCCTGCGACCACATGGGTTTTCCGGTTTCTTCCCACATCCCAAAGACGTGCAAGTTTGTAGGTCGAATGGCTTCTGTAAATTGTCTCGAGTGTGTCGGGTGATCGTGGACGAGTGATCGTGGGTCAGCGCAGACTCGGTGGGCCGAAGGGCCCGTTTCCATGCTGAGTCTCCAACAAATATCTCTTACTCTACTCCTGCCCAAGCCATCCTTTCTGCAGGTCGTGCGATAGTTTAATGATCCAGTCTATTTCTAGAAAGATTTCTGCTTCCACTCTTGTGTTCCAAGAATATGGGTCACAAGCAAATTGGGCAGAAAGTCAGCAGGAGGAACTATCACCTCTATTTTACTTTCCCAATTCCTGGCTCATAACATTAGTCAGAGAAAACCTGCCCTCCATTAATTAACCCCTCCCGCAAACAGAAATAATCAATGCATTTTCCAAAGCCTTGCATGACTTATAATGCATTAATTAAGAAGAAGAGGTACAGAAGTGTGAAAACGCATACCTCCAGATTCAGGGACAGTTTCTTCACAGCTGTTAAGGCTCTGTCCCACTTTCCCGAGTTACTCACGAACTCAAGAGAGAGCTAGATAGGGCTCTTAAAAATAGCGGAGTCAGGGGATATGGGGAGAAGGCAGGAACGGGGTACTGATTGGGGATGATCAGCCATGATCACATTGAATGGCCTACTCATGCACCTATTGTCTATTGTCTATTGTCTATTGTCTCCCGAATTTTCCCCTTGATTCGAACTCGGGGAATTACGGTAATAGCCATTCGTAGATACTTGGGGCTATTTTTTTTACTCATGGACATTTTTCAACATGTTGAAAAAACGTCCCGACTTACCTGATGCCCCGAGTTCCTACGGCTGGCATAACGAGCCGCTACGAAACATCTACGGACTCCTACGGGCTCCTACAAGCCTGCTACCGACATTACCCGACATTCCCCAAGTTTGATTCAAGGGGAAAACTCGGGAGCGTTTGTGAGTAACTCGGGAAAGTGGGACAGGGCCTTTATTAGGCAATTGAACCATCCCATCACCAACTAGGGAGTGGCCCCGACCTCCTATCTACCTCATTTGAGATCCTCAGACTGGCTTTAATTGGACTTTACTGGACTTTATCTTACACTAAATGTAGTGGCCATTTGGTTTATTTTGTGTGTCATTAATGATGGTATTTGCCTTTAAATCTTGCCAGCCTATAATTATGCGGATGGGATTTATTACATAGTCGGTTGCGTGTTTGCTGCTGGGATTCTTGCGCAGAAGCTGTATCTTTTTAGTTTAGTTTTGGAGCTCAACATGGTACGAAGGAATATCCTTCGACCATGTGGCGTTATGCTGAGACATGAGGAGTTTTCTAACGCTGGAGTTTGATGAAGATTAAAATGTACGAGTCTAAGAAGAAGGTTGGATGAATATCTTACTGTTTTTCTTCAACAATAAAGAAACTATTCACCAAAAGACTGTGCTATGAAGATTTATCTTTGGAGAAGCTCTGAAAGTCTCGACAATCTCCTAATACCATGCTGTCTCCTAAGTGGCTAGAGAGGTAATAATAATAATAATAATAATAATAGATTTTATTTAAGGGCGCCTATACAAAAGTCTCAAGGACACCTTACAAAATTTAACAAAGAAACATATAATCAGAGTAAAATAAGTTATAAAGACATCACCAATACATAAATTAAAAACAGAAATTCGATCCAAAAAAGACAACAACAAAATTCAGAAACACAATGTGAAGGGAGAGCAGCGGCAGCCAAACCGCGCCAGCGTACACTCTCCCTTCTGACCGCCATCTTGGACATAGACTAACATAGGTAAGGGAGTGATCTCGTGAACGATACAATAATCTGCCACTATACTCAACATTATTCCCTTTATCCCATACAGTATCTGTACACATAGGTAGTGGGGAGGTGCTATAGAACTGCACGGGATGGTAGACGCTCCCGCCCCCCACGAGTCTCAGGCAGATGGGGCTCGTCAGCCTGGGAAGGCAGTCCATCTAGGAGAGGGAAAACTCTGATTTAAAACCTCCACTGCCTTGTGGCCATATCCAGTCATGGAAAAGGCTCCAGGAGTAAACCTCCAGAAAATCCGGAGTCGGAGCCCCTAAGGCAGTTCGTCGTTGTCTACAACCTCGCTCTGGCAGCTCCTGCGACGGCGCTGGTGCCAAACTGTAACGGCCCTGCTGTTCCTTTGGATCGATCAGCGACGTGGAGAGGGGGGACGTGCTGCATGGGCAACAGCCTGTCCTCCATATGACATCGATCGCCCAGGCTTGCATCCGACCACACATCACCTGCAAACTAGGATGCATCACCCATGGTCAGTCATGGTCGAGGGGGGCCTACGATCTGTACACTGTAGATGGCTTGATTGTTATGATGTGTAGTCGTTCCATTGACTGAATAGCAGGCAACAAAAAAGCTTTTGACTGTACCTTGGTACATGTGACAATAAATTAAACTAAACTATACTACGCTAAACTTAACTAAACTAAGGTAAACTATAAACTAAGCTAAACTAGATCCAAAGGTTTCTCGATTATACAGATTAGCTGAATTATGGTTTGTCTTTACAATTGGCCTGAGTATCTTCAAACAGGAAAAGAATCATAGGTTCCCAATCAATATCATCATCTACTGATTCTTGATGGAAATGCATAGATTGACTTCAATGATACAGGTATGTCTTTCAGTTCATGTCGTGGGTCGATATTGACATTATTACATGAAAAGTGGGGAAACAACAGAAAGTTATGAAAGTTATGAGATGGATGTTAACTCTGCTTGATGATATCTGATAAAGGATGGCACAATGGCGCAGCTTGTAGAGCTGCCGACTCACAGTGCCAGAGACCTGGGTTTGATCCTGACCTTGGGTGCAGTCCGTGTGGAGTTTGTACGTGTTCCCCGTGACCGCGTTGGTTTCCAGCTTTCTCCTACATCTCAGATACGTCTGGGTTTGTTGGTTAATTGGCCCTATGTAGATTTTTCCACCGGGTGGCGCCGTCAGCGATGGCAGCCTCGCCAACAGTCTGTCTGTTTTTTCATCTTTTTTGTTATTGTTTTAAAAGTTTGTGTTAATGTTCTCTGGTTTGTTTTATGTGGGGGTGGGGGGAGGGGATCAGGGGAAACTATTTTTCAATCTCTTACCTTGCCGGAGATGCAATTGTTTTCGGGATCATTTCTCCGGTCGCTCTGCGGCCTAACATCATGGAGCTGGCGGCGTTGCTCGGGACTGACTTTGAGCCCCATCGCGGGGAAGTGGACTTACCATCGGAGTTGATTCCTTGCCTGTTGATCGATGCTCCAACTGCGGCCTGCGGATTTCACCATCGAGGAGCTCGCACTCAGATAGAGACTGATGTCGGGAAGCTCCAGTCGCAGAAGGTTTCGACAAGCCCCGACCCGGAGTCAGATTGCCCGGCGCATGGGAACTGAGATTCCCCTCTGTTGCGGGAGTTTGATCGCCCCGACACGGAGGGCCTCACCGCCGGCTACGGGAGTCAAGATCATCCCGTCAACGGAAGGCTCGAGGCCCCCGACCACAGGAGAACAAAGAAGGGAAGAGATTGAACTTTTTTCGCCTTCCATCACAGTGAGGAATGTGGAGGAGTCACTGTGGTGGATGTTTATGTTAAAATGTATTTTGTGCGTTTTGTTGCTTTTTATTAGTATGACTGTATAGCAAATGAAATTCCTCGTATGTTGCAAAATATACTTGGCTAATAAAGTAATTATGATTATGATGATTATTATAAATTGCCCTTAGAGTGTAGGGAGTGGATGAGAAAGTGGGATAATGTAGAACTAGTGTGAATGGGTGATCGATGGTTGGCGTGGACTCAGTCGTGCGGAGAGCCTGTTTCTATCCTGGTGATAGTGCATTAAAAGGCAAGTAACTTCCTCTCTTTTATGGGCTTTGGACAGCATTTTTAAAGGAAAATTCTTTGCTGAAAGCATTGTGTGGTTTGCTGTAAGTTAGTGAGTTTACTGAAAGATGATTAGGGGATTTAGAGGTTTAGTACAAATTTGTATTGCTTTAATCCCACGAGGTCAACATTAACCATGTTAAATCTTCCAACAAAATCTAAGCACAATTAGTTTTCATTTATATACATGGGATGACAGGGAATAATCTATCCAAGCCTGTTTGCCAATGACAGAAAGCTTAGTGGGAATATGAGCTGCGATATGGAACTGATGCGCTACAATGCTGAGAAGTTCCATCCACTCTGTATCTTCCACTTTGCTATTGTTCGAGTGTTTGAACTAACTGTATCTATATATGGTTTATCTGATCTGTTTGGATAACATGCACAGCAAAGGTTTTCACAGTGGCTTGGTAGAATCATAGAGTCATACAGCGTGGAAACAAGCCTTTCGGCTCAACTTGCCCACACCGACCAACATGCATTTGGCCATATCCCTCTAAACCTGTCCTAAACTTGTTGCTTAATCCTTGCGATAGTACCTGCCTCAACTACCTCCTCTGGCAGCTCGTTCCATACACCCTCCACCCTTTGTGTGAAAGAGTTGCCCCTCAAGTTCCCATTAAATCTTTCCCCCCCTCACCTTAAACTTATGCCCTCTGGATCTCAATTCCCCTATTCTGGACAAGAGACTCTGGCTTCTACCCGATCTACTCCCCTCATGATTTTGTACACTAATAATTAATCTGAACCTAATATAAACCTAAAGATGTCTGAAAAGAAGCACAGATAGGATAATCAAGTGGAAAGCGACTTTGAGTCCTGAAAAGCGCTATATAAAAAAAATACAAAAATAAAAATGTATTATTATTATTAAAGGAATATAGACGACAGAGAGACTAACTTACTTTTCTTTGTTTAATTTAGTTTAATTTAGAGATACAGCATGGAAACAGGCTGTTCGGCCCACTGAGTCTGCACTGACCATTAATCACCCGTTCACACTAGTAATCTCACTGCTCACAAGGGTCAATTGACGGAGGCCAAATCATCTACAAAAAACGCACGTCTTTGGGATGTGGGAGAAACCGGAGCACCCGGAGAAAACCCACGTGGTCACAAGGAAGAACGTGCAAGCTCCACACAGACAGCACCAAGTTCTGAACAGAGGACTTTTACTTGAAAGATTTACTATTTTCTTTTCCGCAGATGATGCCTGATGTGCTCAATTCCCCCCCCCCCCCCTCAATCAATCCAAAGAGGTGAAACAACCCAAACCATCACCTACCCTCCAGGGATGCTGCCTGACCTGCTGAGTTACTCCAGCACTCTTTGAAATGTCACCTATCCATGTTCTCCACAGATGCTGCCTGACCCGCTGAGTTACTCCAGCACTGTGTTTTTAGTTGGTACATATTTCAAGTACGTTCTGTTTTTGATGATAAGCAGGGTAATGTGCAGGAAATTCTGGTCGGTGAAATAGCAAAGAAGAATGTTTTTTAAATGTCAAGGTGGGGAATAAATCTTGGTGGTCAGACTCAGAGAGAATGCATGAAACTTGGATTCCTGGAAATGGATAGCATAAAACTGGACTTTTCAATACTATGCATTTAAAAAGCAATTTAAGCCAGGGTAAATGGTGTTACTGGCCACTTCTAAGGCAAATGAGAATTACCATGAAATCTGATTATTCCCTTACTTTCCCTGAGTCAGCCTTTGCCCGACCATCTGCAAGCAACCACCCCCCCCACCACCCTGACCTGTATCTACCACTCATACCTTGCCTGGCCCCTTCTCTCTTCCAGCTCCCACCACCACCACAACAGACCGAAGAAGGTTCCCGACCCAAAACGTCACCGAGCCATGTTCTCCAGAGATGCTGCCTGGCCCGCTGAGTTGCTCCAGCACTTTGTGTCCTATCTTGTGTAAATCAGTGTCCACAATACCTGGTTCCTAAAGACAGACAAGTATCTTTTCTCTGAAGGTAGACACAAAATGCTGGAGTAAGTCAGCAGGACAGGCAGCACCTTGGAGAGAAGGAATGGGTGACCTTTCATGTAGAGACCCTTCTTCAGACTGAGGGTCAGGGGAGAGGGGGGACGCATAGAGATATGTAAGGGTAAGGTGTGAAAACGAGAGATCAAAGGGGATGAAGGGGACATCTATCTTTTCTCTGATGTCTGGTACATAGGTTTGAGAAAACTCCCTTATGAACGTATAATAGAGATGTGTGGGGCAGGTTATTTTTACACATGGGGGCCTGGAACGCATTGCCAGGGGTGGTGGTGAAGGCAGAGTTGATCGAGGCATTCAAGAGGCTTTTAGATAGCCACATGGAAGTGCAGGGAAGAGAGGAATGTAGATCATGTACAGACAGATGTGATCAGTTTAACGAAGCATCATAGATAGACACAGAGTGCTGGAGTAACTCAGCATGTTAGGCAGCATCTCTGGAAAAAAAGAATAGGTGGCGTTTCGGGTCGAGACCCTTCTTCAGACTATGCATCTAAACATCATGTGGCACGGTGGCGCAGCGGTAGAGTTGCTGCCTTGTGGTCCCTCGTGTGTGTAGGATAGTGATAGTGTGCAGGGATCTCTAGACCACGCAGACTCGATGGGCTGAAGGGCCTGTTTCCGCGCAGTGTCTCTCAAAGTAAAACTAAATCATGTTCGGCACAAACGTCGGGCAGGAGAGTGGGGATTGAGGGGAAAGATATTCCACTATTTCACGACATGGTAGAGCTAACCCCAGACCCAGAGCTAATCCTTAAGACCCAGAGCTAATCCAGAGTGTTCTTCGAACATCAACTTATTAACACAGTTCCAGTTTAGTTTACTGTCACATGTACCGAGGTACAGTTAAAAGCTTTTGTTGCGTGCTAACCAGCCAGCGGAAAGACAATACATGATTACAATCGAGCTATTTACAGTGTACAGATACATGATAAGGGAAGTCTGAAGAAGGGTTTCGGCCCGAAACGTTGCCTATTTCCTTCGCTCCATAGATGCTGCTGCACCCGCTGAGTTTCTCCAGCACTTTTGTCTACCGTGGATAAGGGAATAACGTTTAATGCAAGATTAAGCCAGTTGTACTTGAATTTGACTTGATTGCATTTATGTATACTATTATCTTAAAATGATAGAAAAGACAAAACTTTTCACTATTCCCCAGTACACATGACAATAATAAACCTAAACCTTTATCTAAACCTAGTTAACTAAAGGGCCTGTCCCACTTAGGTGATTTTTCACGCGACTGCAGGCGACTAGGCTGTTGCCACATGGTCGCCAAGGTGTCGCCTGTATGGCCGTGAGTCGTCTCCTCAGTCGCCCAAAGAGTCGTAGCGTCTTTCTGGTCACCGCTGGATTTTCAACATGTTGAAACATTTTCGGAGACAGTCGCGACAGTGGGTTTGACGCCAATGAGCGTAGCCTGACTTCTTCTGACGTAGGTGCTGTCGTAGTTGTCGCCAGGTTAACGTAGGCTGTCGCTGGTGCTGACTTCGTTTTTTTGTTGTTGTTAAAGTAATTGATTCTATTTCAAATTTTATGTCGAAGGGGGGGGGGGGGGTCCATTCGCCGGTTTTTCGGCGACCTGCTACCACTGTGACAGTCGCCCAAAAATAGCCTAAGTGGGGACAGGTACTTAACCACATTCCAAAAAGATCCTCTCTTAACCATACCCAAGTTTGAAATTATATTCATGAAATACAGTATCAATGTGATTTTAGTGAAGAGAACACAAGACAAAGTTCCCGAAACAATCTCAAACTCCTTGAGTCATCCTTGAGCTACCCTCAGCCCTGAGTGCCAGTGACAACACTCTTTATCACACAATAGCACTAATTAAGCTGAGAGGATGAACACAGGGCACAGGAAGGCTGCTGTGGGCAGCTCTCCCGCCTGGATAAGTGATCGTAATTGTATTTGCAACTCCCGTAGCAAGCGATGCAGTTAATCAAACTGTGAGGGGGAGGGGAGAGTGAGACCGAAAACCCCCCATCCTAATTGTGGATTAATGTCAGAATATATCACCAAATACACACGGAGGATGCTTCTCAGATATATCAGATTACAGAGAGCGGGTGTCCTGTCTCTGCAGTTAACCTTGTGACCTACTCACTCAGTCCTTTTATATAACTATGCTATTATAGTATCACTGAAGCTGATTTCAGTTATGTAATGAAGTGCAGGACCTTAATTTTATCCTCTATTATCTCCTGCTGGCGACTTTGTAATAAATTGTCCAACATAAAAACCTTCTGTTTTTTTAGGGCAGTGTGTCTGCCTGCAAGCTTAGCTGCCCCTTTTATCATTTCGAGTCGGGAGTGTTTAATTGTTTTATGTACCAAAAGGGAACAATGAAAGGCTTACTAGCAGCATCTTAACGGGCCCGTAAACGCAATGCACACTGATGATATCATGCATTAAAAAAAAAAATGCAATAAACTAACAACTAATTAATTACATACTACCGTAAAATCTAGCCCGTTGTGCAACCAAGGAGAGTCCGCAGCAGTTCAGAGAAAGTGCACATCACCAGATTCAGGAACAGCTTCTTCCCTCCCCTCTGTTCTTCCATCAGCCAGGGGACTGTCTGATTGCGGGCATTGGACTTTGTCCATGGAACTAAGGCATTTCAAGGGTGAGAACTATATTCTGCACTCTGTATCTTCCCCTTTGCTCTGCCTATTGCACTTGAATTTGACTTGATTATATTTATATCTTAAAATGAGTGAAAAGACAAAGCTTTTCACTATTCCTCGGTACACTTGACAATAATAAAACTAAACCTAAAACTAAAACTAGTTAACTAACCAATCCAAAAAGATCCTCTCTTCCCATGTCCAAGTTTGAAATTATATTCATGAAATACAGTATCAGTAATTTACGGTAAAGTACAGTATTTTAGTGTTGAGACCAAAAGGTCCTGATTGAATAGTCTCAAATCTTGCTGCTTTATGATAGAATGTTTAAGAAGGGCTGATGTGGCATTGCCAGCTTCTTACGATTTCCAGTTCATCTCTACAGAAGCTGGCAAATGTGAGATGTACCTGATATAATGCATCACAGTTGCACCCACAAATTGAAAACCATCACCTCCAAAACGGCGGCTTCTTATAGCCAGAGTTATGTCTGGGTATGGAATGTGTGTAGTTTGTACGTTCTCCCTGTGAGCGTGTGGGTTCCCTCCTGGTGCTCTGGTTTCCTCCCACACCCCAAAGACGTGTGTTTTTTTTTAGGTTAACTGGCCTCATGTGAAAAAAAAATGACCCTAATGTGTTGGGAGTGGTTGAGAAAATGGGATAGCATTCAACTGGTCAGCATGGACTCGGTGGGCTGAAAGGCCTGTTTCCATGCTCTGTCTCTAAACATTTCATATAGAATAAATTGTTAAAACAAAATGCACATAATATAAGGCTCAGACAATTGGATTATTTTCCAAAAGATATTTTATTTTCTGTTAATCCAAAACATAAATAATTTACTCTGAATATAACACAAAGTATTTCCACATTCCGATATACTTTCATAACACCTAAGGCTTTGATTTTCCAAGTAAGTTATTATTACATAAAACAATATAAGTAATGAACAAAAGTAAAATACTTTCATAAAGATAATAAAAATCATTTCACGTGAAAATGTATAATTTCTTCATCCAGTGTGGTTTTTTAATACCTTATACATTATTTAAAAAGCTAATGCCTTGTTTCCATTAGCTTTTGATATATCTTGATCTCCATACCTTTATGCGTTAGAGAAACATTCTACAGTATACCTAGTTTCCCATCACCACTATTTTGCAAGTTAGCAATGAATGTATTTTATTAACACTCGGAAGAATAAATTTCTTACTTACTGCACAACCAAAATCTATTCACTTACATAATTGCTGTGCTCAATAGCAACGAGCTTTTTGCTCACATAAAGCTTATGTTGACTGTAAAATAACATCTTTCTAATCATAACTTTTAGCCTCATCACAGTAACAGAAACAAAGCCAAGCACATTAAATGCACTAAATAAAAATGAAAAATGTACACATTCTTATTTAATGCTCGGCTATTTTTTTGAAAACTTTAGAAAATATCAACGGTAATATTGTTAGTGTTTTTTTTTTTCTGCTGGTAAATCCTTTCAACCTCCACATGCTGGAACAAATGTGGGACTGGCAAGTTTGTCACTCAACTCTACAGTCCTGCCGGCTGAGTGAACAATCACAATGGAGTTTGTTCTTACTCACCCCTACTTGTATCTCAATATCTCCAAAGCATAAATTAGCCTCTTGTTTTAAGCTATCTCAACAAATCCTTTCCCAATGGGAGGTAAGTAAACAACTATGAGTGCTGGGTAGACACAAAGTGCTGGAGTAACTCGGCGGGTCAGGCAGCATCGCTGGAGAAAATGGATGGGTGACGTTTCCAGTCAGGACCCTTCTTCAGACAGAGATGCTTCCTGTCTCGCTGAGTTACCCCAGCATTTTGTGTCTATCTTTGGTCTAAGCCAACAGCTGCAGTTCCTTCTTATTACCCATGAACGCTGGGCACACGTTGATGGCTATTTGCCTGACTGTAGTTAGATACAAAATGCTGGAGTAACTCAGCGGGACAGGCAGCATCACTGGAGGGAAGGAATGGGTGACGTTTCGGCTTGAGACCTTTCTGCAGGGATCGCTGTGAATAATTTCATTAATTTTAAGCTTTGTTTTAGTGGTAAGTTTTAGGAAAGCCAATGGAATTCAAACATATATTGTTAAATAAAGTCCCAATAAGAATCTTCATCAAATGGTCTCATTTGATTACTATAAGCAGCAACCTGCTTCTCTGGAAAAGTTGTCTCGACCCAAAACATCACCCATTCCTTTTATCCAGAGATACATAGAATCATAGAAAATAGATGCAGGAGTAGGCCATTCGAGCCAGCACCGCGCCATTCAATATGATCATGGCTGATCATCCAAAATCAGTACCACATTCCTGCTTTCTCCCCATATCCATTGATTCCGTTGGCCCTAAGAGCTAAATCTAACTCTCTACTGAAGCTGCCTGTCCTGCTGAGTTACTCCAGCATTTTGTGTCTATCTCTGCAGAACATTCTGAGCATACATTGAAATCGGCTTAAGCTAAATCTGGAATCCATTTTCAATTCCTTTGTAGATTTGAAGGGTCCTCCTGAATACACACCAATATGCCGTTTACTATTAGAATTTATCTTTTCCGTCCTTACCTCCCATTCATTCATTCAAATCTATAAATAAAACTACACATATATACTCAATATTTAAATAGGTTAAATAAAAATAGTAACTGAATATATTATCTATATATATATATATGCATCTGGTTTAATACTGCTTTCATTGCATTACATAGAACATAGAATATACAACACAGGAACATGCCCTTTGGCCCACAATGTCTACACTGAACATAAAATCAATCCTAATCTGGCTACAACATAATCCATAGTCCCCATTTCTCTCATATACCTATCCAAAAGTCTCTTAAATGCCACCATCGTATCTACCTCCACCACCAACCCTGGCTTTGCATTCCAGGCACTCACCAACCTTAGAGTAAATAAGTTGCCCCACACATCTCCTTTGAATTTTGCCCCTCTCACATTCAAGCCACTCTCTCTAGCATTCAATATTTCCATCCTGAGAAATAGGTTCGGGCTGCATTACTAAATCAAAACATGATTATATCCTTTAAAAAAAAAAGGATTGAATTTATGATGCACTTTCTACGACCCCAGGATATCCAAGAGTGTTTTACAGCCAATTATGTTCTTTAAAAAACAAAGTCAGCATTGTAATGTATGAAAAGAGACTATCTGCCGACACAGAGTCCCACAGGGACAAATAATTACAGTAATATACAAAGTCCATATATTCCATTTAATTCAATAGTGTGACACATATCTACTAAGTTGGTGCACTCAGTTATTATTTTTTGATTATATTACAGTCTATGACCTTGCCTTTCCATCGCTCCCATGTTAGTTACTTGTCATGTCAATTTATTCAAAACACTACAAGCCAATTCGGGTAAAAATCGGAGAGAAAAGAGAATTCAGAATACATTTAAAATGGAACTGTGCGAACAAGAAAGTAAATACATTCCCTTGACGCTAATAAAAAAGAACATTTTATATTTCAGGCTTCAGATATTTCTCGGGCAGATGGGGCTCGTCAGCCTGGGAAGGCAGTCCATCTAGGAGAGGGAAAACTCTGATTTAAAACCTCCACTGCCTTGTGGCCATATCCAGTCATGGAAAAGGCTCCAGGAGTAAACCTCAAGAAAATCCGGAGTCGGAGCCCCTAAGGCAGTTCGTCGTTGTCTACAACCTCGCTCTGGCAGCTCCTGCGACGGCGCTGGTGCCGAACTGTAACGCCCCTGCTGTTCCTTTGGATCGATCAGCGACGTTGAGAGGGGGGACGTGCTGCACGGGCAACAGCCTGTCCTCCATATGACATCGATCGCCCAGGCTTGCATCCGACCAGGACGCATCACCCATGGTCAGTCATGACCGAGGGGGGCCTACTAGATATTTTGACTAGTGACTTAGTTAAGTTTAAAGATACAGCATGGAAACAACCGACTGCTCACCGAGTCCACGCCAACCCATTCATACTAGTTCTATGTTGTCCCACGACACACTCGGGGGGCGACTTACAGAGGATCAATTAACCTGCAAACTCGCACGTCTGTGGAATGTGGGAGGAAACCGCAGCACCCGGAGGAAACTCACACGCACACAAGGAGAACCTGCAAACTCTCCATAGACAGCGCCCGAGGTCAACATGGAACCGAGGTCTTTGGCGTTGTTAGACGGCAACTCTACCATCACCGTCACTGCAACAGTTAACTAGGCTTAATACTGTTAACACTGTTAACTATGCTTCATTTTCTTTCTGCCTTTCTTGAAGAGTTACTTTACGATGGCTGTAAGAATGGGCGGCACGGCGGCGCAACGGTAGAGTTGCTGCCTCACAGTGCCAGAGACCCGGGTTCGATCCTGACTACGGGTGTTGTCTGTACGGAGTTTGTACATTCTCCCCGCGACCGCGTGGGTTTTCTCCGGGTGCTTCGGTTTCCTTCCACACTCCAAAGACGTACAGGTTTGTTGGATAATTGACGTCTATAAGTTATAAATTGTCCGTATCGTGCGGGGTGGTTGCTGGTCGGCGTAGACTCGGTGGGCCGAAGGACTTGTTTCTACGCCGTAAAATTAAAGTCTAAAAATGCAACTCGACAATAAACAGTACGAAGCTCAATGCTGATCTAGAAACACCGTCAAGAGCAGCAGATGCGCTCCTGGGAGTTGTCTTGGCCATTCCCCCTTATCAGGCGTTCGAACTAAGTGCAGCATCACAGATAATTTTGTAGCATAGAATTAAATGGCATATGCTGGTGACCAGACATTACAAGGAGTAATATTTATTCATATAACACAATTAAACATGAATTATTGACTCATGTTGCATTTGATCTTTAATTTATTGGAGAGCTCTTTGAAATGGTCCCTTCGCCAACATATGCCAGTGGACCTCAACAGTTAGGTGTTGCGATATTTAGGTTCTTTGTAGTTCACTCTGCAGTGATTAGAATTGTCATGCACACCTTTGCAATTTTCCTAAAGGAAGAGGCACGAGGGAGGTTAACCGTATGGGAGCAAGTTTAGTTTAGTTTAGTCTAGAGATACAGCGGGGAAACAGGCCCCTCGGCCCACCGAGCCCGCACCGACCAGCGATCCTCACACATTAAAACCATCCTATACTGGGGGACCATTTACATTTATAGCAAGCCAGTATAACCTACAAATCTGTACGTGTGGGAGGAAGCTGAAGATCTCGGAGAAAACCCACGCAGGTCGTGGGGAGAACGTACGAACGCCGTACAGAGACGCACCCGTGGTCAAGATCGAACCCGGGTCTCTGGCTCTGTAAGGCAGCAACTCTACCGCTGCTCCACCGTGTTGCCTAAAGTTTTTACAACCAAGTGAACTATTTGAAGCTGGTTCCCAGGTCTGGTTTTCTTGATCTGGGACTCACTTGGATTAGTCACCTTTAACTTGTGACAAGAAGACATACTGTCGTGCGAGTTGCTCTTAATGGGACACAGGTGTACAATGGAAGTGCCAGTCAGCCATGCACAGCGTCCCATTGGTAAGATGGAACTGATGGTCTACAATGCTGTGAAGTATATTCTGCACTCTGTACCTTCTCCTTTGCTCAACATTTTGCACTTGACTTTGACTTATTGGTCTTTATGCATTGTATATTCTGATAGCATTTAAAGTTTGGTTCACTAATGTCACGTGTACTGAGGTAAAGCTTTTGTTTGCGACCTATCCAGTCAAAGAAGAGATTATACATGAATACAATCAAGTTGTCCACTGTGCACAGATAGAGGATGGCGTGCACAAACAAAGCTTTTCACTGTACCTCGGAGCACGTGCAAATAACCCAATTCTAATCCTAACCTAATCCTAAACCTAAACCTATACCTAAACCAACTGCCTCGGTTAGATGCATCCATGTTCAGTTTAGTCAATGAATGGATGATCTGGAAGGAAGACAATGGATCTTGTGGAAGTTGCAGTGAGTCACGGCCATTCGGTTTGCTTGAATAAAGTTCCACGTGGCAGTAGACATAAATATTGCACAAAGGTAGGCACAAAAAGCTGGAGTAACTCAGCGGGACAGGCAGCATCTCTGGAGAGAAGGAGTGGGTGACGTTTCGGGTCGACACCCTTGTCTGAAGAAGGGTCTCGACCCGAAACGCCACCCAATTCCTTCTCTCCAGAGACGCTGCCTGTCCCGCTGAGTCACTCCAGCTTTTTGTGTCTATCTTCGGTTTAAACCAGCGTCTGCAGTTCACTTCTTACACGTAAATATTGCAGAGTTCTCGCCACGCTGGAAGCATTGCCAACATTCCCCGGCAAGCTGGAGAATTCTGGAATGTGTTGCCTTGGGTTATTCAGTCTTGAACTTATAACGAAACGTGATGTCCTTTATAGGCTGCACCAACCCAAATCCATATCTGGATGTGTCGAAGGCTGGGACTGGTGTCTTTGAATCAGAAAGTTCAAAATCAAAGCAGCTTAACATGAGAAAGACAAACCTGCAAAAGGAAAAAAAACTCATTTCAATTACGTTCAATAAAGTGATCACAATACAGTTTAATCCTTTGGTATCATCTCCCATGCAGTTTTGATTGATTGATTAATTAAATAATTGAATGGAAGAAAGATACAGAACACATCTGAGCCCGCCGGGTCCACGCCGACCATCGATCATCCGCTCACACCTGTTAGACAATAGACAATAGGTGCAGGCCATTCGGCCCTTCGAGCCAGCACCGCCATTCAATGTGATCATGTCTGATCATCCACAATCAGTACCCCGTTCCTGCCTTCTCCCCATATCCCCTGACTCCGCTATCTTTAAGAGCCCCATCTAGCTCTAGTTCTATGCTATCCCACTCTCTCATCCACTCCCTACACACCAGGGACAATTTGACAGTGGCCAATTCGCCTACTCACCCGCAAGTCTTTTGGGATGTGGGAGGAAACCGGAGCACCTGGAGGAAACCCGCGTGGTCACAGGGGGAACAAGCCTGTGATTGCATGGTGACATCACACAGACAGCTCCAGAAGTCGGGATTGAACCCGGGTCTCTGGTGCTGTCTCGTCTGTAGGTCTGTAGGGTGGCACAGCGGTAGAATTGCTGCCTTACAGCGCCAGAGACCTGGGTATGATCCTGACTACTGGTGCTGACTGTACAGAGTCTGTACGTTCTCCTTGTGACCTGCGTGGGTTTTCTCCGGGTGCTCCGGTTTCTTCCCACGCTCCAAAGACGTACAGGCTTGTGGGTTAATTGGCTTCGGTAAAATTGTAAATTGACCGAGCGTGTAGGATAGTGCGTTTGTATGGAGATCGCTGGGCGGCACAGACTCAGTGGGCTGAAGGGTTGTTTCTGCTCTGTATCTCTGAAGTCTAAAGTCCTCTCACAGCTGCACCACTCTGCCGTCCTCGTTGCATCTCCTTTGGTTTCATGGAAAGGCCCCCACGGACATTTTATATCCCTACTGTTGTATTTACCACGGACACAAAATGCCGGAGTAACTCAGCGGGACAGGCAGCAGCATCTCTGGAGAGAAGGAATGGGGATACTGATGTCCCTGACATCTTAAACACATTAGCTCGCAAGTGTGTTGCTTAAGGCTTGTGGAGTCGAAGCTCTCAACTTCCTTACAAGGATGGTACAGGGGATCTTCTGCCTCATGTGAGTTACCCAGGATGGATACATACAGTATATAGTAAATCTGTACAGCACTTACATTTTGAGGCTGTTGATTGCAAGGGATTGTCCGATACAGACATTAGTTCCTGCTCCCCACGGCAATGTGTAATGCTTCAACTGTCTTCCACACTTGAAGAAATTTGTCTTCCTCGTCCCATCTTTGTGCAAAAACCGGTCGTACTTAAATTTCTGCAAGTGTAAAGGTTAAAATGTTATAACTTGAATCACCAATCCTAGCGCAAGGTGCAGTGATTAAAAACCACATTACAACAATGAATTGGTCATTGGTTATGGACAAGCACGTAAGTGGCGCGTCACGGGGAGAACGTGCAAACTCCGTGCGGGCAGCACCCGTAGTCAGCTCAGTTGGAACTCAACGAAGCCTCTTCAACGGCACTGTCAAATCCAGAACCGATCTACCCCCTGGAAGGATGGTGATATCAGGGGCATGGACCCAACATCATCCAAGTTCCTTATCGATCGTAGATAGACGCAAAATGCTGGAGTAACTCAGCGGGACGGGCAGCATCTCTGGAGAGAAGGAGTAGGTGACGTTTCGGGTCGAGACCCTTCTTCAGGCTGAGAGTCAGGCGAGAGGGAAACTGGAGGTATGAGGAGGCACAAAGAACAAAAGAACGAAAGGTGTGAAACGAACAAATCAAAGCCAGCAACGATGATCAAGGAAAGGTGGAGCCCACAATGGTCCATTGTTGGTTGTGGAAGAGTTGATAACGAGGGGGGGTACAAACAGTGAAACTAAGCAGGATGACAGTGAAACTAGTAGGATGACTCGGGTGGGGGAGGGACAGAGAGTGAGGTTACTCGAGTGAAATCAAAACTCATACCGCTGGGGTGCAGGCTGCCCAAGCGAAATATGAGGTGCTGTTCCTCCAATCTGTGCTGGGCCTCACTCTGACAGTGGAGGAGGCCCAGGACAGAAATGTTTAAGAAAGAACTGCAGATGCTGGAAAAATCGAATATGACAAAAATGCTGGAGAAACTCAGCGGGTGAGGCAGCATCTATGGAGCGAAGGATTAGGTGACGTTTTGGGTCGAGACCCTTCAGCTCCATAAATGCTGCCTCACCCGCTGAGTTTCTCCAGCATTTATGTGTACCCAGGACAGTGTGGGAATGGGAAGGGGAGTTAAAGTGTTTGGCAACCGGGAGATTATTTTCATAGCTTAGTTTGCAGTGTTCAAGTGCTTGGTCTTGTTCGAGAGCCTTAAGACCCCAAAAGTTGGAGTAACTCAGTGGGACAGGCAGCATCTCTGGACAGACGGAAAAGGGTGACATTTCGATCCTTATAAATCTGTTTGAATTCACCTAATAACTGTATACAAAAATAAACACGTTGCTCCACCATCTCGTTCTTTACTTGGGAGTTAATCGTGCAGAAACAAGACGTCGTGATTAACAGGGACTGCAATTAATTATTAAGGTCGAGGTATCAGATGTGTCCCTGACACTAGACTGAAGTGCCGGTATGGTGATGCTTTGGTACCAGGCATTAAAGTGTCATTTGCTTCATTTGCTGAATAATTAACTCACAGCTGGCTTAAGTCATGTCGTTTGGCTTCAGTCATGCATTTTAAACCCAATAGGTTCCTCACTGCAGAATAGGATGTTTACCTCAGCCAGCAGTTGCTGCCTCACAGCACCAGAGACCCGGGTTTGATCCTGACCACGGGTGTTGTCCGTTCGGAGTTTGTATGTTCTCCCCGCGACCTGCGTGGGTTTTATCCGGGTGCTCCGGTTTCCTCCCACACTCCAAAGACGTACAGGTTTGTCGGTGCATTGGTTTGGTAAAATTGCGAATTGTCCCTAGTGTGTGTGGGGTAGTGTCAAAGGGCCTGTCCCACTTTCACGACCTAACTCACGACCTCTGCCGAGTTTGCCCTTGACTCGTACTCGCAGCATGGTTGTCACGAGGTCGTAGGAGGTCGTAGCAGGTCGTAGCAGGTTGTGATGCTAGTTGTAGGTACTCATGGCATCAAGTAGGTCGGGGCGTTTATCTAGCATGATGAAAAATGTCCACGAGTAAAAAAGGTCGTGAATTAGGTCGTGAAAGTGGGACAGGCCCTTTAGTGTGTGTGGATCGCTGGTCGGCACGGACACAGTGGGCCAAAGGGCCTGTTTCTGTGCTGTATCTCCAAACTAAACTAAACTGCTAGCTGTCTTCCCATCTGTAGTGAATTCCCAGATGAGAAGGCATACATCGGGAAAAGCAGAGCTAATTACAGCACTATGTGTGATGCCAGTGAAAAGATAATTCCTTCCTTATCAAGCATGTATTCGATCTCCTTGTAATAGAAAATAAGGTGTCGTTTTTAGTTAGTTTAGTTTAGTTTAGAGAAACAGGCCCTTCGGCCCACCGAGTCCGCACCGACCAGCGATCCCCGCACACCAACACTATCCAACACACTCTCTAGGGACAATTTACACTTATAGGGAAGTGGTGTTGGGTAAATTGAATGGATTAAAGGCCGATAAATCACCAGGGCCAGATAGGCTGCATCCCAGAGTACTTAAGGAAGTAGCTCCAGAAATAGTGGATGCATTAGTGATAATTTTTCAAAACTCTTTAGATTCTGGAGTAGTTCCTGAGGATTGGAGGGTAGCAAACGTAACCCCACTTTTTAACAGGGAGAGAGAAAACGGGGAATTACAGACCAGTTAGTCTAACATCGGTAGTGGGGAAACTGCTAGAGTCAGTTATTAAAGATGGGATAGCAGCACATTTGGAAAGTGGTGAAATCATTGGACAAAGTCAGCATGGATTTACGAAAGGTAAATCGTGTCTGACGAATCTTATAGAATTTTTCGAGGATGTAACTAGTAGAGTGGATAGGGGAGAACCAGTGGATGTGTTGTATCTGGACTTTCAGAAGGCTTTCGACAAAGTCCCACATAAGAGATTAATATACAAACTTAAAGCACACGGTATTGGGGGTTCAGTATTGATGTGGATAGAGAACTGGCTGGCAAACAGGAAGCAAAGTGTAGGAGTAAACAGGTCCTTTTCACAATGGCAGGCAGTGACTAGTGGGGTACCGCAAGGCTCAGTGCTGGGACCCCAGCTATTTACAATTTATATTAATGAACTGGATGAGGGAATTGAAGGCAACATCTCCAAGTTTGCGGATGACACTAAGCTGGGGGGCAGTGTTAGTTGTGAGGAGGATGCTAGGAGACTGCAAGGTGACTTGGATAGGCTGGGTGAGTGGGCAAATGTTTGGCAGATGCAGTATAATGTGGATAAATGTGAGGTTATCCACTTTGGTGGCAAAAACAGGAAAGCAGACTATTATCTAAATGGTGGCTGATTAGGAAAAGGGGAGATGCAGCGAGACCTGGGTGTCATGGTAAACCAGTCATTGAAAGTAGGCATGCAGGTGCAGCAGGCAGTGAAGAAAGCGAATGGTATGTTAGCTTTCATAGCAAAAGGATTTGAGTATAGGAGCAGGGAGGTTCTACTGCAGTTGTACAGGGTCTTGGTGAGACCACACCTGGAGTATTGCGTACAGTTTTGGTCTCCAAATCTGAGGAAGGACATTATAGCCATAGAGGGAGTGCAGAGAAGGTTCACCAGACTGATTCCTGGGATGTCAGGACTTTCATATGAAGAAAGACTGGATAGACTCGGCTTATACTCGCTAGAATTTAGGAGATTGAGAGGGGATCTTATAGAAACTTACAAAATTCTTATGGGGTTGGACAGGCTAGATGCAAGAAGATTGTTCCCGATGTTGGGGAAGTCCAGGACAAGGGGTCACAGCTTAAGGATAAGGGGGAAATCCTTTAAGACCGAGATGAGAAAAAACGTTTTCACACAGAGAGTGGTGAATCTCTGGAACTCTCTGCCACAGAGGGTAGTTGAGGCCAGTTCATTGGCTATATTTAAGAGGGAGTTAGATGTGGCCCTTGTGGCTAAAGGGATCAGTGGGTATGGAGAGAAGGCAGGTACGGGATACTGAGTTGGATGATCAGCCATGATCATATTGAATGGCGGTGCAGGCTCGAAGGGCCGAATGGCCTAGTCCTGCACCTATTATCTATGTATCTATGTATCTATACCAAGCTAATTAACTTACAAACCTGTCTGTCTTTGGAATGTGGGAGGAAACCGGAGATCTCGGAGAAAACCCACGCAGGGCCCGGGAAGAACGAACAAACTCCGCACAGACAGCACCCGTGGCCAGGATCGAACCCGGGTCTCCGGCGCTGCAAGTGCTGTAAGGCAGCAACTCCACCGCTGCGCCACCGCGCCGCCCCAATTTTTAAAAAGCATTCTTATAAAGTGAACTGTCCAAAGAATGTAACTGACCTCATGCTCGTCATAGATTTCCGGGTCCATCTGGGGACTTAAATAAGGAAAGAGGCACAATTTGTCTCCCTTTCGGAGGTAATAGCTTCTGCCATCTGTAAGTCCCAGAGTCATATTCTGAAGAACTTCTCTGGTGATGAATGGCGCTGCAGTCAGTCTCAGGGTCTCATTTAAAACACTATCTGTGGGCAAAAGAGAGTATCGTTACTGCCATTTGTCAAATTAAGATCAACAAGTCCACTGGGTTTGTCCATTCTTTTCAATCTTCTAGCGAAGAATGATCCCATCAAACAGAGCCATTTTATGTAGGAAGGAACTGCAGATGCTGGTTTACACCGAAGGTAGACACAAAGTGCTGGACTAACTCAGCGGGTCAGGCAGCCTCTCTGGAGATGAGGAATAGTTGACGTTTCGCGTCGGGACAACTTCTCTTCAGACTGAGAGTAGACGTGGAAGGGGGGGAATAAACTGGAGGCGAGAAAAGGCCAGAACAAATCAGGGGCGGCAACAGATGACCTCAGGAAGGGTGGAGCCCACAATGGTCCATTGTTGGCTGGGGAAGGTGTGATAACAAGAGGGAAACAAGGATGTGAACAGTGGAACTGGTAGGACGTCTAGAGTGGGGGAGGGAGGGGGGAGGGAGGGGGTGGGGGTGGGGAGGGGAGAAAGAATGCAGGAGTTACTTGAAATGATAGAAATCAACCTTCATACCGCTGGGTTGTAAGCTGCCCATGTTATAATAATATTCACCGTGGCATAAATTTTATTTTTAGATTGATTGGAAAAATGAACCGACAGCCGACTGGTGGGAGATTTCATCCTATACCAGATGCAGAACTAGTATTTACGCCGCATCCAAAAAAAGTCTTTACCCGAAGAAGGTACACAAAAATGCTGGAGAAACTCAGCGGGTGCAGCAGCATCTATGGAGCGAAGGAAATAGGCAACGTTTCGGGCCGAAACCCTTCTTCTTCAGAAGATTACCCGAAGAAGGTCTGAATGTCTGAAGAAAGGTCCCAACCAAAAACATCACCCATCCATGTCTGCCCGACCCACTGACTTACTACAGCACTTGTAGTGCAGTTTAGTTTGGTTTAGTCACACAGCCTGGAAACTGGCCCTTCAGCCCACCAAGTCCATGCCGACCATCGATCACCCATTCACTAGTTCTGTGCTTCCCACTTTGGCATCCTTTTTCCCCTATTTACAGAAGCTAACTGACCGACAACCCGCACGTCTTTGCAATGTGAGGAAACCGGGGCTCCCGGAGAAAAGCCACGCGGTCACAGGGAGAAGGCACAAACTCCATACAGACAACACCCGTGGTCAGGATCGAACCTGGGTCTCTGATGCTCTGAGGCAGCGACTCTACCGCTTTGTGTTCTTTTCCTTTCGAAAGTTCCTGGTTTCCACCAGGTCTTTACCTCCTTTGAGATGTCAGAGGTTGTTAAGCTTGTGCTTTCCCATGTTGGGGTGGGATACCAGAAAGAAACCGGCCCAAATTCACCCTATTTATAAGATTTTACGGCAATATAAAGAATATAATTTCAGTTCATGACTCTGACCACATCAAATACAAATCATCTCATTGAAAGGACTTTGGAGCGAGTTATTGGTTTACTAAACTCCAAGCTATTTTATTGTTGCATTATATTTAGTTTAAATAATAATTCAGGCATAATTAAGTATTAATTATAACTTGACCAGACACTCTTGCAATAATCCGCACTTTTTCATTTCCATTGGGATAGACAATAGACAATAGACAATAGGTGCAGGAGTAGGCCATTTGGCCATTCAATGTGATCATGGCTGATCATCCCCAATCAGTACCCCGTTCCAGCCTTCTCCCCATATCCCCTGACTCTGCTATCTTTAAGAGCCCTATCTAGCTCTCTCTTGAAAGCATCCAGAGAACCGGCCTCCACCCAGAATTCCACAGACTTCTGTCAGATGTATTAACATCAGATGTCAGATGTATTAACGTTTTCCGATGCTTGACTTTACACCCAACCAAATTAATAAACCATGTTGCCTTGTGTTTTTTTTTTTAACAAAAACACCACCGCAAAGGAAATAAATATGAAATACAGAGACAAAACGCTGGAGTAATTCAGCGGGTCAGGCAGCATCGCTGGAGAACATGGATAGGTGACGTTTTGGGTGGGAGCCCTTCTTCAGACACATATTTCACAGTCATATGAAATTGAAACAAATATGAAACTAAGTCCAAACATAGTTAGACAAATTAAGTCACAATTAGAAAGCAAATATGGCAGTGAATGAAAACGTAATGGAGTTGTAGACATACGTATAAAATTAATCATAAAATTCAAGTAACTACAGTTTAAATTAGTGCCAATTAAAGTATTTTGATAAATGGTTATTAACAGGGTAATTATAACATGAATAATTATATTGAGACAAAGGATGAAAAGAGTGATATTATAAAAAGGAAATGTTACCCAAGATAGGTGTACTGTTGAGAAGATCTTGACTAACAGAGGACATTGTCTGGTTGAAACAGATATCCTTCAGTTCCTCCTGCACAGCATGTCTTGCCTCTGGGTCTTTCAGGAGAAATATAAGTAGCCAAAATGCTGCGGGCCCGATATTACCCTGAAAAGAATCAAATGCATTGAATTATATCACATCTTTTGACAGGGAAGGTTTCATTAATCAAGTGATTCAGTACACAGCTTCATGTCATAAGATCAGAAGTGATAGGAGTCGAATTAGGCCATTCAGCCCACCAAGTCTACTCCGCCATTCAATCATGGCTGATCTAACTCTCCCTCCTGACCCCATTCCCCTGCCTTCTCCCCATAACCCCTGACACCTGCACGAAGGTGACAATGGCTATATTGCTCATTGTCTTTATTGGAAGGGTCTCTGGATCAGAAAATAACACATCCTGTTAATCAACACAGAAATTGAATACATCTACGTCTTCTCTGGAAATTAATCTTTACCCGCGTCTGACAGATACCTTGCGTACGGGTTATTTGATTTCTGTGACGTAAAAGATTGATTTCTTTAAAGAAGATTGAAGCTTGTAATAGAATGGTCGATTTGGGGTCAAAGAAGGGCAGCACTGCAGTGCAGAGGTAGATTTGCTGCCTTAAACCTGGGTTCGATCTGCAGGTGCTGTCTGTACAGAGTTTGCACGTTCTCCCTGCGACCGCGTGGGTTTTCTCCAGGTGCTCCGGTTTCCTCCCACATTCTGAAGAAGTACAGGTTTGTAGGTTAATTGGCTTCTGTAAAGTGTGTAGGAGAGAGCCAGTGTGCCTGTGATCATTGGTCGGGGCAGACTCGGGATGGGGAATGGCCTGTTTCCACGCTGTATCTCTAAACTGAACTGAACGAAAAGACACAAAATGAAGAAGGGTCCCGACCCGAAATGTCACCTATCCATGTTTTCCCGAGATGCTTCCTGACCCGCTGAGTTACTCCAGCACTCTTTTGTAAACCAGAATCCTTGTTTCTTGGTATTAGATATGTTGGTTTCCTCTTATTCAACTGGTGTTGCACTGAATCTAAACAAGTAGGTCACTCAAAATACAACCAATGACTTTTCTTTGATTTCCAATTAATCGCCAAGCCAGAGGGAAGGCATAAAGTGCTGGAGTAACTCAGCAGGTCGGGCAGTATCTCTGGAGAACACGGATAGACTCGTTTCGGGTTGGGAACCCCATGGAAATAAAAAAATCTTTTTTTATGCAGCGAGTGTCAAAATGGTTCAAAATGTGTCACACCTTTTCTTGAGATGAGTTTGGCTGCCGTTATAATTGGGGAATGATGACAGCAACATGTGACAACCAACAATAAGATTAATGGCCAGTGAATCCACTTGTAATGATATGGGTTTAAGATGAAATATTTTCCAAATAATCCATCCTTCCCCCCCCAACAAATAATAGTTTCCATTCTCATTCCATCCTGTGGCATTCGTTCCAAGCATCTGCCCATCAACCCCACCTAACCCCCCCTCGCCTGCATCCACCTATTGCCTGCCACCCTTTGTGTTACCTCTCCTCTCTTCCAGCTTTCTTTTTCCCCTCCTCCCCACCCCTACAATCAGTCTGTAGAGGGTCCCAACCTAAAAGGTCACATATCCATGTTCACCAGAGGTGTAGCCTGACCTGCTAAGTTACTCCAGCACAGTTTTGCATTTTGAGAATGTCATTTGTGATTTGATTTGAGATCGGGGACTTTTATGGTACAGCACTTACCCAGCCCTGCAGTGGTGTTTAAGAAGGAACTGCAGATGCTGGAAAATCAATGGTAGACAAAAGTGCTGGAGAAACTCAGCGGGTGAGGCAGCATCTATGGAGCGAAGGAAATAGGCAACGTTTCGGGCCGAAACGTTGCCTATTTCCTTCGCTCCATAGATGCTGCCTCACCCGCTGAGTTTCTCCAGCACTTTTGTCCATCAGCATTGGTGTATTGAGTTAGACTTCATGTCCAACTCAAACCTTCCAACGCAGATGTTGCACTGAAGTTAGTTTAGTTTAGAGATGCAGCGTGGAAACAGGCCCTTTGGCCCACTGAGTCCGCGCCGACCAGCGATCCCCGCACACTAACACTATCCGACACACACTAGAGACAATTTACATTTATACCAAGCCAATTAACCTGTAAACCCGTACGTCTTTGGAGTGGGGGAGGAAACCGTTGATATCGGAGAAAACCCACGCAGGTCACAGGGAGAACGTACAAACTCCGTACAGACAGCACCCGTAGTCAGGATCGAACCAGGGTCTCCGGCGCTGGTAGCTCTACCGATGCGCCACCGTGCCGCCATCTGTTCATAATAGTTCTATGTTATTTCACTTTCTCATCCACTCCCTCCACGCATTTTACAAGAGGGCCAATTAACCTACAAACCCGCACGTCTCTGGGATGTGGGAGGAAACTAGAGCACTTGGAGGAAACCCACGCGGTCACAGGGGAGAACATGCAAACTCCACGCAGACAGCACCTGAGGTCAGGATTGAACCCGTGTCTCTAGCCTGTGAGGCAACAGTTCTACCAGCTGTGTCACTGTGCTACCCCTAAAAAAACATCCCCTTCCTATTTGACATTATAGAGTCAGTGGTATTTTGGTCCCCAAAAAAATTGCCAGTGGTTAATAAACATATTTGTCACCTGGCAGTAAAACTAAATAATAACGTTGGAGAAACTCAGCAGGTGAGGCAGCATCTATGGAGCGAAGGAACAGGTAACGTTTCGGGCCAAAACCCTTCTTCAGACCCGAAACGTTGCCTATTTCCTTCGCTCCATAGATGCTGCCTCACCCGCTGAGTTTCTCCAGCATTTTTGTCTACCTTCGATTTTCCAGCATCTGCAGTTCCTTCTTAAACATAAATAATAACTTTGAACTCTTTACAGCTGCAGCATGGTGTACCATCACAAAAAAAAGCATTGTATAGAGATAGATAGACACAAAATGATGGAGTAACTCAGCGGGACAGGCAGCATCTCTGGAGAGAAGCAATGGGTGACTTCAGGTCGAGACCCTTCTTCAGTCTGAAGAAGGGTCTCGACCCGAAACGTCACCCATTCCTTCTCATTGGAGACGCTGCCTGTCCCGCTGAGTTACACAAGCATTTTGTGTCTATCTTCGGTGTAAACCAGCATCTGCAGTTCCTTCCGACACTGTATAGAGTTAATATAATGCGCAAAGTGTTTGGATTTTTCTTCTCAGATAGATAACTGTGCCCACACAACTAGAGTTACTTCCCTTTTAATCTATTCAATTTTAATTTTAATTACGACTGATTTCGTTAAATCATCGTAAGCGTATATCTTCTGCAAGTTCGGAAAGAATGTGCGTGGTATCGAACAAAAACATTCAATCTAATGTGACCTTGGCTTACATTTTCAAGTGTCCCAAAATAGAAACAATAACTTGACTCCGAACAACATACATCCAGAGGAAATGTGAATACATCATACTAATAATAACAGACAACTGTCATGTACAATACGCTGAAGGAAGTGAATGGTTCAGCAGCTGAGATTTCAGCACCATGGTCAAGGTCACGGAAATTCACTTGTCAGAATTTCACCTCATAGAGTAAAACAGTTTTCAGCCGAACTTGTCCGTGCCAACCAAGATGCTCCATCTATGCCAGAGCCACCTGCCCACGTTTGGCCTCTATCCCTCTAAACCATTCCTATCTATGTGCCCATCCAACTGTGGTCTGAAGAAGGGTTTCAATAGACAACAGACAATAGACAATAGGTGCAGGAGTAGGCCATTCGGCCCTTCAGCCATTCAATGTGATCATGGCTGATCATCCCCAATCAGTACCCAGTTCCTGCCTTCTCCCCATATCCCCTGACTCCGCTATTTTTAAGAGCCCTATTTAGCTCTCTCTTGAAAGCATCCAGAGAACCGGCCTCCACTGCCCTCTGAGGCTGAGAATGACACAGACTCACCACTCTCTGTGAGAAAAAGTGTTTCCTCGTCTCCGTTCTAAATGGCTTCTTATTCTTAAACTGTGGCCCCTGGTTCTGGACTCCCCCAACATCGGGAACATGTTTCCTGCCTCTAGCCTGTCCAAACCCTTAACATTCTTTCGGCCCAAAACGTTGCCTATTTCCGTCGCTCCATAGACGCTGCCGCACCCGCTGAGTTTCTCCAGCACTTTTTGTCTACCTTCGATTTTCCAGCATCTGCAGTTCCTTCTTAAACATGCGGTATAAAAATGTTGTGATAGTACATGCCTCAACTACCTCCTCCGCCAGCTCGTTCCATAGAACTGAAGATGGATAATTGCTTCATCTCAAAGAAATACTCTCAAAAACATCTTAATACAAAGAATTATTGTGAAGTGCAATGACTTTAAATGCAGATGTCAATAAGGCAGACCAGTTGTAAACATCAAGATCCTACAGAAAGTATTGAGATGAATGACCAGTGAATCTGTCTTTATCTTTTGTTATGGATCAGTGGGGGGATGTTGGTCAAAATGACACAATGCTTCGTCCTCCGCTCGTCATTCAGTAAAGATAGATTGTGACTGCTGATGCTGATTTAAAACCAAGCTACGACAGTGAAACAAGATCATTTCCTCCACTTGCAGCTTGCTCAGATGACAAACTAAAAAGGATTGTGTGCTTAATTAAGCATCCACACTCATCTGCTGCATTACACCCATCTGGTTTCCTGCTCGCCAACACCTATTTTTACTTTTGGACAATGCGTCTGTGTGATGGTCCCAGGATGGAAATATCATCTTGATATCGGCGGCACGGTGGTGCAGCGGTAGAGTTGCTGCCTTACATCGCTTGCAGCGCCGGAGACCCGGGTTCGATCCCGACTACGGGTGCTGTCTGTACGGAGTTTGTACGTTCTCCCCGTGACCTGCGTGGGTTTTCCTCTGAGATCTTCGGTTTCCTCCCACACTCCAAAGACGTACAGGTTCGTAGGTTAATTGGCAAGGTAAATGTAAAAATTGTCCCTAGTGTGTGTAGGATAGTGATAATATGCGTGGGTCGCTGGTCGGCGCGGACCCGGCGGGCCGAAGGGCCTGTTTCTGCGCTGTATCTCTAAACTAAACTAAACTAAAGTAAATACCACTATCATATCTACCTCCACCACCATCCCCGGCACTGGGTACCAGGCACCCTGTGTAAAAAATAACCTGCCACGCACATTTCCTTCAAACATTGCCCTTCTCACCTTAAAGCTATGTCCTCTAGAATTTGATTCATTTTAGTTTAGTTTAGTTTAGAGATACAGCATGGAAACAGGCCCTTCGGCCCACCAGGTCCGCGCCCACCAGCGATCCCCGCACGCTAACACCATCCTGCACACACTAGGGACAATTTACACTTTAAACAAGCCAATTAACCTACAAACCTGTACGTCACGGGGAGAACGTACAAACTCCTTACAGACAGCACCCGTAGTCGGGATCGAACCCGGGTCTCTGGCGCTGCAAGCGCTGTAAGGCAGCAACTCTACCGCTGCGCCACCGTGGCGCCCAAGAGGCTTTTAGATAGGCACATGGATATGCAGGGAATGGCAGGATATGGGTCACCTAGGAGATCAGTCTATCTTGGCATTCTGAAGAAGGGTCCTGACCCAAGACGTCACCCATCCATGTTCTTCAGGGATGCTGCCTGACCTGTTGAGTTACTCCAGCCCTTTCTGTCCTTTATTTGTATACCAGCATCTGATGTTCCTTGTTTCTGTATATCAGCACTATATCTGGCAAAGACATTGTGGGCCGAAGGGCCTGTTTCCGTGCTGTTCTGGTCCTTTTTCAATGTTCTATATAAAGTTTTTTAAGTGTCTGAATTTGTTAACGTGAATCAGTTCACTCGAACCTCGTGTCTCCAGGCTAATTTGAACACAAGGAGGGCAGCTAAATGATAACTAAATAAATATTTTATCGTTCAATGTCACATCTCTGCCTCAGAGGGCAGTGGAGGCCGGTTCTCTGGTTGCTTTCAAGAGAGAGCTAGACAGAGCTCTTAAAGAGAGCGGAGTCAAGCGATATGGGGAGAAGGCAGGAACTGGCTCGAAGGGCCGAATGGCCTACTCCTGCACCTATTGTCTATTGTCTATTGAATAAATCAGGTGGATGCACAGAATCTCTTGCCCAGAGTGGGGGAATTGAGGACCAGAGGACCTAGGTTCAAGGTGAAGGGGAAAAGATTTAATAGGAATCTGAGGGGTAACTTTTTCACACAAAGGGTGGTGGGTGTATGGAACGAGCTGCCAGAGGAGGTAGTTGAGGCAGGAGCTATCCCAATGTTTAAGAAACAGTTAGACAGGTACATGGATAGGACGGGTTTGGAGGGATATGGACCAAATGCGGGCAGGTGGGACTAGTGTAGGTGGGACATGTTGGCCGGTGTGGGCAAGTTGGGCCGAAGGGCCTGCTTCCACACCGTATCACTCTATGACTCTGTGATTTCAGGAGACAGCAACACTTTGACTTTGGATGGTAGCTGCCTGGAGAAGCTGTGCCAAAGTGGGAATCACTGAATCATCGTTGGTTCTACCAGTGATGCTTGCAGGCACTTCAAAAGCTATCAGATGATTCCTCCCACTGCCATTGGCAGACGTATCCTTTTCTTGCTCAGTACTCATGCCTGGAATAACCATGAAAGGAAAGAGTGATAAGGGGGAGATCTTTAAAGGCAAGCAATAGTCGAGGATCGTTTTACAACAGAGGGGGGGGCAAACAGCGCAGCCCGTTGTAACAGGATCTGCCATCATCGCGTTTAAAATAGCAGTGACTCGGGGCTGATCAGTGCTTTTCTGAGCAGCCGATGCTGCCGAGGAATGATTCACAATATCACACAAGGTCCTTTTGTGTGTCGGGGAACAGAATCCAGCAACCTGTGACAGCGCAGCTCTCCCATGCGACACTAGAGCCGTTAGAAATGTATTTTAAGACACGGGCAAAATGATCGGACCCATCGGTGTCTTAGTTTGGTTATTTTTAGATTTGGAGATGCAGCGTGGAAACAGTCTCACGGCACCAGAGACCCAAGTTCGATCCTGACTACGGGTGCTGTCTGTACCGAGTTTTTCCCTTCTCCCCATGACCCGCGTCTCCGTTTTCCCCCCCCCAGATTTTCCCTTTCCTCCCACACTTCCAAGACGTACAGGCTTGTGGGTTAATTGGCTTGGTAAAGTTGTGAATCGTCCCTAGTTTGTGTAGGATAGTGTTAATGCGTGGCGATCGCTGGTCGGCGCGGACTCGGTGGGCCGAAGGGCCTGTTTCTGCGCTGTATCTCCAAGCTAAACTAAGACTAAAGATGACCATTTAAATTGCCACGCCGACCAGCGATCAACGTGATAGATGAAGAAGCTGCAAAGGCAGACAGGCCTGTCTTCCTGATCCGTCTGTGATCTCCAGGGGGTCGACCACTCTAAATCTTGCCCCTCTCACCTATAAAACCTATGCCCCTCTCACCTATAAAACCTTGATACCGCAAGTCTGGGTAAAAGACCCTGTCCGATATCCTGGATAGGTAAGATAGTATTTATAGGTAAACATTGGTCTGCAGCGGTGTGGAGAGCTCCATTGTATGGGTTGCGGGGTCAAAGAGTGGGAGGGTCACACAGCACGGAAACAGGCCCTTCGGCCCAACTTGCCCACGCTGACCAACATGCCTCGGCTACACTAGTCCCACCAGCCTGCATTTGGCCCCAGATCCTGTCCATGTACCTGTCTTGTCATTAGAGCAGTCCTGAACCACCGTCTCCATCATTGGAGACCCTCGGGCAATCTTTGATCAGACTTTACCTTGCACCAAACCTTATCCCCTTTATCATGCAACTGTACGCTTTGAATGGCTCGGTTGTAATCGCCTATCATCTTTCCGCTGGCCGGATGGCACGCGGCAAAAGGCTTCCCACTGTACCTCGTTACACCTGACAATAAACGAAACTGAACGGAAATGTTTTTCCCCACCTGTGTGGCCCAGAGTTGGAGCACCATTGCACGGGCCTGCATGTCCTTGCCAACGCCGATCTGCTGGAGGTGGCTGCAGTATGTTTGAATCCAGCTGCTCCTGTTCACTCTTGAACTTAGATTCTCCACAGACATCAATTGCCAAAGATGCTCTTTAACCAAGGCAGCCTCCTTCTTCTCATCTACCCAGCAAGAAAAAGAATCATTATTTATTAGCATGCCGTAATAGATAGTAAGTGAAAATCTAGTTATCGCAATGCTTAAGTGTTCCATGTCACAATAGCTTACTTTAGTTTAGTTTAGAGATACAGCGTGGAAACAGGCCCTTCGGCCCCACCCACCATCGATCACCCGTTCACACTAGTTCAATGTTATCCCACTTTCCCATCCACTCCCTACACACTAGGGGGCAATTTACAGAGGGCCGATTAACCTACAGCCCCGCAGGTAGGTGGAGCTGGAGATGGAGCTAGAGCGGAGATGGAGATGGAGATGGAGATGGAGATGGAGATGGAGATGGAGATGGAGATGGAGATGATGGAGATGGAGATGGAACTGGAGCTGGGGATGGAGCTGGAGATGGAGCTGGGGATGGAGCTGGAGCTGGAGGGAGCTGGAGATGGAGCTGGAGCTGGAGCTGGAGATGGAGCTGGAGATGGAGCTGGAGATGGAGATGGAGCTGGAGATGGAGATGGAGCTGGAGATGGAGATGGAGCTGGAACTGGAGATGGAGCTGGAGCTGGAGATGATGGAGATGGAACTGGAGCTGGGGATGGAGCTGGAGCTGGAGATGGAGCTGGAGCTGGAGCTGGAGATGGAGCTGGAGATGGAGCTGGAAATGGAGATGGAGCTGGAGATGCTGGAACTGGAGATGCTGGAGCTGGAGATGGAGATGGAGCTGGAGCTGGAGCTGGGGATGGAGCTGGAGATGGAGCTGGAGCTAGAGGGAGCTGGAGATGGAGCTGGAGATGGAGCTGGAGATGGAGCTGGAGATGGAGCTGGAGATGGAGCTGGAGATGGAGCTAGAGCTAGAGGGAGCTGGAGATGGAGCTGGAGCTGGAGATGGAGATGGAGATGGAGCTGGGAGTGGAGCTGGAGATGGAGCTGGAGATGGAGCTGGAGATGCTGGAGCTGGAGATGGAGATGGAACTGGAGATGGAGATGGAGCTGGGGATGGAGATGGAGCTGTAGATGCTGGAGCTGGAGATGCTGGAGATGGAGATGGAGCTGGAGATGGAGCTGAGCTGGAGCTGGGGATGGAGCTGGAGCTGGAGCTAGAGCTGGAGATGGAGCTGGAGCTGGAGCTGGAGCTGGAGATGCTGGAGCTGGAGATGGAGATGGAGCTGGAGATGGAGCTGGAGCTGGGGATGGAGATGGAGCTGGAGATGGAGCTAGAGCTGGAGATGGAGCTGGAGCTGGAGCTGGGGATGGAGCTGGAGCCGGAGATGGAGATGGAGATGGAGCTAGAGATGGAGCTGGAGATGGAGCTGGAGCTAGAGCTGGAGATGGAGCTGGAGATGGAGCTGGAGCTGGAGCTGGAGATGGAGCTGGAGCTGGGGATTGAGATGGAGCTGGGGATGGAGCTGGGGTCAATTCACAGAGGGCCGATTAACCTACAAACCCGCATGTCTTTGGGATGTGGGAGGAAATCGGAGCTCCCGGAGGAAACTCACGCGGTCACGGGGAGAACATGCACACTCCACCGAGACAGCACCCAAGGTCAGCATCTACCAGCAGCACCACTTTACCATCCATTTGGTTTATACTTTTTCCTTTAGTATCATTACTTGTATTAATATGCTCACCTGTTGATAACGAAGAGCGGGCTAGTTTCATCAAGAGCTGGTCCAGTGTTTTGTACACATTGTAGGTTTCAGATGAGTTAATTTTATCTTTAATCTTGGATGTTTGCCCCTGATTTGGTACAGCTGCATTTCCATACAGTGTGAGATATCCTGCCCTGATTAAACAAATAAAATATCATTATATCCGGTAGTCATAAGGTCATAAATGATAGTAGAATTAGGCCATTCGGCCCATAAAGTCTACCATTCAATCATCTCTCTCTCTCTCCTAACGCCATTCTCCTGCCTTCTCCCCATAACCTTTGACACTCGCATCAAAAATCTATCTGTCTCTGCCTTAAAAATATCCACTGACTTGGCAAAGAATTCCACAGATTCACCCACCCTCTGACTAAAGATATTTCTCCACATCTCCTTCCTAAAAGAATGTTCTTTAATTCTGAGGCGAAGACCACTAGTCCTAGACTCTCCCACTAGTGGAAACATCCTCTCCACATCCACTCTATCCAAGCCTTTCACTATTCTGTATGTTTCAATGAGGTCCCACCCTCATTCTTCTAAACTCCAGCGACTACAGGCCCAGTGCCAACAAACGCTCATCATATGATAACCCCACTCATTCAGGGACAGTTTCTTCCCAGCTGTTATCAGGCAACTGAGCCGTCCTCTGGCCAACTGGAGAGCGGCCCTGACCTCCCATCTGCCTCACTGGAGACCTTCGAACTATATTTAATTGTATTCAATTGGTCCTTTTCTTGTACTTAATGTTATACACTTTATCCTGCATCTGTACACTGTGGATGGCTTGATTGTAACCATGCTATTGTCTTTCACTGACTGGATAGTACACAACACAGAGGCTTTTCGCTGTACGCCGATACACGTGACAATAACAAGCTTCTCTACTCATCAGACACAAAAGCATCCGAGCTCACTAACATGTTACCTGAACATTGTGCCGTAGCAGAAGTCGAACAGCCCTCCCTGCTTCCAGCTGTTTGTTGTGCCATTTTCATCTGCAACCAACAAGGATTTAAGATTGGAGAACATTGCCTGTGTGAGCGATGATAGATCCCTTCCTTGGAGATGCCTGTCAGAAATAAAACGGTCAGGTTAGCGTATCAAAACAGTGGCTGACAAAATGGCTCGCTCCTCATTCCGATTGTCAAAAGGTCATAAGCGATAGGAACAGAATTAGGCCATTTGGCCCATCAAGTCTACTCCGCAATTCAATCATGGCTGATCTGTCTCTCCCTCCTGACCCCATTCTCCTGCCTTCTCCCCATAACCCCTGACACCCGTACTAATTAAGAATCTGCCTTAAAAATGTCCATTGACTTGGCCTCCACAGCCTTCTGTGGCAATGTATTCCACAGACTCACCACCCTCTGACGAAAGAAATTCCTCCTCATCTCGTTCCCAAAGGAACGTCCTTTCATTCTGAAGGAATTCTGAAAAAACTTTTCATTCTGAAAATAGTTATGATCTGGAGGATGCTGCCTGAGTGTGTGGTAGAGGCCATCATGGCATTGCGTTTAACTGATACACGGGCGGCACGATGGCGCTGTGGCATGGTTGCTGCCTTACAGCACCAGAGACCCAAGTTCGATCCTGACAATGGGTGCTGTCTGTATGGAGTTATTACTTCTCCCCGTGACCCGCGTGGGTTTTTTCCGAGATTTTCCGTTTCCTCCCACACTCCTAAGTTGTACAGTCTTGTAGGTTAATTGGCTTGGTAAAATTGTAAATTGTCCCTGGTTTGCGTAGGATGGTGTTAAGGGCCCCACTTTCCCGAGTTACTCACGAAATCTCCCGTGTTTTCCCCTTGATTCAAACTTGGAGAATGTCCGTAGCGAGTCTGTAGGAGGCCGTAGGAGTCCGTAGATATTTCGTAGCGGCTCGTAATGCCAGCCGTAGGTACTCGGGGCATCAGGTAAGTCGGGACGTTTTTTCAGCATGTTGAAAAATGTCCACGAGTGAAAAAAATAGCCCCGAGTACCTACGGCTGGCATCTCCGAGTTTGAATCAAGGGGAAAACTCGGGAGTAACTCGGGAAAGTGGGACAGGGGCTTTAATGTGTGGTGATCGCTGGTCTGCGCGGATTCGGTGGGCCGAACGGCCTGTTTCTGCGCTGTAATCTCTAAACTAAACTAAGACTAAAGATGACCATTTAAATTGCCAATGAATTGAAGGCTAGACACCAAGTGTTAGTAAATGGGATTAGTTACATAGATATTTTACACTAGGTTAATTCCCGGGATGGCGGGGACTGATATATGATGAAAGAATGGATCGACTGGGAATTCCAGTTATATTCTCTGGAATTTAGAAGGATGAGAGTGGATCCTAGAGAAACATATACAACTCTTAAGGCTAGATGCAGGAAAAATGTTCCCCATGTTGGGTGAGTCCAGAACCAGGGGGTCACGGTTTAAGAATAAGGGGTAGGCCATTTAGGACCGAGATGAGGAAAAACCTTTTCACCCAGTGAGTTGTGAATCTGTGGAATTATCTGCCACAGAAGGCGGTGGAGGGCAAATCACTGGATGTTTGCAAGAGAAAGTGAGATATAACTCTTAGGGCTAACGAAATCAAGGGATATGGGGGAAAAGCAGGAACTGGGTACTGATTTTGGTTGATCAGCCATGATCATATTGAATGGCGGTGCTGGCTCGAAGGGCCGAATGGCCTACTCCTGCACCTATTTTCTGTTTCTATGTTTCTATTTGATGGCTGGCATTAACACAGTGAGCCACAGGGCTTGTGATTCAGTGTTGTATCGTCCTGTCACTCTATTGCAGATGTGCGTCTTGCAGGTTTTCTGTTGTAAAGGAAAGTAAATCCCTCAGCAGGTCAACCAGAACATCAATATTTAACTACCTGCATCTGCCAGCGTGTGTTTTTAATGTAGGACATATGTTGCGTGTCATTCCTGGCTCTCAGTAATTGCTGCAGCCACACACACACACACACAGAGCAGCAGCTCACACTGCAGTCAATCTCTGCAGAACGACGACTCACTGGCCCAGGGCAACTCATGACTCGGGTCCTGATCCGCACAGGGTGCAGTCTGAAGAAGGGTCCCGACCTGAAACATCACCCATGCCTTCTCCCCAGAGACGCTGCCTGTCCCGCTGAGTTACTCCAGCTTTTTGTGTCTATCTTCGGTTTAAACCAGCACCTGCAGTTCCTTCCTGCACATGGGGTGCTTGTTGCCACTTAGAGTCACAGAGAGTCATAGAGTGTGGAAACAGGCCCTTCGGCCCAACTTGCCCACACCCGCCAACATGCCCCACCTCAGTTTAGTTTATATCGTCAGATCTACTGAGAAAAGCTTTTGTTGCGTGCTAACCAGTTCTCTATGCTAGTCCCACCTGCCTGCGTTTGGCCCATATCCCTCTAAACCGGTCCTATCCATGCACCTGTCTAAATGTTTCTTAAATGTTCCGATAGTCCCTGCCTCAACTGCCTCCTCCAGCAGCTCGTTCCATACACCCACCACCCTTTGTGTGAAAAAGTTACCCCTCAGACTCCTATCAAATCTTTTCCCCCCTTTCACCTCCAACCTGTGTCCTCTGGTTCCCATCCTTCCTGCCTTTACCCTTGCTGTGACCTCTTCTGTTGCTGTTTAGAGGACGTACGTAGGTCAGAGAAGGAGGACATTTTACGAGATCAGAGAGGCAAGGTTTCATGCCGTGTATGAAGGTAAATTAAAATGCTTCAATTAATTGTTTTTAATTATTCCCAAGTTTTTTAAATGTTATTTTTTCTAGATCTTTACAAAGTTACATGTTTCTATATTTTTTGTTTCAAACGTGAAAAGTGCTGAGGATAGAGCAAAAAAGACAGTGGTCCAGGTTTGGCTGCATTAAATGTGTGCTAGAATAGGGAGTAACACACAAAAGGTGACCTGCATGCTTCTCTGGTGATTGTAGGAGCGATAGCATTTGCTGCATTTATTGCTGGGATCGCAGGAAATGGGTCACAGACTAATACGATCCATGTTCATCCCATTTGCCTGCAATAGATGCACGCCCTTGTGTTTAGTTTAGAGATACAGCGCGGGAACAGGCCCTTCGGCCCAACCGAGTCCGTGCCCGACCCGCGCACTAGCCATGTGGTCAAGCTGGAATCCGTACAGAGAAGATTTACGAGGATGTTTCCAGGACTAGAGGGTCTGAGCTATAGGGAGAGGTTGACCAGGCTGGGACTCTATTCCTTGGAGCGGAGGAGATGAGGGGGGATCATGAGAGAATAGATCGGGCAGATGCACAGACTCACTTGCCCAGAGTAGGGGAATCGAGGACCAGAGGTTTAAGCTGAAGGGGAAAAGATTTAACTGGAATCTGAGGGTGGTGGATGTATAGAACAAGCTGCCAGAAGAGGTAGTTAGGCAAGGACTATTCTTTATAAATAATTTTTTTGTAAACTTTGATTGTTTATTTAATGTTTTTTCATACATTCATATATCATAGGAGCAGAATTAGGTCATTCAGCCCATCGTGTCGACTCCATCTATCTTTCCCTCTCAACCCCATTCTCCTGCCTTCTCCCCATAGCGTTTGACCCCCTTGCAAATCAGAACCTGTCAATCTCTGCTTTAAAATTACTTGGGCTCCACAATGGATTCCACAGATTCACTACCACTTTGACTAGAGAAATTCCTCTCGTCCCCTTTCATTAGTTCATAAGTACTAGGAGAAGAATAAGGCCATTCGGCCCATCAAGTCTACATCGCCATTCAATCATGGCTGATCTATCGTTCCCTCTCAACCCCATTCTCCTGCCTTCTCCCCATAACCCCTGCCGACCTTACTGATCTAAGGCACATCGCATTTGAAATTCCACATTAGAGTTGTACAAAGGGTGGCCCGTGAATCCTGATAACATCACGCGATATGCTGCTTGAGAGTTTAAGAAGGAACTGCAGATGCTGAAAATCGAAGGTAGACAAAAATGCTGGGAGAAACTCAGCGGGTGCAGCAGCATCTATGGAGCGAAGGAAATAGGCAACGTTTCGGGCCGAAACCCAAAGGGTTTCGGCCCGAAACGTTGTCTATTCCTGAATTGGTCCTACTCGGCCCCGAACTTTACCTATTTCCTTCGCTCCATAGATGCTGCCTCACCCGCTGAGTTTCTCCAGCATTTTTGTCTATCTGCATTGGTGTATTGAGTTAGACTTCATGTCCAACTCAAACCTTCCAACGCAGATGTTGCACTGAAGTTAGTTTAGTTTAGAGATGCAACGTGGAAACAGGCCCTTTGGCCCACTGAGTCCGCGCCGACCAGCGATCCCCGCACACGGACAGTCAGCGGGTGAGGCAGCATCTATGGAGCGAAGGAAATAGGCAACGTTTCGGGTCTGAAGAAGGGTTTTGGCACGAAACGTTGCCTATTTCCTTCGCTCCATAGATGCTGCTGCACCCGCTGAGTTTCTCCAACACTTTGGTCTACCTGCTGCTTGAGAGCCTGCCTTTACTCCTGCAGAATTAGCTAACCTGACATGGTCAAGATGAGTCAACATTGGCAACTCATCAGTTCAGCAGCAAATTCCAAACCATTATGTGACCTGGTATCAAACAATGAGAAAAATACAAAGCGCTGGAGTAACTCTGCGGGTCGGGCAGTGTCTGTGGAGGAAATGGACGGGTGAGGTTTCAGCTATGAGTCTGACCCTTCTTCAGGCTCAATGTACCAGGCTGAAGAAGGGTCTCGACCCGAAACGTCACCCGTTCCTTCTCTCCAGAGATGCTGCCCGTCCCGCTGAGTTACTCCAGCTTCTTGTGTCTATCTTCAATCTGTCAAGGTATGCTTACTAATAGCTCTGTCCCACGGTGCGAGTTCATTCCAAGAGCTCTCCCGAGTTTAAAAAAATCAAACACGTGGTAAGTACGGAGAATGAACGTAGCAGGTACGTCGGAGCTCGGGGACGTGTCTTAGCGGCTCGTAACGCTAACGGCAGGAACTCGGGAAGACTCGCTAATGGCAGGTAAGCACGGGAAGACTCGTGAAGATTTTTCAACATGATGAAAAATGTCCACGAGAGAACCCGAGTACCGACGAGTGGCCATTACCGTAAATCTCCGAGTTCGAATCAGGGTAAACTCGGGAGAACTCTTGGAATGAACGCGTACCGTGGGACAGGGGTTTAATGCTCCTGCAGAAGTTAACCAGGCATTTTATTTTTTTCTATGTCAACCTGCCAAATGAATCCAAATTATTCTTGTCTGAATTAATTACTGAGAGATTCCATTGGAGCAGGTTATATTTTTTCTAGTCCGATGGGGGATTTGGATACAGCTGGTAAACATGTTGGAACAGAACAAATGGGGAATAGGTTGAACAGAACAAATAGATTCAGAGTCTAACCACCACTGTATGATTCCCCATGATCATTGAAGGTGAAGGTTCTGATAAACACCTAATCAATACACATTTCACCGAGACTAAGTGGGTGCAACTTGTATTGTCTCACGTTCTGGACATGATAAGACAGTTCACTTTCATGTTGAATTGGAGCTTACCTCATAGAGTCATAGAGTGTGGAAACAGGCCCCTCAGCCCAACTTGCCCACATCAGCCAACTGTGCCCCATCTAGACTAGTCCCACTTGCCTGCACTTGGTCCACGTACCTACCTACCTAATTGCTTTGTAAATGTTGCGATAGTCCCTGCCTCAACTACCTTCTCCAGCAGTTTGTGCCGTACACCCTCCACCCTTAGTTACAGCTTATTTATCCCAACTTCTGTTTTCTGTTAGGTGACTAACCCAATATCCATGACAATATATTATACTACCCCCCCCAACCCCCCTCCAAATCCCTGAACTTCTATCAATGCTCAAAAATTTAATCTGGTACATTATCATATGCCTTCTAGAAATCTAAATACAGTTTCGATATTCTATCTGGGACATATGACAATAACACACTCTTGACTGTTGAATCTTCGTTATCTATCCTGCCTGTTACGTTTCCCCAAAACTCCAGCAAATCTTACAAACATTTCTTCCCTTTCATAAAGCCACGTTGACTTGCTTAATTGTCTAATTACAATCTTATAAATGTCCTGCCATTACCTCCTTAAAAAAACAGGTTTCATCATTTCCCCCCAAAGACAGCCGTCAGGCTCATTTGCTGATCGCTTCTTCCATCCTGCCTCTCTCCTTTCCAGAGTACAGTCACAACGTCATACAGCACAGAAACTGCCCTTCGGCCCATCTCGTCCATGCCGTCCATAATGAGTTAGATAGGGCTCTTAAAGATAGCGGAGTCTGGGGATATGGTGAGAAGGCAGGAATGGGGTACTGAATGTGGATGATCAGCCATGATCACATTGAATGGCGGTGCTGGCTCGAAGGGTTGAATGGCCTACTCCTGCACCTATTGTCTATTGTCTATTACCTAAGCTAGTCCTATTTGCCCATATCCCTCTAAACCATTCCCATCCAAATGTCTTTTAAATATTGGTTATAGTACCAGCCTCAACTATCTCCTCTGGAAGCTCGTTCCATATACCCACCACCCTCTGTGTGAAACATTGTCCCTCAGGTTCCTACTAAATCTTTTCCCTCTCACCTAAAACCGATGCCCTTTGGCTCTTGATTTTCCCCACCCTGCGTTAAAGGACTCTGTGCATTGACCCTATCAATATCCCTCATCATTTTATACACCTCCGTACGACCATAGCTGCGCTCCAAAGAATAAAGTCCTGATCTGCCCAACCTACCCCTATGGCTCAGGCCCTCGAGTCCTGGCAACATCCTTATAACTCTTCCCTGCACTCTTTACAGCTTAACGAGGAGTGGTCTTACATTTGCAGTTTTGTGAACCTGTGGCATCTCCCTGGCATTAAGGGGGGCCCAGCGTGGAGGGGGGGCAAGAACAAAGAGGAACCATTGGGACCACATTGAACACTTTTGTAACTTTGTTGACGCCCTTTACGTGCCGACTCTTTGCATACCGTGTGTATGGTATTTAAAACAAAGAATTCCACTGTGACATGTCACGTGATAATAAGGTTTTCAATTCAATTCAACTTCTATAGGTTACAACCAACGCCTCAATTACTTGTTCAACCACAACTTTTAACATCTCTTGCCATTTAATTCCACACGAGATCAATGAGTTCACTCAACTCAATTTTAATTTATTAAATATTTCCTCGACTTTAATAGCCCCAAACCATGCTTCGGAAAAGAAATGCAGAAATATTCCGATGGCCAATAATCCTTTCAAAAAAATGGTTTGCACCATTAACATATAGCAAGTTTAAAAAAAAAATCACTTGCATTTAAATTAACGGGCCTGTCCCACTTGGGCGATTTTTTAGGCAACTGTGGCGACAGTCACTGTCGCGGCGTGACGCTGGAAATGCATCCACCCCACAATAATGTCCACGACGAGCTGCCACCTAGTCGACGTCAAGCTACGTCAACCGGCGACACAATTCCTCGCGACTCAGGACGTCCACCTACGACCACACCTACGACAACCTGCGACAACCTGCGAGAACCTGCGACAACCTGCGACAACCTGGGACCACACAGGCGACAGCCTACGACACCCGAAGTCAACCTACCTCCACCAGCGACAAGCTACGACCCTGTCGGCGACAAATGAAGACAACTGTAGGCTTCTCTTGACGCCGGAACTGTCGCCGGTTGGCGTAGGTTGACGTAGGTTGTCGCCAATGGAATTCACCGAGGTCATGACCCGGCAACAACCAACGTCACCTGGCATCATCCTGGTGACAACCTACGACAGCACCTACGACAGGAGAAGACAGGCGACGTCAAGCCCACAGTCGCCGAGAGGTTTTGAACATTTCAAAATCCAGCGGCGACAAGAAATAAGTAACGACACTTGAGGTGACAACTCACGACAATACAGGCGTCACCCCGCGTCACCCCGCGTCACCCCGCGTCACCCCGCATCACCCCGTGTCACCCCGCGACCATGTGGCGACAGTCTATTTTTCGACTGACGCCGAAAAAACCGCCTAAGTGGGACAGGCCCTTAATGAACAAAATGGCAATGGGCTGCATCACGCATTTACAAATCCGGAAATGGTGAATGATATGGAATACACTATTAAATCAGTATTTTTACTTTGCGAACTTTCACACAACCTAGTAATTATTTGATCCCGCTATCAGGATGTATCGAGTGTACTACTTACGTTCTCATCAAAGCTCTCTCTTCAGTGTGATCATAGTTAGGAAGCTGAAGATTGAAGATTCGATCCATTAGAGCCAATGAGTACTTTCTGAAGTCCAGCTTTGCACTGGATTCTGATACAACTGTGTCGATTGAATGAGGATCAAACAGGAACGTTACAAATCGCCCGGCCACTTGGACCTAAGGGAAAGGAAGACATGATCATGAGAACAGCGGGAACGCTTTGTGAAAGTCGCCACAAATGTTGGCACCAACCTTAGTCGCGTGAATTTAAGATTCAGATAACACAAACTGTAATAAAGTCCACAATGAGCAGGCACCACCATTCATCAGACCAGGACTGTGTGGCGAATCTGTGGAACACTTTGCCACAGAAGGCTGTGGAGGCCGTCAATGGATATTTAAAAGGCAGAAATAGATCGATTCTTGATTAGTGGCGGGTGTCAAGGATTATGGGGAGAAGGCAGGAGAATGAAGTTAGGAGGGAGAGATAGATCAGCCATGATTGAATGATGGAGTAGACTTGATGGGCCAAATGGCCTAATTCTGCTCCTATCACTTGTGACCTTATGACCTTACGATGAAAGGTCTCGACACGAAACGTCACCTATTGCTTTTCTCCGGAGATGCTGCCTGACTTGCTGAGTTACTCCAGCATGTTGTGTCTAACCCCACCATTAACTCCATCTACACTTCATGCTGCCTGGGAAACACAGCCAACACAATCAAAGACTTGCCCCACCCCGGTCATTCCTTCATCAATCATTGAAGGTACAGAAGCTTGAAAGCGCGCACTACCAGACTCAGAAAAACTCCCTATTAGCGGGATTCTAATAAATAATAACCCAATCCCCAATGTTACAGCATGGACATTGCCCTCCTCTTCACTCTTCCTATCGTGCTTGTGTCTGACTCGATTGTGTTGAGGATAGTGTTCGTGTGCGGGGATCGCTGGTCGGCGCGGACCCGCGAAGGGCCTGGTTCCGCGCTGTATATCTAAACTCGACTAAAAGTGGCATGGCTGGACTGGACATTTTGGTGCCTTTCCCTCACAGTGGAGAGTGTCAACTCTGCTGTGGGGGGATGTTCGTGTTCAATCTCTAATGGTGAGTCCTGTCTTTTTTTTTTCTACCTCTTTTTTTTTCATTTATATGGATAATTTTCTCTGTAAAGCACTTTGGCTTCAGTGATTGAAATTGATTGAAAAGTGCTATATAAATAAATTTATTTGACTGTACTTTATGGCTAGCGGGCAAAACAAAGATCTTTACTGCATCTCCATACACGTGACAATAATACACCTACATTCTATGATGTGTTGTGTCATTTTAATTTTTTTTAATTTCTCTATGGATGTACGAAACTTAATTATTTAATTTAAGTAAAGCACTTTGGTTTCAACACGAGTTGATTTAAACGTGCTATATAAATAAAACGTACTAAACAGAGCCTGTCGCAAAAATAAGCATTACTTCCGACACTGCAGCTGAACCTTGCAGTCTGTGTTATTTTAATGTTAACTCAGACATAATAATGACTCAGATTCAACATGAAGAAGCCTGTGATGATGCAAGAGTGGCCTGGGGCAGATCCTGCCCAAATAGAGTTAGGTTTCTTGCCTTCTCTTCAGTATCATTGCTTCTCTTATTCGGCCCTGCTGCTTCCTGAGTTTGTACCACTAGATGGCAGTGGTGGTACCCTTCTGTTTGGAGTCCTGTTGGGAGCAACTTTCTTTTCCAAAGGATGGAATCAAAACATTACAGGAACTGGCTCAGCAGCAACAATGGCAACTTTAAAACTCTATTTTAAGTGTCTTGCCAAGCAATGATTTGTGTTGTGTGGGGAGGAACTGCAGATGCTGGTTTACCCCTTTAGATAGACACAAAATGCTGGAGTAACTCAGCGGGACGGGCAGCATCCCCGGAGAGAAGAAGGAATTCCTTTTCTCCAGAGATGCTGCCTGTCTCGCTGAGTTACTCCAGCATTTTGTGTATACCTTCAATGATTTATATTACCACTTTTCCTTTGAAAATTCTTCACGGCAGAATGGTATAAATCGGATCAGATGTTATGTTCGGATATTTAAGTGTGCAGGGAGGGATTGGAGGGATATGGATCAAGTTCATGTCATAGGAGGAGAATTAGGCCATTCAGCCCATCAAGTCTATGCCATTCAATCTTGGCTGATCTACTTTCCCAACAACCCCATTATCCTGCCTTTTGCCCATAACTTTTGATGCCCTTACTAATCAAGAACCAATCAATCTCCACTTTAAAAATATCCAAAGTCATGGCCTTCACAGCCATCTGTGGCAATTAATTTGACAGATTCACCACCCTCTGACTAAATAAATTACTCCCCAACTCCTTTCTAAAGGTATGTCCTTTTATTATGAGTCTGAAGAAGGGTCTCGACCCGAAACGTCGCCTATTTCCTTCGCTCCATTGATGCTGCCTCACCCGCTGAGTTTCTCCAGCATTTTTGTCTACCTTCCTTTTATTTTAATGTAGTTTAGAGATACAGCTCGGAAACTGGCCCTTCGGCCCACCAGCGATCCCCGTACACAAGCACTATCCTACACACTAGACTCATAGAATCATAGAGCGATACAGTGTGGAAACAGGCCCTTCGGCACAACTCGTCCACACCGGCCAACAATGTCCCAACTACACTAGTCCCACTTGCCGGCGCTTGGTCCATAACCCTCCAAACCTGTCCCATCCACGTACCTGTCCAACTGTTTCTTAAATGATGGGATAGTCCCAGGCTCAACTACCTCTTCTGGCAGCTTGTTCCACACACCCGCCACCCTCTGTGTGAAAAAGTTACCCCTCAGATTCCTATTAAATCTTTTCCCCTTCACCTTGAACCCTACTCTGGTGCATCTACGTGATCTATTCCTCTCATGATTTTACACACCTCTATAAGATCACCCCTCATCCTCCTGCGCTCCAAGGAATAGAGACCCAGCCTACTCAACCTCACCCTATAACTCAGACACTCTAGTCCGGGCAACATTCTCCCAAATCTTCGCTGAACCCTTTGAAGATTGACAATATCTTTCCTATAACGTCGTGCCCAGAACTGAACACAATGTTCTGTTTGTACAAGTTTGTAGTTTTATTGGTCTTGGTTAAATTATAAATCGTCCCTAATGTGTGTAGGATAGTGTTAATGTGCGGGGATCGCTGGTTGGCGCGGACTTGGTGGGAGAAGTGCCCGTTTTCACGCTACATTTCTAAAATAAAAACGTCTCTAAACATTATAGCACCATATTTCATGGGATTTGTGCAATTTTGGATTTTTTTTTTCACTAACTGGTCTCAGAGGAATTGGCATGTGTCATTTTTGTAGCATGTCCTGTCTGTTTAAGGCAGAGATAGATACATTCTTGAATAGTACAATGGGGTTAGGAGGGAGAGACAAATCAGCCATGATTGAATGGCAGAGTAGACTTGATGGGCCGAATGGCCTAATCCTGCTCCTATCACTTACAATAATAATAATAATAGATTTTATTTATATAGAGCTTTTCAGGACTCAAAGTCGCTTTACATTGAGAGTCAAGAATAAACAAAACAAAATAGAGCAGTAAGACAGAGATGCAAAGGGGAGGGGAATGGGACTAAGGGTATGCAGAGGTGAAGAGATGGGTCTTGAGGCGGGACTGGAAGATGGTGAGGAACTCAGAATTTCGGATCAGTTGTGGGAGGGAATTCCAGAGCCTGGGAGCTGCCCTGGAGAAGGCTCTGCCTCCAAAAGTGCAGAGGTTTGATTTCGGAGTGGAGAGGAGACCAGCTGATGTGGATCTGAGGGACCGTGAGGGTTGGTAGGGGGAGAGGAGGTCAGTGAGATAAGGGGGGGCCAAGTGGTTGAGGGCTTTGTAGGTGAGGACCAGGATTTTGTAGATGATCCGGTGGGAAATGGGAAGCCAGTGGAGTTCTTTGAGAACTGGGGTGATGTGGTGCCAGGATTTGGTGTGGGTAATGAGTCGGGCGGCAGCATCTGGACCAGTTGGGGTCAGTTGATGTTGCTGGAATTGATGCCAAAGAGAAGAGAGTTACAGTAGTCCAGTCGGGAGGCGATGAAGGCATGGATGAGTCTTTCAGCAGCGGGGGGTGTGAGAGAGGAACTGGAGGGCATGTTTGATGCACTAAAGGGAGAGCAAATTCCAAACTCTAGGCATGAAATTGGTATTGAAATTAAAGGAAGCTCACTGTGAAAATGTCTCCGTGTTTGGTCTTCATTTTCAATAAAAACTTGGCACAATCCCGTCCAAATTCCAGGGCATGTCCCAGCCAAGGGATCAGGCCTTTATCCAGAGGTGGTTCATTCGGTAACCTAAAAGAATAATTCAAATGATTAATTAACTTACAATTACAATTACTGCTGTCAATATTAATAAAAGGGAAACAAGTTGCTGGATGAGAGGGGATCTTATAGAAACATATAAACATTTTTAAGAGATTGGACAGGCTAGATGCAGGAAAAATGTACCCGATGTTGGGGGAGTCCAGAACCAGGGGGTCACAGTTCAAGTTTAAGGGATAGGCAATTTAGGACTGAGATGAGGGGAAACTTTTTCACCCAGAGAGTTGTGAATCTGTGGAATTCTCTGCCACAGAAGGCAGTGGAGGCCAATTCACTGGATGTTTTCAAGAGGGAGTTACATATTGCTCTTAGGGCTAAAGGAATCAAGGGATATGGGGAGAAAGCAGGAACGGGGTACTGATTTTAGATGATCAGCCATGATCATATTGAATGGCGGTACTGGCTCGAAGGGCCGAATGGCCTACTCCTGCACCTATTTTTCTATATTTCCATGTTTCCATGTGTCTAACTCAGCAGGTCAGGCAGCATCTCTAGAAGGCATGGATAGATGCTTCTGATCTCGACCTGAAGCATCACCTATCCATGTTCCCCAAAGATGCAGCCTGACCTGTTGAGTTACTCCAGCACTTTGTGTCCTTTTGTGCATTAACCAGCATCTGCAGTTCCTTGTTTTGACTTAATGAAAGGGATAATAGAGGAACAAATAATTAACAGAAATTGATTAAAAATATGTATTAAAACCCCCCAAAATATTAACATTTTGCAACAACAATCACTTATGGACCATTCACACCGTTAGGAAAGTTTGAATAGATATTTCCTAATGTTGACTATCCTTAGAAGTTATGAATATAAGTCTCACAGGATGATGTCCTTCCCTGGGAAACATTCCTCTTGGAGAACGTCGTGGGAACGTGGACAATGTTGTCGAAGTGCTCTTATTGTTGAGTGTTCCCAGGACACCTCCCCTGATTCACTGCCACACCGAGCCTGCTCAGGAAACAAACCACTCGCTTACGATGCCAACATCTGCATCTCGTGTAGTAAATGTTCTCTCCCATTACCTCCCAATTTCCTGGTGGCACCCAGGGACAACGCCTCACCGTGAATCAACAACCCCGGCCCTAGCAACCCCCTCAGAACCGCGCCCTCCCCCCCCTTATTCAATTCAACAATTAATGGTTTCATGGTGGCACAGCGGTAGAGTTGCTGCTTTACAGCGCCAGAGGCCCGGGTTCGATCCTGACTACGGGTGCTGTTTGTACGGAGTTTGTACGTTCTCCCCGTGACCTGCGTGGGTTTTCTCCAGGTTCTCCGGTTTCCTCCCACATCCCAAAGACGTACAGGTTTGCAGGTTTAGTTTAGAGATACTGCGCGGAAACAGGTCCGAGCCGACCGGCGATCCCCACACATTAACGCGATCCTACACCCACCAGGGACAATTAACATTCATACGGAAGCCAATCAACCTACAAACCTGCACGTCTTTGGAGTGTGGGAGGTAACCGGAGATCTCGGGGAAAGCCCACGCAGGTCACGGGGGAGAACGTACAAACTCCGTACAGGCAGCACCCGTAGTCGGGATCGAACCCGGGTCTCCGGCGCTGCATTCGCTGCAAGGCAGCAACTCTACCGCTGATCGCCGCCGTGACCTCCCGGGTTAAAATTGCTTTATTCGCTTTAGTAAAATTGCAAATCATCCCTCGTGTGTGTAGGGTGGCGTTAGTGTGCGGGGATCGCTGGTCGGCGCGGACGTGATGGGCTGAACTGTTGTTTCTGCGCTGTATCGCTAAAAAAACTACCACTAAAGGCAGGTACACAAAAATGCTGGAGAAACTCAGCGGGTGCAGCAGCATCTATGGAGCGAAGGAAATAGGCAACGTTTCGGGCCGAAACCCTTTAATGGGCAGTAAACATTTACTGGAGAGAAGGAACGAGGCAGAGAATTCCACAGACTCACAAGTCTCTGGGTGGAAAAAGTCTTTCCTCATCTCCGTCTCCTGTCTGCGGAATTCTCTGCCTCAGAGGGCGGTGGAGGCAGGTTCTCTGGATGCTTTCAAGAGAGAGCTAGATAGGGCTCTTAAACATAGCGGAGTCAGGGGATATGGGGAGAAGGCAGGAACGGGGTACTGATTGGGGATGATCAGCCATGATCACATTGAATGGCGGTGCTGGCTCGAAGGGCCAAATGGCCTACTCCTGCACCTATTGTCTATTGTCTATTGTCTAAATGGCCCACCCCTTATTCTTAAACTGTGGCCCCTGGTTCTGGACCCCCCCTACATCAGGAACATGTTTCCTGCCACCAGCGTGTCCAATCCCTTAATAATCTTATATGTTTCAATAAGATTCCCTCTCATCCTTCTAAATTCCAGAGTATACAAGCCTAGTCACTCCATTCTTTCAACATATGACAGTCCAGCCATCCCGAGAATTAACCTCGTGAACCTACACTGCACTCCCTCAATAGCAAGAATGTCCTTCCTCAAATTTGGAGACCAAAACCGCACACAATACTCCAGGTGTGGTCTCACCAGGGCCCTGTACAACTGCAGAAGGATCTTTTTGCTCCTATACTCAACTCCTCTTCTTATGAAGGCCAGCATGCCATTAGCTTTCTTCACTGCCTGCTGTACCTGCATGCTTACTTTCAGTGACTGATGTACAAGGACACCTAGATCTCATTGTACTTCCCCTTTTCCTAACTTGACGCCATTTAGATAGTAATCTGCCTTCCTGTTCTTGTCACCAAAGTGGATAACCTCCCATTTATCCACATTAAACTGCAACTGCCATGCATCTGCCCACTCCCCCAACCTGTCCAAGTCACCCTGCATTCTCACAGCATCCGCTTCACAGTTCACACTGTCACCCAGCTATGTGTCATCTGCAAATTTGCTAATGTTACTCTTAATCCCTTCACCAAAACATGAATGTATATTGTAAATAGCTGCAGTCCCAGTATTGAGCCTTGCGGTACCCCACTAGTCGTTGCCTGCCATTCTGCAAGGGACCCCTTAATCCCTACTCTTTGTTTCCTGTCTGCCAACCAATTTTCTATCCATGTGAGCACTCTACCCCCAATACAATGTGCTCTAATTTTGCCCAGTAATCTCCTATGTGGGAACTTACCAAAGGCTCTCTGAAAGTCCAGGTACACTACATCCACTGGCTCTCCCTTGTCCATTTTCCTAATTACATCCTCAGAAAATTCCAGAAAATTAGACAAGCATGATTTCCCCTTCGTAAATCCATGCTGACTCGGACCGATCCTGTTACTGCTATACAAATGTGCCGCTATTTCATCTTTCATAATTGACTCCAGCATCTTCCCCACCACCGACGTCAGGCTAACTGGTCTATAATTCCGTTTTCTCTCTCCCTCCTTTCTTAAAAAGTGGGATAAAACTAGCTGCCCTTGTAAATAGCTGCGGTCCCAGCACCGAGCCTTGCGGTACCCCACTAGTCACTGCAGAACTGTCTAAAAACCATTGGTGTCAGCCAGGGTTAGACACAGGAGCCCTTGCCCGTGGTATGCCCATTGCTCATAAATCACAACTCCTCATGGGGCGGCTCTGGGACCAAGCTTCCATGATTACACCCCCCGCTTTGCAAGTAGTAGGTGCAGACAAAGACAACAGATGGAAGGCATACTCAATCCAATAGCCCCCCAATGCCAGATAGCACCTGAGGTCAGTTTCCAACCCGGGTCTCTGACGCAGCGAGGCGTGCCACCGCACAAAGCAACAAACGGTCCAGAGGGCCTGCCTTGGCAGTTCCACCGCACCCAAAACATCCCTTCAGAAGACTAGGAGCAGCTCGCTAATATTACCTGTAGTCAGGTACAGTACCTTGGTTTTACTAGTCCTGAGCCTCCTATGGTTGACTTCGTAGCAACAGGCGATCAACTATGTGTTGAACAGAACAATGATGACATCCCGGATGTGGCCCACACATCTCCTTTAACCTTTTCCCACAATCAGTCCCGAACCGAAACGTCACCTCTCCATTCCCTCCACGGATGCTGCCTGAACAACTGTGTCATTCCAACACTTTGTGTTTTGGTCAAAATCCAGCTTGTATGGTTGGAGGTGGCAGGAAAGAAAATAAGCCTAATGGGCCTGTCCCTCTTACTCGACTTTTTCGGCGACTGCCGGCACCCGTCATAGGTCGGCGAACATTTTCAACATGTTGAGAATCCAGCGGCGACCAGATAGACGCTACAACACTTTGGGCGACTGAGGAGACGACTCACGATCGTACAGGCGATACCCTGCCGACATGTCGCGGGGTGAAGCCTGTACGGTCGTGAGTAGTCGCCCAAAGAGTCGTACCTTGTTCTGGTCGCCGTGGATTTTCAACATGTTGAAAATTTTCGGCAACCTGTAATGACCTATGACGGGTGCCGGCAGTCGCCGAAAAAGTCGCGCAAGTGGGACAGGCCGATTAGATAGACACAAAAAGCTGGAGTAATTCAGCGGGACAGGCAGCATCTCTGGAGAGAAGGAATGGGTGACGTTTCGGGTCGAGACCCTTCTTCAGAGTCTGTTGTGGGAAAGAAGTTGTCAAATTGGAAAGTGCGCAGAGAAGATTTATGAGCACGTTGCCAGGACTCGAGGGCCTGAGCTATAGGGAGAGGTTGAGCAGGCTGGGACTCTATTCCTTGGAGCACAGGCAGATGAGGGGTGATCTTATAGAGGTGCACAAAATCAGGAGAGGAATAGATCAGGTAAACACACAGATTCCCTTGCCCAGAGTAGGGGAATCGAGAACCAGAGGACACGGGTTTAAGGAGAAGGGGGAAAGATTTAATAGGAACTTTAGGGGTAACTTTTTCCACACCAATGTGTGTTGGGTCTATGGAACGAGCTGCTGGAAGATATAGTTGAGGCAGATACTATCGTGACATTTAAGAAACATTTAGACAGGTACATAGATAAGATAGGTGTAGTGGGATATGGGCCAAACGCAGGCAGGTGGGAGTAATGTAGATGGGACATGTTGGTTAGTGTGGGAAAGTTGGGCTGAAGGGCCTGTTTCCACGATGTATGACAATGACTATAACTCTTCCACGCCGACCAAGATGCTTCATCTAACCCTGTCCCATTTGCCCATAATTGGCCCTTAACCCTCCAAGCCTTTCCTATCCATGTACCTGTCAAAGTGTCATTTACCTTCTTATGAAATTCAGGTAAATAGGATTATCTCCCGGGTTAATTAACAAGTTAATTTGTACCGCACAAAATTCTCATCCAATTAATGAATGTTTCATAGTTTATGATGCAATGGATAAGGAAAAAGAATTAAAAAATAACCAGGAAATTTCTGAAAGATTGTGAAACTGAAAGCCTCAATTTCCGTGTGTTGACATCAGAGTATGAGGTTAGGATGGGATTTCCTGTCTTGAGAGAAAGAATTTCATCCCTACTCCAATTTGTATCATTTATAATCTTTTGAACTATAGAGTAATGTGTTGATATAATGTTGAGAAACCATGGAAATACACAACTTAATGATTCATTATGTATATGTCTCTGATTACAGGATATGCCACTTCCTATTCTGTTGTAACATCTAAGTTAGACTTTCCATTCATAAGAAATAGTAGTAGAATTAGGCCCTTTGGCCCATCAAGTCTACTTGGCCATTGTATCATGGCTGATCTATCTCTCCCTGCTAACCCCATTCACCTGCCTTCTGTGGCAAACAATTCCACAGATTCACCACCCTCTGACTAAAGACATTTCTCCTCATCTCCTTCCTATAAGAACGTCCTTTAAATTCTGAGGCTATGACCTCTCGTCCTAGACTCTCCCACGAGTGGAAACCTCGGCTCCACATTCACTCTATCCAAGCCTTTCACTATTCTGAGTGTAGACTTTTTTTTTTAGACTTTTAGAAATACAGTGCGGAAACGGACCCTTCAGCCACCGAGTTTGCGCCAACCAGCGATCACCCTGTACATTAACGCTATCCTACGCACCATAGCGACAATTTTACCAAAGCAAAGCAACCCTACAAACCTGCGCATCTTTGGAGTGTGGGAGGAAACCGGAGCACTGGGAAAAAACTCACGCGGGAAGAATGTACCAACTCCCTTCAGATAGCACCCGTAGTCAGGATCGAACCCGGGACTCTGGGGCTGTGAGGCAGCAACTCTACCGCTGCGCCACTGGCTCGATCCATGCTGTATCTCTAAACTAAACTGATGTATGAAGAAGGGCTGAGCAGGTCAGGCCCAAGCACAGGAAAACAGAGCAGAATGAGAGATGGCATCATTGAAACATACACGAATCCGAGACAACGTAGAAACAAAGAACTGCAGATGCTGGTTCACACCAAAGATAGACGCAAAGTGCTGGAGTAACTCAGCGGGCTAGGCAGCATCTCTGGAGAAAAAGAATGGGTGACGTTTCGGGTTGGGTCCCTTCTTCAGACTGTGGGTCCCAACCCGAAACATCACCCATCCTTTGTCTCCAGAGATGCTGCCTGAACCGCTGAGTTACTCCAACACTTTGTGTCTATCTAGGACTCTGAGGGAGATTGGACATGTAGATGCTGAGAGGATGTTCCCTCAAGTAGGAATGTCTAGTATTAAGTGGCATAGTACAGAGTAATTGATTGTCCACTTAAGATGGGCAAGAGGACGATTTTATTTCTCTCAGTCAGTCACGAATCTCTTGAATGCTGAACTGCTACAGAGGCTGAATCATTGTATATATTCAAGATGGATAGATATTTAAGCTTCAAGTAAGTCAAGAGATTAATAGAGGGAGCAGGGAAGCAGTGCTACTGCCAAGACTGGGTCAGCCATAATCTTACTAATTGGTGGAGCACACTATTTGGATCAAATGGCCTATTCTTGTTTCTTACATTTGACTGAATAAGGGCCCTGGCCAAGCTGGCCATCCGCGAGTCACGGCGCCAGGCGGAAGAGAAACATAGAAAAAAATAGGTGCAGGAGTAGGCCATTCGGCCCTTCGAGCCTGCACCGCCATTCAATATGATCATGGCTGATCATCCAACTCAGTATCCTGTACCTGCCTTCTCTCCATACCCCCTGATCCCTCTAACCACAAGGGCCACATCTAACTCCCTCTTAAATATAGCCAATGAACTGGCCTCAACTACTTTCTGTGGCAGAGAATTCCACAGATTCACCACTCTCTGTGTGAATTTTTTTTTTCTCTCATCTCGGTCCTAAAAGACTTCCCCCTTGTCCTTAAACTGTAAACAGAGGGCTCTGCCCGAGCTCGGCTGCCTGCCTGCCCCTTTTCCGGGGTTATGTCTTCCGTGCCAAGGTGGTGTTAGGCAGGGATTGCCCGCTGCCTTTTTCTCCCAGTGAGTTGTGAGTCTGTGGAATTCTCTGCCTCAGAGGCCGGTGGAGGCAGATGCTAGTTTAAACCGAAGATAGACACAAAAGGCTGGAGTAACTCAGCGGGACAGGCAGCATCTCTGGGGAGAAGGAATGGGTCGAGACCCTTCTTCAGAATGATTGTTTGAATATTAGATTCCCTGTTCCTGACATTAATTACGTTACTTAGATTCGAGAGAATAGTAATTTCCAACTGCAAAAGTAAAAGGGCAGGAAATGTCAACTTTCAGGATGTCATGGAATTTTCATTGTATTTTATTGAGTTTTGTTTGAGTGCAGTTTAAGATGTTTCCAATCTGCTGTGCAGTGAGACAAGGCTCTGCTTGTTTAAAGACTTTTCCGCCTTTGTCTGGTAGCCAACAAATCCATTTATAAAAGGCCATAATGAATAGAAATGACCCATTCGGCCCATTAGGACTGTACTGGCCATCATGGTCCATCTCCACTCATCCCGTTATGTTCCTCTTGCATTCCCATCAACTGCCTCCACCCACCCTTACTGACTCCCCTGCCTCCACCCACTCTGGGGACAATTTACAGTAGCTCATTTAACTTGCCAAGGAAAGACATGCAAACTCCACACAGACAGCACCCAAGGTCATGATCGAACCCAAATCTCTGGAGAAGTGTGGCAGCAGCACTAATCAATGCACCACGGCGCCATCTCTAAATCGCACGATTCAGGACATTCATCTCAGCTGGACACGTAGCACCAAGATGGATGGCACGGTAGATTTGCTGCCTTACAGCTCCAGAGATACGGGTTCGATCCTGACTGCGGGTGCTGTCTGTACGGAGTTTGTTCCTTCTCCCCGTGACCTGCGTTGGTTTTCTCTGGTTTCCTCCCACACTACAAAGATGTACTGGTTTGTAGGCAAATTGGGTTGGTAAAATTGTAAATTGTCCCATGTGTGTGTGTGTAGGATAGTGTTAGTGTGCGGGGATCGCTGGTCAGCGCGGACCCTGGGCCTAAGGGCCTGTTTCCACGGTGTATCTCTAAACTAAACTAAACCAAGTTTGTTGTCAGTGCTTTGAAGTTTTCAGATGTAACAAGATTTCAAGTAACTTTCTAACTGACTTAAGATTCTTTCAGTCTCTATTATCAGATATCAGGAAGGTATATCAGATGTGATAAGAGAAGGTACGTCTCCCGTAAGATCAAAAGATTTGCGAATAAAATGTTGCATTGTCTTTTGAGATTTGAACTATTCAAAAAAGTGTTTGGACCCACATAGGTGACCAGGAATGATCAAGAGTAAGAATTCAATTCAAGCAAAAAAAAAAAAAATCTTTTCAGCACCACTATCAGTGTAGTTAAGTAAAAAGACCTGTATTTATAACGCACTTTCAATGAATCCTTTACAGCCAATTTAAGTACTATTCATGGTGGTAAAAAACAAAATGCTGGAATAATTCAGTGGGTCAGGCAGCATCTCCGGAAAACATGGACAGGTGACGTTTCGGGTCAGGACCCTTCTTCAGACTCGAGTCCTGCTGAGTTACTCCAGCACGTTTTTCAATGGTTCAGTGGCACTGTATTGTCGCCTGCACCTGTCACAGGTCGAGTGAAATTCCTTTTTTGCATACATCTGCAGTTCCTGCAAGGTAGTCCGTCACTGTTAATATGCAGGAAACATGCTAGGTAGTTTAGTTTAGTTTATTAGTTTAGAGATACAGCGTGGAAACAGGCCCATCGGCCCACCGAGTCTGCGCCAACCAACGATCCCCCTGCACACTGATACTATCTTACACACACTGGGGACCATTTACAATTTTACCAAAGCCAATTAACCTGCAAACCTGTACATTTTTGGAATCTGGGATGAAACCGGTGATCCCGGAGAAAACCCACGCGGGTCACGGGGAGAACGTACAAACTCTGTTTGGACAGACATCACCCGTGGTCAGGATGGAACCTGGGTCCTTGGCAGTGTAACTGCGCCACCGTGCTGCCCGTGAACACAGCAAGTTCATACACGCAGCAATATGGTTGTCACCGAGTAATTTGTTCAAGATTAACATTGGCCATGGCTCCGGGATTAACTTTCCTGTTCTCCTTCAATGTAGTGATGAGGGATCTTTGACATTTGCCTGCTCTAAACAGAGGACCTAATCCGTCAATGTCAACAGCGGTATTGCATGCCTCCAGGAAACCGCCACGAGGCTTGACTTTGTGATTTTTCATTCCCGCAGCAGCGCATTACTTTTCACTTTGCCACATCTGCAAACTCGTTAGTTTAGTTTAGTTTAGAGATACAGCGTAGAAAGAGGCCCCTCGGCCCACCGAGTCCACGCCGACCAGCAGTCCCCGCACATTATCCTACACACACCAGGAACAATTTACACTCACACCGAGCCAATTAACCTACAAAACCTGTACGTCTTTGGAGTGTGGGAGGAAACCGAAGATCTCGGTGAAAACCCACGCAGGTCACGGGGAGAACGTACAAAGTCCGTACAGACAAGCACCCATAGTGGGGATCGAACCTGGGTCTTAGCCGCTGCAAGTGCTGTAAGCGCAGCAACTCTACCGCTGTGCCACCGCGGCACACAAAAGTAAACAGCCCCTTGTATTAATATATCATCCAAGAGATAGGACCTCTGATAGAACAGAGCATCCTTAATATCGCGACACAAGAAACTGCAGGTGCTGGAATCTTGCATGGAACAAAGTGCTGGATCAGGCAGGTTTCTCTGGTGGAAATGGATAGGTGACATTTCGGGTTGCAACCCTTCTTCAGATTTAATATCACCTTGCACTATCAATCCTGAGTTATCACAGAGTCCTACATTAGAAACAGATTCCTGGGACCAGTGAGAGGAGTCTCCTTGTTAGGAGACTTCTGGTGAATAAGGTGTGACAAGTTATCACCAACTTGTGAAAGGAAGCTCGCTCCATTAAGTAACACTACTGTAGGTCAAGCAGTACTAAAGGCTTGGAAGTTCTGGTGCCAACCAACAAATGTTGGCTCCTCAAAACACGCGCCAGCATTTTCTAAAACAAAATGCTATACAATTCCTGACTGGCATGGAGATTGCATTTGCAGTGCAAGGAAAATATTAGACTGGAAATACGTAGTCAAATTAATTGCGTGAATTGGTTCCCAAATGTGCAATGCGAAAGTCAAGGCATAATTGAATTGTCAGGCTACTATCGTTCAAAATATTGCGACCACATTTACACATGTTTGAAGCTCTTGATTGTTTTAATAAACCTTTCAGAAAAGGTGGACAAATTAGGAAAAAATTGTGAGTCTGAAGAAGGGTCCCGACCCGAAACGTCACCTTTCCATTTTCTCCAAAGATGCTGCCTCACCCACTGAGTTAACGGCCTGTCCCAATTGGCGATTTTTGTCGGCGATTGCCGGCATCATTGACTGACGTATCAGGTCACCAAAAAATTCGTGGCGTGTCGCGGCTTGATGCGGCGTGACGCGGCGTGATGACGTATATTGACGCGCCGTGTTTTTTCAAGTGTCGCAACACTTTTTTTTGTCGCCGCTGGATTTCGAAATGTTCAAAATCTTTTGGTGACAGCGATATGACGCTGGCAGTCGCCGGAAAAAAAACGCCAAGTGGGACAGGCCCTTTACTCCAGAATTTTGTGTTCAAATCTGGAACAGGTTTGGATCAGATATTAATTTGCGAGTGTATGAAAAGCAAAGATGGTTCCAATGGTAAGGCATCTCTGTTGCTATCAAGAATTGAACTGGGGCAAGCAGTCGGCCAAATCTTTCAAACGTGATCTGAGAACAACTTTACAAGGTCTGAAGACGGTCTCGACCAAAAAGTCATCACCTATGTTCTCCAGGGATGCTGCCTGACTTGCTGAGTTACTCCAGCACTTTGTGTCCTTTTATGTATTGAGCAGCATCTGCAGTTCCTTGTTTCCACTTAAAAGGGAATTCATTCAGCCCCATATGGACCCCTGATGTTGGTCAGTTGGAACGAAACCTATGATTTGCAGCAATTCTTCCGTAACCGTTCCATGAAGCAGGGGAGCCTGCATCTCCTCCTACTCCACAAATGATGGTGGTAAGACATCCAATGCTACATCGTTTTGGAAGTGGCCCAGGAGGCACAGCGGTGCAGCAATAGAGTTCCTGCCTTACAGCGCCAGAGACCCGGATTTGATCCTGAGCACGGGTGCTGTCTGTGTGGAGTTTGCATGTTCTCCCCGTGACTGTGTGCGTTTTCTCCGGGTGCTCCAATTTCCTCCCACATTCCAAAGACGTGCAGGTTTGTAGGTTAATTGGCTTTGGTGAAATAGTAAATTGTCCCTAGTGTGTAGAATAGTGCTAGTGTACGGGGTGATCATTGGTCGGCGCGGACTCAGTGGGCTGAAGGGCCTGGTTTTCTAATGTCTGAAGTAAAAGGTTTCACACAGGCTTACACAGCTTTACATAATGAGTCAGAGCTGAACCATCCCTGAATGATATGATTGTTCAGTTGTCTCTTCAGGACATTAGCCAGAGAAGCCCTGGTTTATGTCTTTGAATTGCAATCTCTCTATCTCTGGATGTTCTGCACAAACATTCACAAACTTCAGACACACTGCAGGGACATGCAGAGCTTTAGGAGTGGTTAGCTGCAAGGAAAGGTCGACCAAACGTCGATTGTTTTCACTGAAACGGGAGAGGTTGCGGGGAAGCGTGATAGAAACATAAAAGCATAGAAAATAGACGCAGGAGTAGGCCATTCGGCCCTTCGAGCCAGCACCGCAATTCAATGTGATCATGGCTGATCATCCAAAATCAGTACCCTGTGCTGTGATGGAATTATGAGAGGCATAGATAGACAATAGACAATAGACAATAGGTGCAGGAGTAGGCCATTTGGCCCTTCGAGCCAGTACCACCATTCAATGTGATCATGGCAATAGACAATAGACAATAGGTGCAGGAGTAGGCCATTTGGCCCTTCGAGCCAGCACCGCCATTCAACGTGATCATGGCTGATCATCCCCAATCAGTACCCCGTTCCTGCCTTCTCCCCATATCCCCTGACTCCGCTATCATTAAGAGTCAAAACCTTTTAATCAGGGCAGAAATGTCAAAGACTAGAGGGCATTTCTGTCAGGTGAGAGGGTCAAAGTTTAGAGGAGATGTGCGGAGAGAGTTTGTTTTTACACACGGAGGGGTGGGTGGGTGGAGGGCACTGCCAAGGGTGGTGGTGGTGGAGGCAGATACGACAGCAAGAGGCTGGAAACTTTATGCTCCTCACACCACATTAGTGTGTTCCCCTATGTCATCAGGCTTCTGAACAATCCTTACATGAGCTAGGGTACTGTCCGATTCACCTCCACCCCGTTGCGGACATTGGATCCTGTCTGTGGAACTGATGTGCTATAAAGCTGAAGATAGAAATAACATGCTGGAGTAACTCAGCGGGTCAGGCAGCATCTCTGGAGAAAAGGAACAGCTGATAGTTTGGGTTGACACCTTTCTTCAGACTTCGGGTCGAGACCCTTCTCCACCTGTCTGACATCTTCAGTGCAAACCAGCATAGAAACATAGAAAATAGGTGCAGGAGGAGGCCATTCAGCCCTTCGAGCCAGCACCGCCATTCATTGTGATCATGGCTGATCGTCACCTGTCAATAACCCGTGCCTGCCTTCTCCCCATATCCCTTGACTCCACTAGCCCCTAGAGCTCTATCCAATTCTCTCTTAAATCCATCCAGTGACTTGGCCTCCACTGCCCTCTGTGGCAGGGAATTCCACAAATTCACAACTCTCTGGGTGAAGAAATTGTTTCTCACCTCAGTCTTAAATGACCTCCCCTTTATTCTAAGACTGTGGCCCCTGGTTCTGGACTCGCCCAACATTGGGAACATTTTTCCTGCATCTAGCTTGTCCAGTCCTTTTATAATTTTATATGTTTCTATGATGCCCCCTCATCTTTCTAAACTCCAGTGAATACAAGCCTAGCCTTTGCAATCGTTCCTCATATGACAGTCCCGCCATCCCAGGGATCAATCTCGTGAACCTACGCTGCACTGCCTCAATCACAAGGATGTCCTTCCTCAAATTAGGAGACCAAAACTGTACGCAATACTCCAGATGTAGTCTACATCATCTGCACTACCTTCCGACACGACAATGCTGAGAACTATATTCTGCACCTGCCCCTTTGCTCTATCTCTTGCACTTGAGTTGAACGTGATTGCATTTCTGTATGATATGATCTAATCTGTTCAGAGAGCATGCGAAACAAAGCATGATAAACACAATAAACCTAACACCTAGAGCCCCTGCAAAAAAGAATAGTTAGATTTGGGACCTAGTAAGGTGTTGGACGGCACGGTTTAGTTTAGTTTAATTTAGAGTGCGGCCCACCGAGGTCGCGCCGACCAGTGATCCCCGCACATTAAACACTATCCTACACACACACTGGGGACAATTTACAACTTTACCAATTAACCTGCAAACTTGCTCATCTTTGGGGTGCGGGAGGAAACCGGAGATCCCGGAGAAAACCCACGCAGAACGTGCAAACTCCGCGCAGACAGCATCTGAAGTCAGAATTGAAGCCGGGTCACTGGCGCTGCGAGGCAGCAACTCTACCGCTGCGCCACCGCGCCGCCCATACATCACCTGGACTGTCCAGGCGACAATCCAGTGAAATGGAGCTCGAAGTATCGACTGTCTTTCCTCAGAGTTTGGAGGTGGCAACCATCCGCTGATTCACCACCCTCCCGATGCATTGGCACCTTCGTAATATCGTAGGTCGCCCACACAATACTCGCCATCTTGGTCTCCTGGGGCGTGGCTGTGTAACTATCCCACTGGTAGAATCACTCCCTCTTCCAGTCATTATTGGAGTGAAAGTGACATTGCGTAACCATGACATGTGTGGCTATTCTGACGATGTTTTGAACGTAGCCGTCAGTATTTGCTGAGGGTGCAGCCAGCAACATATTTTTGTGTCATTGCAATGTGTCTCCACTCACGGTGTTTGCGTGGGCAGTTTCAAAATTCCAGACAGGTGCCTTTGCCTGACAGCGTTGTGGGGCAGTGAGATGCAAGGGGTGGGAGAGCATGGATCAGCGCCTGTGGAAGCATTGCTCAACTTGGCCCTGCCTCAACCAGCACTCGAGTGAAATGCATCAACAGCGGGCAGATCATGTGGGTCAGGGTCGGGCTGGAGAGGGGTGGATGGGGAAGGAGGGGGGGTGGGGGGCTGGAAGTGGAGAGGAGCATCGACATGGGAGGGAGTAGATCGCCAGGAGGGAGTGGTGGGAGAGGTGCGGTGGGGCGGGGAGGAGAGATGGGTGGGGAGGGAGTGGTGGAGGGGCGCTAGGAGGTGGAAGAAGGCAGGAACGGGGAGGTGCTGGATGATTGATGTGGGGGTAAGGGTGAGGGGAGCAATGTGGAAGATTATGGGGGAGCAAAATGGGGAGTGATAGGTGGGGTAGGAAGAGGGACTGATGGGTGGGTGGAAAAGTTGGTGGATTGTAATGGAAATGGAAGTCCTTGTAGACGGGAAAAGGATGAGGCGGAAGGCAGGAGAAGTGGGAAGAAGATAGTGGGGATTGGAAAATTGGGGAGGGAATGTTTGGGGCAGCAAGCCAAAAGCCAGAAAATCTGCATTCCTGTCCACAGTTCCAAGAACCAGAATGAGAAACAACCTCATACCTGATGCAGAGATTTGCTCTGAAGCTTTAACCATCCCTCTGCCTCCACAGCTGCTGCCTGACCCTGACATTCCACTACCGTAGATCTTTTCCTTCTCCTGGCCAGAAATGTAACAGTGTGCAGGAAGGAACTGCAGACGCTGCTTTACACCAGAGATAGACACAAAGTGCTGGAGTAACTAAGCTGGGCAGGTCGACCAGCTGCCTAACCTTTGTGTCTATCTTCAGATATTTAACAGGTTTGGCCAGGAAATACTCAAAGCCCACTCAATATAGGCTGAAGCACTCTGAATTCGGGTCTGAAGAAGGGTCTCGACCCGAAACGTCACCTATTCCTTCGCTCCATAGATGCTGCCTCACCCGCTGAGTTTCTCCAGCATTTTTGTCCGCCTTCGAATTTTCCAGCATCTGCAGTTCTTTCTTAAACAACTGAATTTTCATCTAATTATTTTGGTTCAAAAACTCTTGAGAACAGGTGGCGTCAGCCTGCCGATGTTGTGAATGCCTCTGTTCTAGAGTCATAGAGTCACATATTGTGGGACTAGGCCCTTTGGCCCGACTTGCCCACACCAACCCACATGTCCCATCTACACTAGACCCACCTGCCTGGGTTTGGATCCATATCCCTCCAAACCGGTCCTATCCAAGTACCCGTGTGGGAGAAAACCGGAGCACCCAGAGGAAACCCACATGGTCACGGGGGGGAGAACGTATAATCTCCGTTCAGACAGCACCCGTGGTCAGGATCGAACCCGGGTCTCCGACGCTGCGAGGCTCCGCGCCACCGTGCCGCCCTTCTTCAGACCCGGCCTGAAACACTGCCTAGCCACGCTCACCTGAGATGTCGCCTGCCCCTCTGAGATACTCCAGCACTCCGTGTCTTCTTTTGTAAACCAGCAGCTGCGGTTCCTTGTTTCTACCATTTGGCAGCGTCTACTGCTCAGCCTTCCTAACCATCACACGTTGCTCGTTATTCTGACCATTTTCACCACCATGGGTCTGATCCAGTGTAGATGCAGAGTCATTAGCTTGAAGCAAGGGCCCTACCCTGCTTGGCACGTTGCTCGCACCCCAGGACACTTCCCATTGCCGCACATACATTGTGTGACCGTGTGGGTTTAATTGATGTGGATTCCCTGACGTTCCCTGCCGGCAATGTCTCTCGAGCATGTCTCCCTGGCACTTTCTCATGGCCATTTTAAATGTTTTCAAACGTCTAGAGAAACTTCAAAGGAGTTGAAAAATGATTCATAAAATGTGGCTAAGAGGTAGAATTATCCAGTTGCTCCGTTTTCCTCCCACATTCCAAAGACGTACAGACTTGTAGGTTAATTGGCTTCGGTAAGATTGCAAAATTGTCCCTAATGTGTAGGAAAGTGCTAGTGTACGGGGATCGCCGGTCGGCACAGACTCGGTGGGCCGAAGGGCCTGTTTCCGCGCCGTGTCTCTAAACTTAACGAACCGGTGGTCTGCAGCTGAATGATTGGTTCCATTTCAATACACTCTGATCCATCAACTCCCCCTCTGTCCACAGATGGTACATGACCAGTTGTGTCGTGTCTTTTTAAAATTGCTGTTTTTTTTCCCTCACAAATATGTAATTACTGATTTGGTTCTATCCTGTTTTGTTTTTTTTTGTTTTTTTTCCCACAATCCACAAGCATCGCCACTTTTCATTTCACTGCACATCTCGTATGTGTATGTGACTTGACTTGATGACGCCATTGGCGTCCAATTTCACGCTTCAGGACTGTCCCATGTGCGAACATTAGACTAGACACATCAGTACCGTGCCGATCCCAACTTGGCCGAGATTTTAGAGTCAATACCATACTTGGCAGGAGCTTTCGTCATCATGGGGGCAAAGGGCCCTGCAATGAGCTGCTGCCTCACAACTCGAAGACAGACACAAAACGCTGGAGTAACTCAGCGGGACAGGCAGCAGCTCTGGAGAGAGAAGGAACGGGTGACGTTTCGGGTCGAGACCCTTCTTCAGACTGGTTAGGGATAAGGGAAACGAGAGATATAGACGATGATGGAGAGAGATAAAGAACAATGAATAAAAGATATGCAAAAAAGTAACGATGATAAAGGAAACAGGCCATTGGTAGCTGTTTGTTTAAGAAGGAACTGCAGATGCAGGAAAAAAGTTGCCTATTCCCTTCGCTCCATAGATGCTGCCTCACCCACTGAGATTCTCCAGGATTTTTGTCTACCATTGTTAGCTGTTTGTAGGGTTTGTTGGGCAACTGGTAACAATGGCCTGTTTCCTTTATCATCATTACGTTTTTGCATACCTTTTGTTCATTGTTCCTCATCTCTCCACATCATCGTCTATATCTCTCGTTTCCCTTTTGTCCGAGCCAGGTTTAATAGCCTGATGGCTGTGGGGAAGCAGATATTCCTGAACCTGGTCGTTGCAGTCTTCAGGCTCCTGTACCTTCTACCTGAAGGTAGCAGGGAGATGAGTGTGTGGCCAGGATGGTGTGGGTCCTTGATGACACTGCCAGCCTTTTTGAGGCAGCGACTGCGATAGATCCCCTCGATGGAAGGGAGGTCAGAGCCGATGATGGACTGGGCAGTGTTTACTACTTTTTGTAGTCTTTTCCTCTCCAGGGCGCTCAAGTTGCCGAACCAAGCCACGATGCAACCGGTCAGCATGCTCTCTACTGTTCAACTGTAGAAGTTAGAGAGAGTCCTCCTTGACAAACCGACTCTCCGTAATCTTCTCAGGAAGTAGAGGCGCTGATGTGCTTTCTTAATGATGGCATCAGTGTTCTCAGACATTGTGTTATAGTTGATATAATGGAACGCTCCCAATGCTTTTATGCTCCTTCGTGAAATGCCAAGTGATACGACATACAAGTTAAACTAGTTCTTGTGCAAATTATTCTTCTAAAATGGAAAAATTCAAAGTAAGTTTTCTAGATAAGCTTAAGTTTCATGTGTACTTGCCCGTTCACCCACACAGCTGTGATAACAAAGGACAAAGTAGTCATCAAGGCATTCAAAATGAAGAAAAATGTGTTTAAGTGACAACCTAATCTAACCTACTGACATCCTTGCACACAATGGCTGGTGAACTGCATCACTCTTAAAACACGTTGACCCTTCAGTTAATCCTTTGAATCCTTTAAGCATCTTATAGTATTTGAAAGTTATTTGAAATCTTGCAAGCAGAACGCTTTTCATCTCTACCCTTTCAATTGATTGCTATCACTTTTTTAGTCCAGAACCAGGGGCCACACTTTAAGAATAAGGGGTAGGCCATTTAGAACGGAAATGAGGAAAAAGTGTTTCACCCAGAGAGTTGTGAATCTGTGGAATTCTCTGCCTCAGAAGGCAGTGGAGGCCAATTCTCTGGATGCTTTCAAGAGAGAGTTAGATTTAGCTCTTAGGGCTAATGGATAACGCTAGCTCTTAAAGATAGCGGAGTCAAGGGATATGGGGAGAAGGCGGGAACGGGGTACTGATTGTGGATGATCAGCCATGATCACAGTGAATGGCGGTGCTGGCACGAAGGGACGAATGGCCTACTCCTGCACCTATTGCCTATTGTCTATTGTCTATATCTTTCTAAATGTATTTCACATTCTCCACAATAGGAACTTGAAGAATTTCACTCACCTCCCATGGAATAAAGGAATCATACAACTCGGAAGGAAGGCATTTGCCTCATTACATCTGAATTAGCAATCAGTTGCCCACCTGTACCATTATATAAAAGATACAAAGTGCTGGAGTAACTCAGTGGGTCAGGCAGCATCTCTGGAGAACATGGAAGGGTGATGTTTTGGGTTGGGACCCTTCTTCATACTCAAGGCCAAGTATGAACAAGGGCCTTGACCCAAAACGTCACCTATCCATGTTCTTCAGAGATGCTGCCTGATCTTCTGAGCTACTCCAGCGCTTTGTGTCTTTTTTTGTAAACCAGCATCTGCAGTTCCTTGTTTCTACAATGCCAAATAAAAGGTATTGATCAATGATAATTGGCCTTAATGAGCCAAAGTGATGACTGTTTAATAATATTGCCTAAACATTGTTATGATAATGGTAGCAATTACACAAAGACGAGTCTATGTTTAAAATTAGGGTGGCTCAGTGGCGCAGCGGTAGAGTTGCTGCCTACAGCATCAGGGATCCGGATTTGATCCTGGCTACGAGTCCTGTCTGTATGGAATTTACACGTTCTCCCTGTGAACATGTGGGTTTCCTCCGGGTGCTCCGGTTTTGTGCGAAATGTTAGTTCAAGGGCCTGTCCCACATGGCGACTTTTTCGGCAACTGCCGGCATCATTGACTGACGTATCAGGTCACCACCAAACTCACGGTGTGTTGCGGCGTGACGCGGCGTGATGACGCATTGACGCGCGGTGTTTCCTCAAGTGTCGCAACATTTTATTTGTCGCCGCTGGATTTTGAAATGTTCAGATTCTTTCGGCGACCCTGATACGCCAGTCAATGACGCCGGCAGTCACCGGAAAAATCGACAAGTGGGACTGGCCCTTTAATTGGCCTCTGTAGACTGCCCCTAGTGTGTCGGGGATAGAACTAGTGAATGGATGATCGCTGGTCGGCTCGGACTCGGTGGGCCGGAGAGTCCGGTGCCACAGCGTATCTCTGAACTGAACTGAACTAAATGATTAAGTAATACACATGACTCTTCTGTTCCAAGACACACATAACACAAGAGGTTTCCTCAGGCAATTCACACTCCTCTTAGAGTTGGCGCCTGGAGAGAGGGTGATGGTGGTGAGGTGGGGATCTTAAAATAGCTGTGGAATTTCCGCATATCTGTGTAACTGACTTGAGAACAGGTCAGATCCATTTCACCTGGGAATATGGACCAGTTCTTTGAAAAACGCAGAATAGCGCACTTTTCTTTAGCATCAAGTTATTAATGTTCATAAAAATATTCAATTACAGTATAGTTTTTATTGCTCGCTTAAGTTCATTAAATACTTTGTGGATTGTATGCAAAAAGGCCGGCCAGGCCAGCAGCACAATCAAGGACGAGTCGCACCCTGGCCATTCCCTCTTCTCCCCTCTCCCACTGGGCAAAAGGTATAGAAGTGGGAAAACGCACACCTCCAGATTCAGGGACAGTTTCTTCCCAGCTGTTATTATGCAACTGAATCATCCCACCACAACCAGAGAGCAGCGCTGAACTACTATCTACCACTTTGGTGGCCCTGGGACTATCCTTGATCGGACTTTGCTGGCTTTACTTTGCACTAAACGTTATTCCCTTATCATGTATCCAAACACTGTAAGTGGCTCGATTGTAAACATGCATTGTCTTTCTGCTGACTGGATAGAACGCCACAAAAGCTTTTCTGACACTGACATGTGACTGTTGTTTATTAACTGAACTGTGCAAAGAATTTCATTGTACCTAGGCACATGTGACAATAGAGTGTCATTGTATCAGTGAATCATGCTTGGCCACTTGCTTACCTCCATGTAAACTAGGAATGCCTCAGAGGGTGGGGGTGGAGGCCGGTTCTCTGGAGGCTTTCAAGAGAGAACTAGACAGAGCTCGTAAAGATAGAGGAGTCAAGGGATATGGGGAGAAGGCAGGAACGGGGTACTGATTATGGATGATCAGCCATGATCACAGTGAATGGCTGTGCTGGCTCGAAGGGCCGAATGGTCTGCTCCTGCACCTATTGTCTATTGTCTATTGAATTGTTCTGGTGTATAAGACAAGAATTTGATTTCACATTATATACTTCATCATCCTTTCCAATGACAGACTTAATTCTTATCAAATGATGCAATATTGTAAATGACTGGATGATTATTACAAAGGGAATCTAGAAGACTCAACCCTTGCTAGAATTATGCCCATTGTTTCATGACTGAATGATCATTTACTGTTACTGATGGTACATTAGGCAATAGCAGTTCTTACACCAGATCTCAAGATGTGGCAGCAGCCCCCTTTTTCAAGCTCCGTTTCGACCAGTACAACCTCCCATCTATCCATTGCTTCAGTCCCAGAGCTCCCTCAAGCCCATCTTTACCACAGAAGGCTGTGGAGGCCAAGTCAATGGATATTTTTAAGGGCGAGATAGACTGATTCTTGATTAGTGCAGGTGTCAGTGGTTGTGGGGAGAAGGCAGGAGAATGGCATTAGGAGGGAGAGATAGATCAGCCATGATTGAATGGTGGGGTAGACTTGATGGGCCGAACGGCCTAACTCTGCTACTATTACTTATAACCTTATGGCCTGAAATACATCCCACAATATTTTTAGTTCCAATCTTCATGGCACCCACAGACCCCCCCCCCCCCCTCCAGCCAGCTCCCTCACCACCTAGATAGACACAAAACTCTGGAGTAACTCAACAGGATAGGCAGCATCTCTGAAGGAAGGAATGGGTGGAGACCCTTGCACAGACCCTTCTTCTTCCTCTCCTCCTGATATGTCCCCCAGGATCTGTTGTATTTGTTTATAGCTGGCTGACTCCCATATCTCCCACCACATACTGAACATACTGGAGAACCTACTGGTACGACCTGCAATCATTGAAGTTATTTGGCGTGCACTTCATTTCACCGGATCGAATGACACAATGGGAATTTCAAGCATTTTGGCAGTTTTACACCTTACATTATTGAAGCCAAGAACTGCAGATGTTTGGTTTACACCAAACATTGACACAAAGTGCTGGAGTAACTCAACGGATCAGGCAACACGTCTGGAAAATAAGGATAGGTGACGTTTCAAGTCGGGACCCTTCTTCAGACCCACACGTCTGAAGAAGCGTCACCTGTTCTTTTTCTCCAGACATGCTGCCTGACCCACTGAGTTACTCCAGCGCGTTGTGCCTTACTTCTTCGATTGTTACATAGCTATGATCTCAGCTGTTTTTAAATGAAAAGAAATATACCTTATGTTTGAATGGATACCCAAAAGAATATTAATAGATATCACATGCCACATGCAAAAGACAGCAGCTCACAAAACTACACCTTCACCTCATACAACTCATGGTATTTACGCCATTAGTTGGAAATCTATAATAAAGCAATGGCCAGAAATATGAAACGAGAAGTATATTTGAAATAAATTAACAAAGAACCTCCCCAAAATAAGAAATAATAGTGAGTTACAACGGATAAAATGTTTTTGCTTCTACTGTATATCGAGTATATTCGATCCAATAGATTCAAAATACTACACAAGTTGAGATAAAGCATCACGTTATTATTTCAAATTGAGTTAAGGAACTATAACGCAAGAATAGCACTGCTTATTGGTAAATCAAATTGTTCAGAAGTTTATTCTTGAAAATAAGTTGTCATATTGAGTGTCCTCACATCCAACACCTACACATCATAAGTTTATGAGTTTGAGTATCAGAAAACTTGCATCAGCACATCACAAATTAAAATTTCATCCCGTGACATATTCCTCTTTTACTTTCACGTTCATTTAAAAAATGTTAATTGATTTAACAAGCATACAACATAAATTATTGTTGTTTACCCTCTGGTTAAAATGTGTGATACAAGATCCCTGTAAGCCCTCTGGAGTTTAAATTCCAAATGCAGATGCAAACATTCACTTGTTTCTCGGTGAAGATGGGAAATAAATAAATCACACATTTTTAAGTTGCTCGGCTTACCTGCGTCTTCTGCGGACAAGATAGAGAACAATCAGTAGAATAGCTGCAATGGAGAGCAGAATAAACCACTGCATTTTTGACCTGGATTTGGTTCTTTGCTGCTTTCTTGCTGCAGCTACTGTGTGTGCCAGTGATGTAGAAGTTTGTTTTTGCGCCTCGGTGCTTTAATTCTAGAATCTGATCGCAACAGGTCCGACTTGTCCTGTGACTTTGCCGTCAGTGGAAGTGGAGCTCACAAACCAGACGTTTTATATTTGGAATCCTCAATTTCTAAACTAGCGCTGGCACCTATCCATTTTTTGGGGCCCACCCTTTTTTTTCTTCTCGCTGTGGTCTGTTCAAGCTGTTCGTAAATCCCAATCCAGGGTTTAGCCAACGTCTTTGAAAACCTCCTTAAAGCGGCAGCAGAAATTGAAAAATAGATGATAAATAAATAAAGATTTAAAAAGTACGGGCGTTTGACTCTGTCAATCATTATTTATTAGTCACGTTTTCCCAATCCCATTTCATATGATGCAATTATATACTATTGCATTTTAATCTCAATGGAATGATTTATCATTAGCTTTCTTAATATCAGTGATAATAAATAGGTTTCACTTCACAAGTTCACAAGTTATAGGAGCAAAATTAGGCCATTCGGCCCATCGAGTCTACTCCGCCATTCAATCATGGCTGATCTCTGCCTCTTAATCCAATTGTCCTGCCTTCTCCCCATAACCCTCGACACCCGTTCTAATCAAGAACTTGTCTATCTCTGCCTTAAAAATATCCATTGACTTGACCTCCACAGCCCTCTGTGGCAATGAGTTCCACAGATTAACTACCCTGTGACTAAAGAAGTCCCTCCTCACTTCCTTTCTACACGAGCGCCCGTTAATTCCGACGCTATGATCTTTTATTATTTTACTGTTATCTTACAGTTTAGTTTATTGTCTCGTGTACCAAGGTACAGTGAAAATCTTATGTTGCGTGCTAACCAGTCAGCAGAAAGACAATACGTGATTACAATCGATCTATTTGCAGTGTATAGACACATGATAAGGGAATAACGTTTAGTAAAGCCAGCAAAGTCTGATCAAGGATAGACCTTGGGTCACCAATGACCTAGATAGTAGTTTAGCACTGGTCTCTGTCGCTGTTTTCATTATTATAATTATAATTATTATTAGGCTTCTTAATATCAGAGATAATAAAAAGGTTCAGTATATTTTTGAAATATGTAGAACAATGAGATCATCTTCTACACCGACAAAGTTCATTTATTTGTCTGCTCAGTCCCACTAATTAGGGAGTAGCCAGTTCGTTACCATAATTGTCATTATTAAATTAATTTATGTATGGACAGATTTTCACGGAGGAATCTTTGTACTTCTGAGTTCTTTAAGTCACGAGCCCTGAAGTACAGACGCAATACATATCCTCTGTACTCCAATATAGTCAACCAGGTTCTCGTGGTTACGCCTGTCTGGTCACCAAAAGAGTCGTACCTTTTTTCTGGTCGCCGCTGGATTTTCAACGTGTTGAACATTTTCGGCGACCTGCTGCGACTATGACAGTCGCCGAAAAAAATCACGCAAGTGGGACAGGACCTTAACTCTGTTAATTCATTGGAGAGGAATAGCCATGAGGGAGATTAGAAAAAGTTTCAGTTAATGTAACATTTTTTGTATTAATTGTTTTCACTTAAATGTTTTTTTTAGTTATAGTTTTATCGTTTCATAGAAACATAGAAACATAGAAAATAGGTACAGGAGGAGGCCATTCGGCCCTTCGAGCCAGCACCGCCATTCATTGTGATCATGGCTGATCGTCCCCTATCAATAACCCGTGCCTGCCTTCTCCCCATATCCCTTGACTCCACTAGCCCCTAGAGCTCTATCTAACGCGCTCTTAAATCCATCCAGTGACTTGGCCTCCACTGCCCTCTGTGGCAGGGAATTCCATAAATTCACAACTCTCTGGGTGAAAACGTTTTTTCTCATCTCAGTCTTAAATGACCTCCCCTTTATTCTAAGACTGTAGCCCCTGGTTCTGGACTTGCCCAACATTGGGAACATTTTTCCTGCATCTAGCTTGTCCAGTCCTTTTATAATTTTATATGTTTCTATAAGATTCCCCCTCATCCTTCTAAACTCCAGTGAATACAAGCCTAGTCTTTTCAATCTTTCCTCATATGACAGTCCCGCCATCCCAGGGATCAATCTCGTGAACCTACGCTGCGCTGCCTCAATCGCAAGGATGTCCTTCCTCAAATTAGGAGACCAAAACTGTACGCAATACTCCAGATGTGGTCTCACCAGAGCCCTATACCGAGGTACAGAGAAAAGCTTTTTAAGTTGCGTGCTATCCCGTCAGAGGGAAGACTATAAATGATCACATTCAATCCATCTGCAGTGTACAGATACAGGAGTGATTTTGAATTAGAATTACAAATAATTTGACATATACTGTAAAAATCGCATTTTATTGTGATTAACTTTTTGTAGCTTTGTTTGGTTTTGAACTACTATCGAGCACATTGGTGACCCTCGGACTTGATCAGACTTTACTGGCTTTACCTTGCACTAAACGTTATTGCCTTAGCATGTATCTGTATACACTGTAAATGCCTCGATTGTAATCACGTATTGTCTTTCCGCTGACTGGTTAGCACTCAACAAACGCTTTTCACCGTACCTCGGTACACGTGACAATAAAATAAAATAAACTAAAATAGTTTGTCAATTTTGGAGACATTCGGAAAAAGTCAATTTTGGAAAATGTGGCCGTTCAGAAACTTTGAGTTGTGACTTTTGGGTGGATGGGACTAATTCATGGCTTACCGTGAAGTAACCACTTACCACCAGCAGGGGTAGTGTTCCGCAGGCATCATTCTCCACAAACCTAGCAAAACACAAAGGGTTGGAGAAACTCAGCGGGTCAGGCAGCATCTGGGGAGGAGATGGACAGACAATGTTTTGGTTTGGGATCTGAAGAAGGGTAAGTGGCATTTTAAACTGCTTAAAATATAGGACCCCTTTCAGTTTAGTTTTATTTCGAGATACAGCATGGAAATAGGCCCTTCAGCCCTCCGTGTCCACACCGACCATCGATCACCCGTTTACACTGGATGCAATTTACACAAGCCAATTAATCTTCAAACCCGCACATCTTTGGGATGTCGGAGGAAACCAGAGCACCCGGAGGAAACCCACGCAGTCGCAAGGAGATCGTGCAAACTCCACCCAGACAGCAACCGAGGTCAGGATTGAACCCGGGTGTCTAATGCTGTAAGGCAGCAACTCTACTGCTGCGCCACTGAGCTGTTAAAAACTACTATAAACCTTGGCGTGATCTTTGACTCAACCCTCTCCCTTGAGCCTCACATCCGCCATGTTGTCAAAACATCATTTTTTCACCCCCGCAACATTGCCAAAATCAGATCCCCGCTGCTGAAAGACTCATCCATGCCTTCATCTCCTCCCGACTGGACTACTGTAACTCTCTTCTCTTTGGCATCAATTCCAGCAACATCAACCGACTCCAACTGGTCCAGAACGCTGCCGCCGACACCAAATCCAGGCACCACATCACCCCAGTTCTCAAAGAACTTCACTGGCTTCCCATTTCCCACCGGATCATCTACAAAATCCTGGTCCTCACCTACAAAGCCCTCAACCACTTGGCCCCCCCCTTATCTCACTGACCTCCTCTCCCCCTACCAACCCTCACGGTCCCTCAGATCCACATCAGCTGGTCTCCTCTCCACTCCGAAATCAAACCTCTGCACTTTTGGAGGCAGAGCCTTCTCCAGGGCAGCTCCCAGGCTCTGGAATTCCCTCCCACAACTGATCCGAAATTCTGAGTCCCTCACCATCCTCCAGTCCCGCCTCAAGACCCATCTCTTCACCTCTGCATACCCTTAGTCCCATGTCCCCCTCCCCTTTGCATCTCTGTCTTACTGCTCTATTTTTTTTATTTTTTTTTAACTCTCAATGTAAAGTGACTTTGAGTCCTTGAAAAGTGCTATATAAATAAAATGTATTATTATTATTATTATTATTATTATTATTTATTTAAAAAAACATGATCATGCCAGCCATCCATTTCCAGGCTCAATCAAAGACTGAGGTAGGGCAGCACAGTGAAGCAGCGGTAGAGTTACTGCCTAAAGGGCCTGTCCCACTTAGGCGATTTTTTAGCCGACTGCCGACAACTGTCATAGTCGTAGCAGGTCGCCGAAAAAACGGCGACTGGACCCCCCCTACGACAATGTCTACAACAACCTACCACCTAGTCGACGTCAAGCTATGGCAAGCTACCGACACCCGGCGACCTATCAGGACGTCCAACTACGACCACACAGGCGACAATTCAGTCGCCGGTTGACGTAGGTAGTCGCCAGTGGAATTCACCGGTCAGCACCGGCGACAGCCTACGTCATCCTGGCGACAGGTACCTACCGCAGCACCTACGTCAGGAGAAGTCAAGCTACGCTCATTGACGTCAAGCCCAGAGTTGCGGAAAATGTTTGAACATGTTGAAAATCCAGCGGCGACCAGAAAGACGCTACGACTCTTTGGGCGACTGAGGAGACGACTCACGGCCATACAGGCGTCACCCCGCCGACCGTGTGGCGACAGCCTAGTCGCCTGTAGTCGGCTAAAAAATCTCCTTAGTGGGACAGGCCCATTACAGCGTCTGAGACCCGGGTTCGATCCTGACCACGGCTGCTGTCTGTACAGAGTTTGTACGTTCTCCCTGTGATCACGTGCATTTTCTCCGGGTGTAGGGAGTGGACGTGAAAGTGGGATAACATGGGTCTAATGTGTACAAGTGATCGATGGTTGGCGTGGACTCGTTGGGCCTAAGGGGCTGCTTCAATACTGTATCTCTAAACTAACCGAAACAACTTCAGGTGATGTGTAAGAAGGAACTACAGATGCTGGTTTAAACCGAAGAGAGAACATAAAATGCTGGAGTAACTCAGCGGGACAGGGCGCATCTCTGGAGGGAAGGAATGGGTGACGTTTCGAGTCGAGACCCTTCTTCAGACCCAAGACACTTCGATTTTCCAGCATCTGCAGTTCCTTCTTAAACATAAATAATAACTTTGAACTCTTTACAGCTGCAGCATGGTGTACCATCACAAAAAAAACATTGTATAGAGATAGATAGACACAAAATGATGGAGTAACTCAGCGGGACAGGCAGCATCGGAGGAGAGAAGGAATGGGTGATGTTTCGGGTCGAGACCCTTCTTCTGACTCAAGAAGACTGAAGAAGGGTCTCGACCCGAAACGTCACCCATTCCTTCTCTCCAGAGATGCTGCCTCACCCACTGAGTTACTCCAGTATTTTGTGTGTCTATCTTCAATTTCAGACGATAGCAATTACCGCACATTTATACAGACAGTTGGTAATGAGACTGCCAATTCTATTTACACTTCCTTTCCCTGTCTTCAACAACTTTCCCCACAGTTGCTTAACATCTGCTCAGTTTATATTGAATGAGAAAAGCCACAATTTTTCGCTCCGCAGGACAGCTTAGGTTTCTTTCAACAGAGGCACTCATTGGCAAGCCACAGGTGCAATATTACGAGGCTGCCTTCATGAGAAACTGAATTGCTTTGCTCACGTGCCCATTAGCTCGTAGTCACACTTCCGCTCTTCCTTCCGTAAAGGATTGCTCGTCACCGGCTCATTCTTTTCATTGCGAAATGACAAATTATGATGTTATTGATTTCGTCTACAGATTGCAACACTCCCTGATGGAGCAATTAAACCAATGAAATATAAACAATGAGTGCCTGAGCTATGCTCTCAGCTAACGCCTCAGTTACTTTTGTACCTCAGGTGAATACCTTTAGGCCTTTCGAATAGTGAAAGGCCTGGATAGTGGATGCGGGTAGGATGTTTCCATTCGTGGGAGAGTCAAGGACCAGACGTCATAGTCTCAGAATTAAAGGATTTTCCTTTAATAGACAATAGACAATAGGTGCAGGAGTAGGCCATTTGGCCCTTCGAGCCATCACCGCCATCTCCCCATATCCCCTGACTCCGCTATCTTTACGAGCCCAATCTAGCGCTCTCTTGAAAGTATCCAGAGAACCGGCCTGAGGTGATGTATGCATATTTGCCAAGTCCAGGAGTAAATACTAATCAACAAATGGCTCTTGGGAAGGTGGTGGTCTATTTGAATTGCTACAACTCAGAAGCTGAAATATTCCCGGGGTTAGACATTGTCAAGTTGGAAAGACCGCAGACAAAATTTACGAGGATGTTGCCAGGACTCGAGGGTCTGAGCTACAGGGGGGAGTGGAGCAGGTTGTGACTCGTTTCCTTGGAGTGCAGGAGGATGAGGGATGATCTTATAGAGGAGTATAGAATCATGAGAGGAATAGATCGGGTAGACACACTCTGAGCCTCTTGCCCAGAGTAGGGGAAATCGAGAACCAGAGGACATAGGTTCAAGGTGAAGGGGGAAAGATTTAATGAGAATCTGAGGGGTACCATTTTCACACCAAAGGTTGGTGGGTGTATGGAACGAGCTGCCGGAGGAGGTACTTGAGGCAGGTACTATTCCAATGTTTAAGAAACATTCAGACAGGGACATTGATAAGATAGGTTTAGAGGGATATGGGCCAAACGCAGGCAGGTGGGATTGGTGTAGATGGGACATGTTGGTCGGTGTGGGCATGTTGGGCCGAAGGGCCTGTTTCAACACTGTATCACTCGATGACTCGAGATCAGGGCTAGACACCACAAGGAAAAGGAACAATGTCTTCTAATGGCAGGATTGAGGTTTGGGATATTGTTGAAACATGTAGAATATTGAGATCATCTTGTCTACAGAAAAAAAGGTCATTTGTTGTATACTCAGTCCCACTCATTAGGGAGTGGCCAGTTCATTACCACAATTGTCTTTAGTATATTAATTTTGGTATGGAAAGGGTTTTCATGGAGGGATCTTTGTTTCTTCCCACACTCCAAAGATGTACAGGTTTGTAGGTTTATTGTCTTGGTATAAATGTAAGTTGTCCCTGGTGTGTGTGGGATAGTGTAAGTGTACTGGGATTGCTGGCCAGTGCGGACTCTGTGGGCTGAAGGGCCTGTTTCCGCGCTGTATCTCTAAACTAAACTAATCTAGACGGCAGATGTTACACTGTTTAACTAAGATGCACCGGTGACCATCAGATAGAAGTATAGAGCGGTGGAAGAAAGCAGGAGTCAAGTAGACTGATACATCCTGAAGGAGACACTTTTGTTGCCTATCAGCAAAGATGCACTCACCCACTGAACTGTCCAGCACTCTATAATTTGCTGGCATTCCTAGTAGAGGACATTTTCTTTTGGAAATACAGCGCAGAAACAGGCCCTTCGGCCCACTGAGTCCGCGCGGACCAGCTATCCCCTTACAGTAACACTACCCTACACACACCAGGTACAATTTACAATTTTACCAAAGCCAATTGGCCTACAAACCTGTACGCCTTTGGAATGTGGGAGGAAGCCGGAGATCCCGGAGAAAACCTACGCAGGTCACGGGGACGAAAGTACAAACTCCGTACAGACAGCACCCACAGTCAGGATCGAACCTGGGTCTCTGGCGCTGAGAGGCAGCAACTCTACCGTTGCATCACCATGCCACCACAAAGCATTTCCAGTAATTTCTGTTATTATCTCATCCTAACTTTATTACATCCTGTTCAACGTAGCCAATAATTTTTTTTTAAATTTCCTGTTTTAATTAATTGTTTTTCATGTGACTTTTTGAACCGAGTCACTTGGAGGTTGAAGTTGGTTGATATAGAAGTCTTTATTTGTCAGGGACAGATATTCCCCTGGAGATCCTCCCAATAGAATCTCCAAACTCAAAGCACATTAAGTTTATATATGTTTTAAACATATCCAATGCTTCAAAGGTACTTAACTGTCTTATTGTGGGGTCAAGGAAAGAGCGTTCACGTCGCGGCCCTGTTTCCACCAATCTTGCCACCACCACGTACAAGAAGCGACAAGAAGCGACAAGACAGACACCGTTGTATGCAGATGCCGAGAAGTGTGTTCAGCTCTGGTAAGAAGTCTTATTGTAAGGCAGCAACTCTACCGCAGCGCCATTGTGACGCCCCAAAGATGTTGAGTCATTCGTCACAGAATATAATCATCTGATTTATTTCTTCAGCAACGACAGTCAAATTTCCCACCCGGGATGTTGGTATTGAATATACGTTGACAATTGTAATCTTTGTGGACATCAGAGGTCCATTGTCCTCTTAAATAATATGTACCAATGCATTATCCTTACATTATTATTTCACGTGTGAATATTATCCAACTTCACAGTCAGAAACTATTTAATTGCCTGGAGGTCTTGAACTTGTGGACAGCCTGAAATGGAGATCGGAAACATGGTGAGGTGTGTAGTTCAAAAGTTCATAAGTTAAGAGAAACAGCGCAGAAATAGGTCCTTTGGTCCACCGAGTCCGTGCCGACCAGCGATCCCCGCACACTAACACCATCCTACACACACTAGGGACAATTTACAACTTACCGAGCCAATTAGCCTTCAAACCTGTACGTCTTTGGAGTGTGGGAGGAAACCGGAGCACCCAGGGAAAACCCACGCAGGTCACGGGGAGAACGTACAAACCCTGTACAGGCAGCACCCGTAGTCAGGATCAAACCCGTGTCTCTGGCGCTGTGAGGCAGCAACTGTTACGCCACCATGCCACGAAGTTCATAAGTCATAGGAGCAGTATTCGGCCATTCGGCCCATCAAGTTCATCTCCATCTTATACTTGCACCTTGATGGGATGCAAGCCTGGAAACAATAGAGACTATCTCAGTGCACACGGAAGTCAAACGCGGCTATGTCATTGCGTCAAAATTGTTCTCAATCATTATTGTCCCGGTGCTATATCTTACCTTAAATACATATATCACATGAGTGCCCTATTTTGGTCTACAGATTACAGCGTGGAAACAGGCCCTTCGGCCCACAAAGATGGTGCTGTCCAATGAACACCCCGTACACCAGCACTATCCTACACACACAACAGGGACAATTTACAATTTTATCGAAGCCAATTAAACTACAAACCTGTACGTCTTTGGAGTGTGGGAGGAAACCGGAGCACCCGGAGAAAACGCACACGGTCACGGGGAGAACGTACAAACTCCATGCAGACAAAACCCGTAGTCGGGATCGAACCAGGGTCTCTGGCGCTGTAAGGCAGCAACTCGAACATTTTGATAAAGATTGTAAATTGTCTCTAGTGTGTAGGACATTGCTAGTGTACGGGAATCGCTGGTCAATAGTCAATAGGTGCAGGAGTAGGCCATTCGGCCCTTCGGCACGGACTGGTTGGGCCGAAGGGCCCGTTTCCACGCTGTATCTCTAAACGAAACTAAACTAAAAATGGATGGTGCAATATTCAGGTCAGGACCCTTCTTCAAACTGAAGGAAGGTCCCGACCCAAAACATCACCTACCCATGCTCGCCTGAGACGATGCCTGACCCGATGAGTTACTCCAGCACTTTGTGGGGGTTTTTCCTCACATTAAACCAGCATCGGCAGTTCCTTCCGTATCCGAATATTGAAGATAACTTTAACGTGGCAGCATTTGAAACGTGCAATTTTTGGCAAATTTGATTGTTGCCAGATATAATCTTCTAGGAAACTACCATAACAAAAGGGAAACAATTGCTCTGGAATTAGACGGAAGGAAGGATGAGTTTTCAGCCACAACATGACGTGACGCCCTGAGGAAAGGTGAACAATGGTGCCAAAGTTGCAGGCAATGCAACCAATGATTGGAAAATCATAGCCACGTCATTAAAATAAAGGATCGATTCATTATTAGGATGATTGGAGTCATGAGTCATCATGAGTAATACAGGATGATTGGATTAACTCCTCATCTGAAAGATCAAAAGTTTAGTTTAGTTTAATTTAGTTTAGAGCTACAGCGCGGAAACAGGCCCTTCGGCCCACCGGGTCCGCATCGACCAGCGATCTCCCGCGCACTAACTCTATCCTACACACACCAGGGACAATTTTACACTTACACCAAGCCAATTAACCAACAAAACTGTACGTCTTTAGAGTGTGGAAGGAAACCAAAGACCCTTCTTCAGACTGATTCTGAAAAGAAAAGAAAATGGGGGAAAGTTTTAATAGGAATTTGAGGGGCAACTTTTGTCCATTGATGGATATCTGGAACAAGCTGCAAGAGGAGGGAGTTGAGGCAGGTACCAGTAACAGCATTTAAAGTACATAGATACTGTAGGAAAGGTTTAGACCGGTCTCAACCCGAAATGTCACCTGTTCCTTTTCTCCAGAGATGCTGCCAGACCCGCTGAGTTACACCAGCATTTTAGACAATAGACAATAGACAATAGGTGCAGGAGTAGGCCATTCAGCTCTTCGAGCCAGCACCGCCATTCAACGTGATCACAGCTGATCATCCACAATCAGTACCCCGTGCCTGCCTTCTCCCCATATCCCCTGACTCCGCCATCTTTAAGAGCCCTATCTAGCTCTCTCTTGAAAGTATCCAGAGAACCGGCCTCCACCGCCCTCTGAGGCAGAGAATTCCGCAGACTCACAAGTCTCTATGTAGGGGGTGGAAGATTGCGACCTTCACGTGGTCCGGCCTGTTTCGACTAATGCAATCAACTCGACGTGCACAAACGGAAGATCAAATAGAACAAGTTGTCCAACAACTTTAGGCTGTGCACGCCACACAAAAGAAGAAGTCACTGTGTGAAAAAGTGTTTCCTCATCCCCGTTCTAAATGGTCTACCTCTTATTCTCAAACTGGGGCCCCTGGTTCTGGACTCCCCCAACATCGGGAACATGTTTCCTGCCTCTAGCGTGTCCAAACCCTTAATAATCTTGTTTCAATAAGATCCCCTCTCATCCTTCTAAATTCCAGAGTATACAGAGTTTGTGTCAATCTTCAGTGTAAACCAGCATCTGCAGTTCCTTCCCACACATAAAGCAAAACAACAGGTTGATCGTGAAGCTGTCCTTTACTCCCTTGAATAAATAAGGTTAAGGGTTTATCTCGATTGCATTCTTGGGAGTTTGAGGGATTGATAAAGGGAAAATTATTCTACAAACAAAAAAGTTGTAAGATAAGGGACGACCTTTGTAATATCAGACTCCGGGGCATTTAAGAAAAGTTAGGAAAAGCTTATTTACAGAAAGAAAACCCAAAGTCTCTCTCAGAAATAGGAATTGATGCCAATTCAGTTCACAACCTGAAATACGGGAATGCAATGTTCATGGATACGGAGTCGTGGCGGTTTGGCTGAATTCAAGTCCAGAATAATAACAATTCCTCTGCAAAAATATATATCTTGGCAATTTGTAAATGTACAAAAAGCACAAAGGTCTGTTATTGTACTCTACAGCATGCCTGATTCCTGAAGATATCAAAAACCACGAGTAATAATGCTCTGCCAACAGAATCAAAGCACTTTTATGAGAGGTAATTTCACAAGATTCTGTCTTCTAAAGTCAATTTTCAAATTCCCATGTAAATTGCTTTCTGAAAATGCCAAACAGACCGGCAGCTGAAACAGAAAGCGATGAAGAAGGCTGGGCTTTGCCTCTTATTAGCTGTCAACAAAGTTTAAGCAAAGTTGAACAGGGTAATGGAATAGATTGTACTGTAGATATACTTGTGCGTCGTGAATCTGTAACAATGACTCATGTCAGTAGGTCGAATCGATCATGAAAAGCAAAACTATGCATTGAATACGGTTGATAGAGGCTGCTATTGCCTAACCAACTACTCTTCCGTGTCAGTTCTCCATAGCACTGAATTCCTTGACCTTTCAAGTATTTATTCATCTCCGTTTTAAATATAACAAATGGCCTGGCCTCCGTCACTGTCAGGAGAATTGGATGGAGGCCAGGCCATCAGGATGGAGAATTCCAAAGGTTACGCCCATCTTCTGAGGGAAGAACTTTCTACCGCGGAGAGGTGCGTACGTCTGTGCGGAGTTTGAGCGTTGTCCCCGTGACCTGCGTGGGTTTTCTCCGGGAGCTCCGGTTTCCTCCCACACTCCAAAGACGTACAGGTTTGGAGGCTTAAGAAGGAACTGCAGATGCTGGAAAATCGAAGGTTGACAAAAATGCTGGAGAAACTCGGCGGGTGCAGCAGCATCTATGGAGCGAAGGAAATAGGCAAAGTTTTGGGCCGAAACCCTTCTTCAGACTGATGTAGGGTGAGGGGGGGGGGGAAAGGAGAAAGGAAGAGGAGGAGCCAGAGGGCTGAGGGAGAGCTGAGAAGGGGAGTGGACAGTAGGGGCTACCTGAAATTGAAGAAGTCAATGTTCCTGCCGCTGGGGTACAAGCTACCCAAGCGAAATGTGAGGTGCGGCTCCTCCAGTTTCCGGTGGTCCTCACTCTGACCATGGAGGAGGCCCAGGACTGAAAGGTCGGATTTGGAATGGGATTGGGAGTTGAAGTGCTGAGCCACCGGGAGACCAGGTTGGTTATTGCGGACCGAGCAGAGGTGTTCGGCGAAGCGATCGCCAACCCTACGCTTGGTCTCACCAATGTAGATCAGCTGACACCTAGAGCAGCGGATGCAATAGATGAGGTTGGAGGAACTTGTCTACCTTCAGGTTTGGAGGTTGATCGGCTTCTCTAGATCGCCCCCCTAGTGTGTAGGATTCAAAAGTGTGATATCATCGAGCTAGTGTGTGGATGATCAATGGTCGGCGCGGGTTCAGTGGGCCGAAGGGCCGGTTTCCACGTAGTCTCTCTAACCTGTAAACCTCTACAATTCTCCACTAGTTTAGTTTAGTTTAATTCCCCACTAGTTTAGTTTAGCCATGATCACATTGAATGGCAGTGCTGGCTCGAAGGGCCGAATGGCCTAGTCCTGCACCTATTGTCTATTTAGTTTATTGTCACATGTATCGAGGTACATTGAAAAACTTCTGTTTCGTGCTATCCAGTCAGCAGAAAGACAATACATGATTCGAATCGAGACATTACGGTGCATAGGTGCATGTACACACACAGTAGATGTTTCAAATAGTGCACATAGTTACATCCCGCAGCAGAAAAATACCTTATTTATTCCAACTCTGTTTTCTATGTGACCGCCAGGTTTCAGTCCATACTAACACACTTCCTCCTGGGGAGGGCGGGGGGGGGGGGGGCGGGCTGTCACCCCCATGTTTAGAGAGGTGGGGGACAATCCCCCCCAAGTTTTGTGAAACATGTTGCAGCAAATCCGCCCGGGACAGGCTGTAACGCGGACTGGCTGTAACGCCCAGGTCGGCTGGCAGGACTGGCTGTAACGCCCAAGTCGGCTGGCAGGACAGGCTGTAACGCCCAGGTCGGCTGGCAGGACTGGCTGTAACGCCCAGGTCGGCTGGCAGGACAGGCTGTAACGCCCAGGTCGGCTCGCCTGCCCCGGGACAGGCTGCAGTTCCCAGGTCGCGAAAACCAATTGGAAAAAAAAAGTCCGCGGGCTGGATGATTTCGGGTTAAGGGCCGGATCCGGCCCGTGGGCCGTAGGTTACCGACCCTGTCCGAGGTGGCAGGCCTCATTGTGTCCCCCCATGTTGTAAAAGCGATTTTCGCCCATGCTCCAACACATTGGCCTCATTTGGCCATAGGTAGCATCGTGTCAAATTCCATTTTGAAAATCTAAATACACTACATCTATAAGTTCTCCTCTATCAACTCCTTCCTTTAAGAATCGAAGCAAATTTGTTAACAATGATTTACCTTTCATAAAACCATGTTAACAGTTTGATTCTATTCATCTTGGTTAAATGATTCATCATATTCACTTTGGTTATTTACTAACATCAAGCCAAAAATGGATGGTAAACTAATTGGCCGACAGTTCCATAGCTTCTGGCTTCCTCCCTGTTCTGAAGAAGGGTTTCGGCCCGAAACTTTCCCTATTTTTCCTATGCTCCATAGATGCTGCTGCACCTGCTGAGTTTCTCCAGCATTTTTGTCTACCTTAGATTTTCCAGCATCTGCAGTTCCTTCTTAAACAAGTGAGTTATATTGGCTCTTTTCCAATCATTTGGTATCCTCCCCGAGTTGAACAAGTTTGGAAAAGTTCCACCCAATGTGTCCACTCTCTCTGGAGCCACTTCCTTTAAACCCTTGGCTGCAGGCAAAACATTCTGGTGTCTTGTCCACGTTTAGAGTCATAGAGTGATACAGTGTGGAAACAGGCCCTTCGGCCCAACTTGCCCACACACATGTGCCAGCTACACTTGCCGGCACTTGCCGTCCCACCTGCCGGCACTTGGTCCATATCCCTCTAAAGCTGTCCTAGCCATGTACCTGTCTAACTGTTTCTTAAACTTTGGGGTAGTCCCAGCCTCAACTACCTCATCTGGCAGCTTGTTCCATACACCCGCCACCCTTTAGCCCCAATGGGTTTCTCAGATACTTCATCTCTTGAGGAGATACTACATCACGATGGCCTGTCCCTTCAGCACGACTCGACACTGCTTTGATTAACAAGGCCACCTTGCCTCCTTTCTCTTTGGACCTGTTCTTTCCGACTATCATCTAGTCTGGAATACTGAACACCCTGCCTTGGTCACCGCTCCTCCCTAATACAGTACTGTCCTCAGCAGAGGCCTCACCTCCGTCCCCTCTGCCCCCACCTCAACGGGTTGCGGGCCCGCCACGACATGGAGATTTTCTTCTGTCGCCTCCGCCTCCGGGCCTTTGTCTATGGGAAGGCGTCCTCACCACCCAGTGATGACCCCTTCTCCCATCTCCACCGGTCCCCCTCCTCTATGACTCCCCAGTACAGCCTCGGACCCTCTCTAGACCTCTAATTAGAACGGAGACGAGGAAACACTTTTTCTCACAGAGAGTGGTGAATATGTGGAATTCTCTGCCTCAGAGGGCGGTGGAGGCCGGTTCTCTGGATGTTTTCAAGAGAGAGCTAGATAGGGCTCTTAAAGATAGCGGAGTCAAGGGGATATGGGGAGAAGGCAGGAACGGGGTACTGATTGGGGATGATCAGCCATGATCACATTGAATGGCGGTGCTGGCTCGAAGGGCCGAATGGCCTACTCCTGCCCCTATTGTCTATTGTCTATTGTCTATTTCTAACTGCTGGCGTGACATCAACCGTCTCAACTTTTCCACTCCCTTTACCTACGCCAACTTCACCCCCTCTGAACGTACAGCCCTCTGCTCACTCTACAGCAACCCCGACATTATCATCAAACCCATCGACATGGTAGTCTGGCGCGCTGACCTCCACCGGGTGGACTCACAGCCACATTTTCCCACCTCCACCCCTTTCCACCCTCCGCAACTCCCTGGTTAACTCACCCCTTCCCACCCAAACCACCTCCTCCCCAGGTAGCTTCCCCTGCAACCGCAGGAGATGCAACACCAGTAGCTATATCTCCTCCCTCGACTGTGTCCAGGGACCCCGACAGTCCTTTCAGGTTAGGCAGAGGTTCGCCTGCACCTCCTCCAACCTCATCTACTGTATCTGTTGTTCAAGATGTGGACTTTTATACATCGGCGAGACCAAACGCAGACTGGGCGATCGTTTCGCGGAACACCTTCGCTCAGCCCGTGTGAACCAACCTGATCTCTCGGTTGCTGGACACTTTAATTCTCCTTCCCTTTCCTAAACAGACCTTTCTGTCCTCGGTCTCCTCCATTGTCAGAGTGAGGCTAAACGCAAATTGGAGGAACAGCATCTGCTTGGGCAGCTTACAGCCCACTGGTATGAATATTATCTATAGAGTACAGTGTTTACAAACCTATTGTGCTGCTACAGGTAAGAATTTCATTGATGCGTTCTGTGCATATGGTACTGTATGATTCGATACAACGCGATACGATACGTTAGAACTTTATTCATCTCCGGAGGGGAATTGGTCTGCCAACACACGACAAGGTACACGAAAATATGAAATTCTTCTCACCTTCGTATCGAATCCACATCACAAGATGAGAAGTTGTTCAGCCAGAGCTGAACACGCTTCTCGGCATCTGCGTACAATGGTGTCTGTCTTGTCGCTTCTTGTGCGTGGTGGTGGTAAGATTGGTGGAAACAGGGCCGCGACGTGAACGCTCTTTCCTTGACCCCCAACTTGAAATTAAAATTACATTAAGAGTGAGAGAGAGAAAAAAAGAAAGGACTTGTACGCTCTGGAGTTTAGAAGGAGTTCTAAACCCCAATAAAACACTCTTGACTCCATCTTGACTCCATCTTGAACTCTCTTCACTACGATAGGCAGCGTAAATAATAATTGCTCTCGAGTGCCAGCGAATCACCCACCTTCACACTTTTACATTCCTTCTGTCAGGATATAATCCTTTCATCCAGCTACAGCTTAATGAAGGTTAAATAATGTTATGAGTGAATACTGGCACCAAGGCATCGCCCACTGGAGGCCAAATCTCCCCGGGGAAATACCCTATAATTTGCTGATACATGCGCTTGGCAACTGATGTAGCTTTGAAAATTGTTACCTTCATAGTTGCTGTTCTGCCAATGGTTAAAAATAGAGAGTTGTTTCCCGATGTGTTCTTTCACACTTTGAGTCAGTAAATGTCATTATATTTAAATTTCTGTGACATTTAAATGGGGATTTAATGCGTCTCTTTTGCCAGTTGCAATTATTGCACCTGTTGTATTACAGAGATGAGATAGAGGGATGGAGGGAGGGAGACAGGGAGTTGGAGAGAGGAGGGCGGCAGAGGGGGAGGGGGAGACAGTGAAGGGGGGATGGGGGGGAAACGGAGATATGGAGTGGGAGAGGGGGGAGAGGGAGGGGGAGGGGGGAGAGGGGGAGAGGGGGAGAGGGAGAGGGAGAGGGAGAGGGAGAGGGAGAGGGAGAGGGAGAGGGAGAGGGAGAGGGAGAGGGAGAGGGAGAGAGAGAATGGAATCCTGCATGGTCAGAATGGCCAATATTGTGGTGACAGGCTGGCAGCCCAACTGCTCTCCCTGATAAATGTAAAGGATCTAAGAAACAAGGAAAGGAACAAGGCAGTCTCAATGTGGCCTTCAACATCATTGACACTGTAAGTAGTATTTCATTGTTCCATCTGGGACATATGACAATAAAACACTCGTGACTCTTGATATTCAAACATCACTAAAATTATTACATTGCTTTTAATGGGCTGTATAAAATTAACTGTCATGTATCCTACATCACACACATGTGCGTGCACACACACACACACACACACACACACACACACACACACACACACACACACACACACACACGCATATTCGAGGTTTAAGGTGAGGGGGGGAATGTTTTAATAGGAACTTGAGGGGCGAATTTTGCACATTGATGGTTTTGGATAAATGGAATGAGCTGCAAGAGGAGGTCGCTGAGTCAGGTACCGATACCAGCATTTAAAAGACTTTTGGATGAGTACACAGATAGGAAAGATTTAGAGGGTCTCGACCCGAAACGTCACCTATTCCTTTTCTCCAGAGATGCTGCCTGACCCGCTGAGTTACTCCAGCTTTTTGTGTCGATCTTTGGTGTAAACCAGCGTCTGCAGTTCCTTCCTGCACAAGGTTTAGGGCAGGTAGGACTAGCGAAGATGGGCACTTTGGTGGACATGGACAACTTGGGCCGAAGGGCCTGTTTCAGCGCTGATTGACTCTGCAACTCTCTCCTGCAGAAGGACGGAGTTAAATCTAGCCGAAGGGGATTTAGTTGCGTGAGAAATATTGCTAAATGTTGGAATGTGCTGTTTCATTTTGAGCATTGTGCAATCTTCAGTACATGTATCTGCTTCTGATCAAATGACAAAGGCAAAGACATGAAAGATTAGACAAAATTGCTGGAGGAACTCAGCGGGTGCAGCAGCATCTACGGTTGCCCATGTCCTTCGTTCCATAGATGCTGCTGCACCTGCTGAGTTTCTCCAGCAATTTTGTCTGCCTTCGATTTTCCAGCATCTGCAGTTCCTTCGTGGACATGAAAGATTACTTATGACTGGGAGAATGATCATTACTTTATACGGCACAAATATTGCTGAGGTAAGGTTGCTCCACTTTAGTTTAGTTTAGTTTAGAGATACAGCATGGATACAGACACTTTGGCCCACCGAGTCCACACCGACCATCCATCACCTGTTACCACTAGATATCCCGCAACGCACTTAACAGAAGCCAATTAACCTACCAACCCGTGCGTCTTTGGGATTTGGGAGGAAACTGGGGCACCGGGAGGAACCCCATGCTGTCATAGATACATAGATACATAGAAAATAGGTGCAGGAGTAGGCCATTCGGCCCTTCGAGCCTGCACCGCCATTCAATATGATCATGGCTGATCATTCAACTCAGTATCCCGTACCTGCCTTCTTTCCATACCCCCTGATCCCCTTAGCCACAAGGGCCACATCTAACTCCCTCTTAAATATAGCCAATGAACTGGCCTAAACTACCCTCTGTGGCAGAGAGTTCCAGAGATTCACCACTCTCTGTGTGAAAAAGTTTTTCCTCATCTCGGTCTTAAAGGATTTCCCCCTTATCCTTAAGCTGTGACCCCTTGTCCTGGACTTCCCCAACATCGGGAACAATCTTCCTGCATCTAGTCTGTCCAACCCCATAAGAATTTTGTACGTTTCTATAAGATCCCCTCTCAATCTCCTAAATTCTAGCGAGCATAAGCCAAGTCTATCCAGTCTTTCTTCATATGAAAGTCCTGACATCCCAGGAATCAGTCTGGTGAACCTTCTCTGCACTCCCTCTATGGCTATAATGTCTTTCCTGAGATTTGGAGACCAAAACTGTACGCAATACTCCAGGTGTGGTCTCACCAAGACCCTGTGCAACTGCAGTAGAACCTCCCTGCTCCTATACTCAAATCCTTTTGCTATGAAAGCTAACATACCATTCGCTTTCTTCACTGCCTGCTGCACCTGCATGCCTACTTTCAGTGACTGGTGTACCATGACACCCAGGTCTCGCTGCATCTCCCCATTTCCTAATCGGCCACCATTTAGATAATAGTCTGCTTTCCTGTTTTTGCCACCAAAGTGGATAACCTCACATTTGTCCACATTATGTCACAGGGGGAACATGCTAACTCCGCACGGACAGCACCCAAGGTCAGTATCGAACCCGGGTCACCATCGCATTGAGGCAGCAGCTCTACAAAACCGCCCTTGAAAACCCAATTGTGGGATAGCGGGTTCTCCGAGCACGTTGAACACATGAGATCAGGTGGATTTTTGGAATTAGCTTTGGAAGAAATGACACCAGTTCATTACTACCAGATAATGTCACGTGTCACGATGTCACGAACAACTTACGCGCCGTACTATTGCAGCTGCCAACACACCTTGGAAAATAACAGGTGTGTAAGAAAGAACTGCAGACGTTGGTTTAAATCGAAGGTAGACACAAAATGCTGGAGTAACTCAGCAGGTGAGGCAGCATCTCTGGAGAGAAGGAATGGGCCACGTTTCGGGTCGAGACCCTTATAACCATATAACCATATAACAATTACAGCACGGAAACAGGCCATCTCGACCCTTCTAGTCCGTGCCGAACACGTATTCTCCCCTAGTCCCATATACCTGCGCTCAGACCATAACCCTCCATTCCTTTCCTGTCCATATAACTATCCAATTTATTTTTAAATGATAAATACGAACCTGCCTCCACCACCTTCACTGGAAGCTCATTCCACACAGCCACCACTCTCTGAGTAAAGAAGTTCCCCCTCATGTTACCCCTAAACTTCTGTCCCTTCATTCTCAAGTCATGTCCCCTTGTTTGAATCTTCCCTACTCTCAGTGGGAAAAGCTTATCCACGTCAACTCTGTCTATCCCTTCTTCAGACTGATGTCAGTGGAGGGGGCGGGACAGAGATAGAATGTAGAAAGATAGAAAGATAGAATTGGAACATAACAGGCCGTGCAAATTCCTCTATTACACAGATTAAATTCCAACCCAATCAGCATCTGTTAAAACCAATCGACAGATTTCTAGAAGGCAGTTTCATAATACTGGCACCACCATTACTGCATTTTCAAGAGTCTCTCACGATTGTGATTTCATCTGTTTCATGTGTTTTACCACCACTCTTTCATTCACCATGAGAGCTGAAGGTGGTTTCTGTTTAACACCTAATCAATACACCTTACTAAGTGGGTGCAACATGTATTGACTCTCGTTCTAGACATGATGAAACATTGAATTGGAGCTTTCCCCTTAGTCATAGAGTCACGAAGTCATAGTCCTACAGCGTGGAAACAGGTGCTTCAAACCAACTTGCCCACACTGACCAACATGTCCCGTCTACACTAGTCCCACTTGCCTGAGTTTGGCCTATATCCCTCTGAATCTGACCTATCCATGTACCTGCCTAATTGCTTCTTAAAAGTTGCAATAGACAATAGACAATAGGTGCAGGAGTAGGCCATTCGGCCCTTCGAGCCAGCATCGCCATTCAATGTGATCATGGCTGATCATCCCCAATCAGTACCCCGTTCCTGCCTTCTCCCCATATCCTCTGATTCCGCTATTTTTAAGAGCCCTATCTAGCTCTCTCTTGAAAGCATCCAGAGAACCTGCCTCTACCACGATAGTACCTGCCTCAACTACCTCCTCCAGCAGCTCGTTCCGTACACCCACCACCCTCTGTGTGAAATAGTCACCCCTGAGATTCCTATTAAATCATTCCTCCTTCTCCTACGTCCTCTGGTCCTCGATTCCCTCACTTAGGGCAGGAGACTTTGTGCATCTACCCAATCTATTCCTCTCATGATTTTATACACCTCTATAATATGTGCTCCAGGGAGTAGAGTCCCAGCCTGCTCAACCTCTCCCTGGAGCTCAGACCCTCGAGCCCTGGCAACATCCTTGTAAATCTTCTCTGCACCATTTCAAAATGGACAACATCGTCCCTATAACATGGTGCCCAGAACTGAACACATTTCACTAAATGCGGCCTCGCCCAACGCCTTATATAACAGCAACATGACCTCCCAACTTCTATACCTCAGCTGTCTTGTTATGTCAAGCTTCCTAAAGTTGGAGATACAGAATGCAAAACAACGTGTTTATTTTACGGAGGGTGATGGTGCTGGGGATGGTGATTGGGACGGAAGCGATAGTCTGAAGAAGGGTCTCGACCCGAAACGTCACCCATTCCTTCTCTCCAGAGATGCTGCCTGTCCCGCTGAGTTACTCCAGCATTCTGTGTCTATCATCCGCTTTTGGATAGAGACATGCATAGGAAGGGAATGGAGGTCGACCATCGCCTGAGTTGTGCCAGCGGAGCCTACGCCAGACTCAGGAAAAGAGTCTGTGAAGGCCGAGACCTAAAGGCCCAAATAAATTGCTGGTCTACAGAGCCGTTGTCCTCCCACCCTGTTGTATGGAGCCGAGTCATGGACCACCTACAGCAGGCACCTGAGAGCCCTGGAACAATACCATCAATGATCCTTACAAAAGATTCTGAGGATCAGCTGGGAGGACAAACGCACCAACATCAGCGTTTTGGAGGAAGCCAACATGACCAGCATCACCACCACAATAATGCAGCACCAACTTCGACGGACTGGCCATGTCATCCGCATGTCCAACACACGTCTCCCCAAACAGATCCTGTACTCTCAACTGAAGGAAGGTCGGCAAGCCCCCAGGGCCAAAGAAACGCTTCAAGGACAACATCAAGAACTGTCTGAAGAAATTCCACATCACATCGAGCAACTGGGAGCACATTGCACTGGACAGGCTCTCCTGGAGGAAATCCGTGCGGGAAGGAGCCGCACGTCACGAAACGGAACTACGCCGTGTCGCAGAGACAAAGCGACAGCACCGTAAGGAGAGAGAGAAGGGGGCTCGACGACTACCAACCACCGCCAGTCTCCACTGCCCACGTTGCACCAAGGTGTGTGGATCGCGGATCGCCCTCTACAGACATCTGCAGACCCACAAGTAGACGACCCCATGGAGAGGAGAGGACAGTCGTACTCGTTTCGAGTGACCGCCGATGATGGGGAGGGATATGGATTATGCACAGGCAGATAGGAGTTGGTCTTGGCATCATGTTCGGCAAAGACATCGTGGGTCGAAGGGGCCAGATCCCGTGCTGAACTGTTCTACCTTCTATCTCATTTAGTGACGACATTTTCCAGCTTACGTACATTCAAGAATTGAAGAATTTCACAGAACCAGCCTTTCTGGTTTCTATCAACATTATCCATTTCTATTGAAAGGCAGACAGACACAACAAGCTGGAGTAACTCAGCGGGACAGGCAGCATCTCTGGAGAGAAGGAATGGGTGACGTTTCGGGTGGAGACCCTTCTTCAGATTGGTTAGGGATAAGGGAAACGAGAGACATGGACGGTGATGTGGAGAGATAAAGAATATTGAAGGAAGGATAAGCAAAAAAGTAATGATGATAAAGGAAACAGGCCATTGTTAGCTGTTTGTAGGTTGAAAACGAGAAGCTGGTGCGACTTGGGTGGGGGAGGGATAGAGAGAGAGAGAGAGAGGGAATGCCGGGGCTACCTGAAGTGAGAGAAATCAATATTCATACCACAGGGCTGTAAGCTGCCCAAGCGATATATGAGATGCTGTTCCTCCAATTTGCGTTTAGCCTCACTCTGACAACGGAGGAGACCGAGGACAAGAAAGGTCTGTGTGGGAATGGGAAGGAGAATTAAAGTGTCCAGCAACCGGGAGATCGGGTTGGTTCACGCGGTCTGAGCAAAGGTGTTCCGCGAAACGATCGCGCAGACTGCGTTTGGTCTCGCCGATGTATAAGAGTATCTCTTTCCGTGACGTCACCTGTCTCCGAGTATCTCCAGCATTCCCTGAGCTCATGTCTGATTTTTATCATCCGATTGTGCCTTGATTCCCCATTGTGCATTTTATAATTCCAGTGTGGTCTCTTTTCTTTGTTCCTTTCTTTCTCTCTCCCTCTCTGTTTTCACTCACCTTCCTCTATTTACGCTGCCCCCAGGCAGGTTACCTGTAATTACTCGCGATTAACAAGGTTTAACAACTCTTTTACGGCCACAAACTGCCACAATTTGTCATCAGCTCCAGGAGACTGCGGGACCTGGAGCTGATGCTGTGGCGGGCCGTCTCGGAGCGGAGACGGCGTTCCGGCTTTCAGCGGTGGCGACATCACCACGGAGGTCCGCTGGACTGGAGGGCGGCATCTTCGGCCTGGATCGATCGCCTCAGCGCAGAGGGAGAACAAGGAGGGAAGAGACGGAGACTAAGACTTTACCTCCATCACAGTGAGGGTGTGCTTGGTGAACTCACTGTGGTGGATGTTTAATTTGTGTTTATTGTATGTTCTGTTATTATTGGTTCTGTGTATGACTGCAGGCATCACAATTTCGTTCAGACTGAAAGGTCTGAATGACAATAAAGGAAACTTGATTCTTGATTCTTGACTTGATCCCTCTCAACGCACGTAAGCATGTCACCGTGACGCAGTGCGAACTCCATCGTCAAGTTCGCTGATGACACCACTGTTGTTGGACGAATTACAGATGGTGATGAGTCAGAGTATGGAAGTGAGATCGACCGATTGACCAAATGGTGCCAGCACAACAACCTGGCTCTCAACACCAGTAAAACCAAGGAACTGGTTGTGGACTTTGGAAGATGAAGGATGAGGACACACAATCCTGTTTATATCAACGGGACGATGGTGGAGAGAGTCAAAAACTTCAAATTCCTGGGCGTGCATATTTCCGAAGATCTTTCCTGGACCCAGCACACTGATGCAATATTAAATAAAGCACATCAATGCATCTACTTCCTGAGAAGATTACGGAGATTCAGTATGTCAGAGAGGATTCTCTAGAACTTCTACAGGGGTACAGTGGAGAGCATACTGACTGGTTGCAACACGGCCTGGTTCGGCAACTTGAACACCCAGGTGTGGAAAAGACTGCAAAAAGATGTAAATACTGCCCAGTCCATCACCAGCTCTGACTTCCCCACCATTGAAGGGATTTATCGGAGTTGCAGCCTCAAAAAGGCAGCCAGCATCATCGGAGACCCACACCATCCTGGCCACACACTCATTTCACCACTGCCATCGAGAAGAAGGTACAGGAGCCTGAAAACTGTAACGTCCAGGTTCAGGAACAGCTACTTCCCCACAGCCACCAGGCTATTAAACACTACAACCACAAATAAGCTCTGAACTACAATAGACTATTATTATTATTACACTACTATTGTTTGTTTACTTATACACATACACATACATGTTCACACAGGAGGGCTGGTCCCCAATGCAATATTCCACCTCTCCACCAATTCTAATATTGGTAGCCAGTGAGGGGGGGCTTTCTGGAGCACTAGTATGGGTGTTGTGGGCTGAAGGGACTGGTTTCCAGAGGGCTAGTATGGACATTGTGGGCCGAATGGATTTTTGGTCTGGCAGCTCGGTCACTCAAGCTTGGTGTGCTGGCAGCTCACTCACGGCTTGTGGGCTGGCAGTTGACATGGCTATTCCTTGAAATTCCATTTCAAGCAGGGTGCAAGGCCACCAAATTCAAGTGCAGTTTCCTACCAATTCAAGCAGGGTGCAAGGCCACCAAATTCAAGTGCAGTTTCCTACCACTTCAAGCAGGGTGCAATGCCACCAAATTCAAGTGCAGTTTTATACCACTTCAAGCAGGGTGCAAGGCCACCAAACTCAAGTGCAGTTTCCTACCACTTCAAGCAGGGTGCAAGGCCACCAAATTCAAGTGCAGTTTCATGCTACTTCAAGCAGGGTGCAAGGCCACCAAATTCAAGTGCAGTTTCATACCGTTTCAAGCAGGGTGCAAGGCCACCAAATTCAAGTGCAGTTTCATACCATTTCAAGCAGGGTGCAAGGCCACCAAATTCAAGTGCAGTTTCATACCATTTCAAGCAGGATGCAAGGCCACCAAATTCAAGGGCAGTTTCATGCTACTTCAAGCAGGGTGCAAGGCCACCAAATTCAAATGCAGTTTCATACCATTTCAAGCTGGGTGAAATCACCATAAAACCACCACAAAACCACACAAAACACCACAAAACAGCACATAAAAACCACACACACAGTTCAGTAGACATTCAGTGTGTTCAGTTGATTCACAGCTCAGACAGAGAGTCGTGACCTCTCTCTCCCCCATCTTGCAGGGACTGAGCCACGCCCACACTTCCGGGTTTTATAGCCACTCCCCCTCCCACCGGAAGGGGCGTGGCCTTCATGGCATGATTGACAGGAGAGAGAATCTCAACATTTTTTAAACACCAATAACTCTTTTATTTTTCATCGATGGGAAAAATCCTCTGCACCTGATGAGCAGAGGGGGACTCGGAGTAAGATGGCCAATAATCACAGCCATAAATGGTAGTGTTTTTTCTAAAATCAATAAAGAGTGTAAACAGGAAGTGGTCAAGTTTAGACTTTTAATCATTTGCCTTTTCAAAGCCACCACATTTGCCTTTTCTAACCAACTACCATCATTTGCTTTGCATTTTCAAACCAACCACCACCATTTGCTTTGCCTTTTCAAACCTACCACCACCATTTGCTTTGCCTTTTCAAACCAACCACCACCATTTGCTTTGCTTTTTCAAACCTACCACCACCATTTGATTTGCTTTTTTAAACCTACCACCACCATTTGCTTTGCTTTTTCAAACCAACCACCACCATTTGCTTTGCTTTTTCAAACCAACCACCACCATTTGCTTTTTCAAACCAACCACATTTTCATTTTCAAACCACATTAAGGGCACTCACAGGTCAGTAAAACCACACTCACAGTTTAGTAGACATGTGTTCAGTTGATTCGCAGCCCAGACTGAGAGCTGTGACCTCTCGCTCCCCCATCTTGCAGCGACTGAGGCACGTCCACACTTCCGGGTTTTATAGTCCCTCCCCACTCCCACCCAAAGGGGCGTGGCCTTCATGGCGTGATTGACAGGAGGGAGAATCTCAACATTTTTAAAACATTAATAAATCTTTTATTTTTCATCGCTGGGAAAAATCCTCTTGTCCCGCGCAGCGGAGTGGGACTCTGAGTAAGATGGCCAAAAATCACAGCCGTAAGTGGTAGCATTTTTTTCTAAAATCAATATGCAGTGCAAACGGGAAGTGGTCCAGATTTGAGTTTTAATTATATATATATATATATGTGTGTGTGTGTGTGTGTGTGTGTGTGTGTGTGTGTGTGTGTGTGTGTGTGTGTGTGTGTGTGTGTGTGTGTGTGTGTGTGTGTGTGTGTGTGTGTGTGTGTGTGTGTGTGTGTGTGTGTGTGTGTGTGTGTGTGTGTGTGTGTGTGTGTGTGTGTGTGTGTGTGTGTGTGTGTGCATATATATACACATATATACATATATATATATATACACACACACACACACATATATATATATATGTACATCTTTCGGGAAAATGGCGGCAGTGGAGCGGAGTCGAATTGACGACTCCCTATAGCGAGTTTGCCGACTGCGGTAAATTCGACCTCGGACGAAGCCACGACCCACCACTCGACGAGGGACTACTGTAGGTTGCGGTGGTCTCCGGCGCTTGCGGTGGTCTCCGGCATTTGGCCGTTTCTAACCGTGGAATCGATCGCCCTGCGGCCTACACCGCTAGCCGCTAGAACCCTGCACGCTGCCCGGAGAGGACGCTGGCGTTGACTGTTCGCCGCTTCTCCGCCCGACATCCCCCCCACCCCTCTTTTGTAACCTCTTACCTGTCTGTGCACCATCGACGCTGGACACCTCCCTGGACACCTCCCTGGACACCTCCCTGCACCAGTAACGCTGCACCAGCTGGATCTCTCTGCACCCCCAACCTGGACAGCCTCTCTGCACCTGCACCGCTGGATGGCCTCTCTGCACCTGCACTGCTCGACGCCTTGCTGCACCTGCACTGCTGGACGGCCTCTTTGCTCCCTCACTGCTGGACACCTCACTGCACCAGCTCTACTGGACGGCCTCTCTGCTCACCCACCGCTGGCTTCTCTCTCCACCTGCACCGCTGGATGCCTCTCTGCACCTGCACCGCTGGATGGCCTCTCTGTGCCCTCGCTGCCGGACATTCATCGCTGCTGGACACCTCTCTTCGACTTCTCTGCTGGACACCTCTCTGCGCCCTCACCGCTGGACAACCTCTCTGCTGCTTCCTGCAGTTGTTTGGGCTCCTCATCATGCTCAAATACTCGGCTCTGCGGCTGACTGGTCTCTTCAACAATCACACCCCATCCTGCATCCCAATCATTAAACAGTTTGGACTTCTGCGTCGACCCCGTTACATCCACAGAGGCTCTCGACGCAAGCTTGTTTGCTTCGGCCATGGACATTCCATTCCATCCATCTGCTCACTACCACGCTCTGCCCCCCCTCAACCGTGTCACCCCCCATCCCAGCTGACCACATGCACTGTCAACTGGGACAACCTCAGAACTCTCCAGCCTGCCCCCATCCCTCCACCCTCTCACAATGCCAACTTTGCCCTCCTCAACACCCGGTCGCTCAACAACAAAGCCCTTGCCCTCCATGAACTAATCCTTGACAACACACTTGACTTCCTTCTGCTCACTGAAACCTGGCAACAACCCAATGTCTTCTTCTCCCTCAACCAAGCATCCCCATCTGGATTCAATTATATTTTCAAACCCCGCCCCTCCCGCCATGGAGGCGGCCTCGCTGTTATTTTCAACCAGAACTTTCCGATCGCTGAACTCCCCCTCCCCCCAATAGCATAATTTGAATTCCTTGCCTTCAAAGCCCTTTCCTCCATGACAGTCATCCTCATTTACCAGCCACCTAAACCAAACCCCTCCTTGCTATCTGACTTCACTGAATTCCTCACACTTGTCTCATCTCTCTCCCCACGTCTGCTGCTACTTGGTGACTTAAATATTCATATGGACTCCCCCACCTGCAAGTTCGCATCTGAATTCGCTTTTCTACTTGACAACTTCTCTCTCACTCAGCACGTCACCTTTCCCACTCATGACAAAGGTCACATCCTTGACCTGGTCTGCTCCACAAATCAACCGGTATTCGACCTCCATCCGTGCCTCTTCCCCCTCTCTGATCATAAGCTTATACGGTTCACCATCCCTTCTCCGACACCTCGCCCCCGCTTCCTCCGAGAAATCACCTTCCGTAATCTAAAATCCATCGACCCTCACCATCTCTCTGACCTGCTCTCCACCACTCTCCCCCTGGACTCAACGCACATCTCACCTGATGATCTCACAAACCATCTCAATTCCACCTTGTCTACCTCCCTTAACACTCTGGCTCCCCTCAAAACAAGAACCGTAACTTTTAATAAATCTTCACCCTGGTACACACCTGCACTTCGTAAGCTGAAACAGACGGGTCGCCGACTTGAACGACTCATAAAGAAATCACCTCTCACAGTCCACCATGAAGCTTACAAACTCCACCTCACTGCCTATAAAGATGCCCTCATTGCTGCTAAATCTGCATACCTCTCCTCCATATTCACCGACCCCTGCCTAAACCACAGAACCCTCTTCTCCACAGTGTGCAACCTCCTCAAGCCTCGAGCCAACACTCTCCCTACCTCCACTCCGGATCTCTGCAACTCATTCCTCCACTTTTTTGCTGACAAAATCAGCACCATCTATCAATCTTTATCCCCTGTACCCGACTCCCCAGCATCTACTCCACCACCTACCAAGGCCCCTCCTTTCAACATCTCCGCTGATCTCCATACCCCTCCCCCTCACTGCTTCCTCTCCCAGTTTGACCCGGTCACCCCTACTGAAATCTCCAAACTCATCAGCTCTTCCAAACCCACTACCTGCTCCCTCGACCCTCTCCCCACTCCCCTGCTGAAGTCCTGCCTCCCCGCTCTCGGCCCCCTACCTCACTAATCTCTTCAACTCCTCATTGTCCCAAGGAATTGTCCCCTCTGCTTTCAAAACTGCTGCTGTCACACCAATCTTAAAGAAACCTGGTCTTGATCCCTCCTCTCTCATTAACTACCGCCCTATCTCAAACCTCCCCTTTCTTTCAAAAACCCTGGAGCGTATCGTCGCGTCACAACTTCATTCCCACCTCCTCGCGTATAACCTATTCGAACCCCTCCAATCTGGCTTTCGCCCCCTCCATAGCACAGAAACTGCTCTCCTCAAAGTCCTCAATGACCTCCTTACCTCTGCTGACACTGGCTCCCTCAATATCCTCATCCTCCTCGACCTGAGTGCAGCCTTCGATACTGTGAATCATAACATCCTGCTCACCAGACTTAGGGACCTTGGCATTGAAGGTTCTGCACTCAGCTGGTTCCGTTCCTACCTTTCCAACCGATCCCACTTCATCTCTCTCCATAACCACACCTCTGCCACAGCCACTGTCACTCAAGGCGTTCCCCAAGGCTCCGTTCTTGGTCCCCTCCTCTTCATCATCTACATCCTCCCCCTTGGTCATATACTCCATCACTTCAACCTGGACTTTCACTGCTATGCTGATGACACCCAGATCTATCTCAGCACCAAGTCCCCCCACCACCCCCCTCTCTCCCATATCAACTCCTGCCTATCAGCCATCAAATCTTGGATGCAACTCAACTTCCTTAAATTAAACAGTAGCAAAACAGAATTTCTCCTCATTGGCTCCAAATCAACACTCACTAAAATTAACAACCCCACTCTCACTATTGACGGCACCACTGTCTCCCCATCTCCTCAGGCACGCAACCTTGGCGTGATTTTTGACTCAACCCTCTCCCTTGAGCCTCACATCCGCCATGTTGTCAAAACATCATTTTTTCACCTCCGCAACATTGCCAATATCAGATCCTCTCTCACACCCCCCGCTGGTGAAAGACTCATCCATGCCTTCATCTCCTCCCGACTGGACTACTGTAACTCTCTTCTCTTTGGCATCAATTCCAGCAACATCAACGGACTCCAACTGGTCCAGAATGCAGCTGCCCGACTCATTACCCTCACCAAATCCTGGCACCACATCACCCCAGTTCTCAAAGAACTCCACTGGCTTCCCATTTCCAACCGGATCATCTACAAAATCCTGGTCCTCACCTACAAAGCCCTCAACAACTTGCCCCCCCCCCCCTTATCTCACTGACCTCCTATCCCCCTACCAACCCTCACGGTCCCTCAGATCCACATTAGCTGGTCTCCTCTCCACTCCAAAATCAAACCTCTGCACTTTTGGAGGCAGAGCCTTCTCCAGGGCAGCTCCCAGGCTCTGGAATTCCCTCCCACAACTGATCCGAAATTCTGAGTCCCTCACCATCTTCCAGTCCCGCCTCAAGACCCATCTCTTCACCTCTGCATACCCTTAGTCCCATGTTCCCCTCCCCTTTGCATCTCTGTCTTACTGCTCTATTTTGTTTTGTTTATTCTTGACTCTCAATGTAAAGCAACTTTGAGTCCTGAAAAGCGCTATATAAATAAAATCTATTATTATTATTATTATTATGCATATATATATACACACTAAACTTTTTTTCTCTCTCGTTTATCATATTGTTTACAGTCTACTATGTTTACATATTCTGTTGTGCTGCAGCAAGTAAGAATGTCATTGTTCTATCTGGGACATATGACAATAAAACACTCTTGACTCTCTTGACCGTAGTCTTCAATGCTCTACGTCCACTTTGAAGAAGTTCTCCTCCTCTCTCCGACGATAGTTCCGCAACACCTTCTCTCGCTGCTCCCCCCTCTGTGACTCCTCCTGCTCTCCGACTGTACGACCACATTTTAACCCAAACTCGCTGCATTCATTGTTCTTTATCTCTCCACATCATCGTCTATATCTCTCATTTCCCTTATCCCTAACTAGTATGAAGAACGGTCTCGACCCGAAACGTCACCCATTCCCGCTCTCCAGCGATGCTGCCTGTCCCGCTGAGTTACTCCAGCTTTTTGTGTCTGTCTTCAAGGATCTGTTCTGCTCTTGGAGGTTTCTTCAATATACCGGAAGTCCGCAAGTTACGATGGGATTGTGTTCCCGAGAACCCTTCAATACCCGAATGTTCACCAATGAACAAAAACACAGAGAAACCAGGAACTGCAGATGCTTGAATCTTGAGCACAATACAAATCTGACTCCGAAGATGGACACAAAATGCTGGAGTAACTCAACGGGACAGGCAGCATCCCTGGAGACATTTTGGGTCAAGACCCTTCTTCAGGGTCTGAAGAAGGGTCTTGACCTGAAAAGTCACCCATTCCTTCTCTCCAGAGATGCTGCCTGTCCTGCTGAGTTACTCCTGCATTTTGTGTCTGCCTTCGGTGTAAACCAGCATCTGCAGTTCCTTCCTGCACAAATCTGACCCCATCCTTCCCGCCAGTCTCCCAAGTGCTTACTTGATCCCACAAGGTGTTTGTAAGTCAGGTAAGAGATGGTGGTACATCGATGGTAAACATCGTGAATGACTACCCACTGAGGCTTTTCCCTGGGGGCATCAAAGCCATGCACCCAGTAACTGATGCTGTCCTGGCCGGGATGTCTCCCCTTGACCTACAACTTTAGGCTGTGCACACCTTACGCAAGAAAAAGAAGAAGTTGCCAAACGCATCCGATTCTTCAATAGTTAGAAGAATTTTTACAAATATCCGCATTGTTTTCTTCATTTCTCCCTGGTCTTTGCAACTTAAAAATTGATTTGGCACGCGAAGAACATTTAAAAACATTTGGGCAGGTGCATGGGTGGTTGAGTTGAGTTGCGTTTATTGTCACGTGTACCAAGGTACAGTGAAAAGCTTTTGTTGCGTGCTAACCAGTCAGCGGAAAGACCATACATGATTACAATCGAGGGATATGGGCCAACGGCAAGCGTAGATGGGACATCCTGGTCGGCATGGACAAGTTGGGCAGAATACCCACCAACCTCTGAGTGGAAAGGTTGCCCCATGGGTGTTGATCCCTGCGCACATTTTGGAGATGCGTGGGAAGGAACTGCAGATGCTGGTTTAAACTAAAGATAGACACAAAAAGCTGGAGTAACTCAGCGTCTTATTGAGTCTCATTGTCTGTAACTCATTTTCACCTAGACATCAGCTAACAATGGCCTGTTTCCTTTATCACAGGCCATAGCTACTTTTTTGCATACAGTATCTTTCATTCATTTGTTCTGTATCTCTCTACGTCATCGTCTATATCTCTCGTTACCCTTTCCCCTGACTCTCAGTCTGAAGAAGGGTCTCGACCAGAAACATCACCCATTCCTTCTCTCCGGAGATGCTGCCTGTCCTGCTGAGTTGCTCCAGATTTTTGTGTCTAGCTCACATTTTGGGAGATGTAAGGTGTCGTAGATCATGTCCACACTGTACCGAGTCGGGTGGAAGCCACACTGCGATTTAGGACGCAGTTCCTCCGCCACTTTTGAGCTGCCATCCGAGAAGCCCTCGGAGGTGACTATGAACAGCAGATCGATGTAAATGCAAAGGTTCTACGTAATCTCTTTGAAAAAGTCTTGTTTGTTTGGTGTAGTTATTGAATAACAAAATGACAATATGAAGGCAAATATGCTTTCCTGCATAGACTAGAGGCATGTTTGACTTAGAGGGAGTCGGTGTAACAACAGTCCTGTATGAGAAAGATCTGATCCTTTCTTTGTCCAAATGGGCCAATGCATTCCTTAAAATCATTCACCTTCCCTGCTCTTTGACTCAATCATTAAAAGATCTATTCAGGGTTCCGTTTTGTTTTTTAACACGCAGGTTATTCCTCAATTATATATGGTATTTACTGAAACCACATAGATCCATATCTTCAACAGATTCTATTGTTCCCACAACGTCTAGAGATACAGCGCGGAAACAGGTTTTTCTGCCCATTGAGTCCTCGCTGACCATCGGTCACCCGCTCACACTAGTTCTATGTTATTCCAATTTCTCACCCACTCCCCACACACTAGGGGCTATTTACAGAGGGCCAATTAACCTGCAAACCCGCACGTCTTTAGGATGTGGGAGGAGACTGGACCACCTAGAATAAACCCACACAATCACAAGGAGAACACGTCTGCATACCCGACAACACAAGAGGCACAAATGCTACAGTAACTCAGCGGGACAGGCTGCATCCCTGGAGAGAAGGAACGGGTGACGTTTCGGGTCGAGACCCTTCTTCAGACTGAGAGTCGGGGGAAAGGAAAAACGAGAGATATAGGCGATGATGTAGAGAGATGTAGAACAACTGAATGAAAGATAGGCGGAAAAGTAACGATGAGAAGGGAAACAGGCCGTTGTTAGCTGTTTGCTAGGTGAGAATGAGAAGCTGGTGCGACTTGGGTGGGGGAGGGATGGAGAGAGAGGGATTGCAGGGGTTACTTGAAGTTGGAGAAGTCAATATTCATACCACTGAGTTGTAAGCTGCCCAAGCAAAATATGAGATGCTGCTGAACATGAATTTTCCAATTTTAGATAACTAACCTAAACCGACCTCCATCTCACCCGTTCCCACCTTCTTCTTCTCTTCCTTCTCCCCACCCGGACGCACACCTTCCTCCCTTCTCCCCTTCCTCCTATATTCCTTACTCTGGTTTCACAATGTGCACCTCTCCTATCCTTATGTCACACCTTCTAGGTATGTTACAATACTTACCTTCACCGGCGCTGTAATTCTGCTACTGGCCGTGCGCGCGATTTTGGCGCCTTTAAGGGGGGGGGGGGGGCGTGCTTAAAACGCGGGTTTCTCCTACCTTGTCCTGAATTATATTTCGTTGGAGTACAAGCGTTTGCTGAAAAATCGTTCCTAGGGGCGTTTTGTGAATTTTTTATTTTTATTAAATCGACAATGTCAGCGCTGGAGTCACTTTAAAATCAGCTCCTGAAGCCGTCAACGCCGATAACGGGGACGGATTTCACGTACGGGACAGGTAAACGAAAGTGGTTCTTAAGAAGCCTTTAATTCACATTTTTTCTTGCGAAACGGTGATTTTATTCCCCGAACTAATGGCAGTATTTTTCATGCCAATACGGGGTTAATTTCACCGCAAATGAACGTTCCAAAAGATCGCGTTCCAGAAATCCTCACTCACAAGATGATTTAAATGCCCATTAATTTACAGGTATTAAACATTCAATTCCTTCCATTTGGCCTGTAAATTCATGACAATGAGATTTAAAAATTATGTTATATTGTGAATTCTTGTGTGAATGTTATTTGGACACTTAGGCTATTTAAAAATGTTAATCTATTCTTAAGAAATTGATAGATGTTTAGATCTAGTAATTGAATTTTGTAATTAGCTACAATTAGGTAACTAACTAATTATATGCTTTAATTTCATGTCTTCTAAGTAAGATTGTTTCATATTTGTTTCAGAATGCTTCAATCTATAATAACTGAAAATTTCTTTCAGTTCTCTTAATTTTTAAGAAAGTTATGGGCTTTTGACTGTCCTCGATCACAGCTTTTGTGTTAAGTCAATGGAAAAGCAATAGGGAACAAGATGCTAATTTCCGAGTATGAAAATGGCCATAACTTTTTTAATACAGAAGATATGAAAGTGAATTAGGTGTCAAATTAAACTTCATTTTATGCTTTATCTGATGGGATAAATTGCAGACTTTATTTTTAAAATCTCAAAATTTTGTAACATTGCTACTTCTGTCTTTCCATCTCTGACCTTGGCACACACCAAAGGATGGATGACATTTTGGTTCCTTCCACAGATGCTGCGGTTCTTTGCGAGTTCCTCCAGCAGTTTGTTTTGCTCAGGGTTCCAGTCATTTGTGGAGTTTGTTGTCTCCATATCTCCTGTTGTTCTACCATCCACAGCCACAAAACCACAAAACCACTAATATGCAGACAAAAATAATCTAATTACGATAGTCCCCAAATCCAACTATCCTCCTACATGGTTACAGCCCTTCTAATAGAACACAACAATTTCAAAGCATGCTTCACTTTCCCAGACACAATAATTGAATGATAGGAGTCGCCTCATTAAAGTTTCCTAAAAGTCATCTCATTAAAATTCTCCTAGAAGGTGTTGCAAGTTCAGCCTGTCCCCAACAACTCTCACTGACTTCTACAGGTGCGCCCGAGAAAGCATTTTATCAGGTTGCATCGCAGCATGGTTTGGGAACAGCTCCATCCAAGACCCTCAAGAAATTGCAGAGAATTCTGGACACAATCCAGACCATCTCCAGATGCTGGACAGTGCCAGATGCCACAAGAGATGCTGCCTGGTCCGCTGAGTAATACCCCTGTCCCACGGTACGAGTTCATTCCAAGAGCTCTCCCGAGTTTAAAAAAAATCAAACTCGTGGTAAGCACGGAGAATGAACGGGGCAGGTACGTCGGAGCTCGGGGACGTCTCTAAGCGCTAATGGCAGGTACTCGAGAAGACTCGCTGACGGAAGGTAAGCACGAGAAGACTCGTGAAGATTTTTCAACATGATGAAAAATGTCCACGAGAGCCCCGAGTACCGACGAGTGGCCATTACCGTTAATCTCTGAGTTTGAATCAGGGCAAACTCGGGAGAACTCTTGGAATGAACTCGTACCGTGGGACAGGGGTTTTACTCCAGGACTCTGTGTCTTTCCTCGATATAAACCAGTATCTCCTTTCCACACAAAGGGATAGGGGAAATGGTGAAAATGAGAGGAATAGATCGGGTAAATGCATAGTCTCTTGTCCAGAGCAGGTGAATCGAGAACCAGAGTACATGGGTTTAAGGTGAAGGGGAAAAGATTTAATAGGAATCTGAGGGATAACTTTTTCACACAAAGGAGGGTGGGTGTGTGGAACAAGCTGCCAGAGGAGGTAGTTGAGGCTGGGGCTATCCCAACATTTAAGAAACAGTAAATAGACACAAAAAGCTGGAGTAACTCAGCGGGACAGGCAGCATTTCTGGAGAAAAGGAATGGGTGACATTTCGTGTTTAGGCCCTTCTTCAGACTCCTCTGGTATGAAGAAGGGTCTCGACCCAAAACGTCGCACATTCCTTCTCTCCAGAGATGCTGCCTGTCCCGCTGAGTTGCTTTTTGTATCTATCTATCTATCTATCGCACCTGCAGTTCCTTCCTACACATTTAAGAAATAGTTTACAGGTACATGGATTGGACAGGTTTGGAGGGATATGGACCAAACGCAGGCAGGTGGGACTAGTGTAGCTGGGAGATGATGGCCAGTAGGGGCAAGTTGGGCCGAAGGGCCTGTTTCCACACTGTATCACTCTATGACTGTATGATGAAAATGGAGGAAACGGGGAAAAGGAGAACAAAGCTTTTCACTGCACCTTGATGCACATGACAATAAACTAAACTAAATTAAATAGTTAGCTCGCCAGTAGGGGCTCCCACCTATCTCAGGGGACTTTGGTGAAGACCGCAAATGCGGAGTGTCCGTGGGCAAGTGGAGATGCTTGATACATTGTCCGGAAGTGGCGGTGCTGTTGCACAGCTGCGGCTCGCCTGCAGTCTGTCTGTTTTTACTTTTGTTGTTGTTTTCTTTTGTCCTGTTTTAGTTAAATGTTAGTTTATTGGGTTGTGTGTGTGTGGGGTGGGGTGGGGGGGGGGGTGAAACATGATTTTTGTCTCTTCCTTCGGGGGAATGCGACTTTTCTTGTCGTATCCCCTTCTCTGCCTCCGTCTGCGCTGAGGCCAAAATGGCGGAGCTGCCGGCCTCCAACTCCAACTGCGACCGACCGACCTCGAGGCTCCGGAGGCAGAGCCAGGACTTACCAGCGCGGGGCTGGCCGGCTTCGGGGCTGCGGTGGCGTTCCGGCGGTGGCGACCGAGGATGCTGGTGGCGACCTGAGTCCGGAGGCTCGGCCGCGGGCCCGGTGGACGACATCGTCGGGAGCTCGCAGGTCACAGGTGGGTGACCTGTTTTTCTGGGGCTTCCCGCAACTACAGCTGCGTCCGCTGGACTGGAGGGTGGCAGCTTCGGCCACCCCGGGCCGCGGAGTTTGAACCGGCCCGTCGTGGACGGAGCACGGATTCAGCCACGGGACTGACTTACCATCACCCGGCGGGGTCACAACATCAGAAGCCTGGATCGCCTCAGCGCAGAGGAAGAACAAAGCGGGAAGAGACAGAGACTTTAAGACTTTTGCCTCCATCACAGTGAGGAGGTGCCTGGTGAACTCACTGTGGTAGATGTTAATTTGTGTTTATTGTGTGTTTTGTTATTTATTATTATATGTATGACTGCAGGCAACGAAATTTCGTTCAGACCGAAAGGTCTGAATGACAATAAAGGAATCTAAGTCTAAGTCTAAGTCTTGTGCCTGAGCGTACGTAAAGCATGTAAAAGGCCTGTCTCACGAGTCTGCGGTCTATGGCGGCGAAACGGGAAGAATCTGCCGCCATAGACCGCGCACTCGTGAGAAAGTACAATTCCCGGGCCGTGCGGCGGTGTTCCCAACACCGCGCGGTGCTAAAATAAAATCGACAATGTCCAAAACTAAATACTCACCGCACAACCTCCACCAGTGATGCACAGCCGCCGCTGGTGAGTCACGGAGCAATGTTTTAATCAGTCACAAACATTAGGAGCCACGAAGTTCTTTAGGCGTTTACACATACAGCTTGGAAACAAGCCCTTTGGCTCACCGAGACCGTGCCGACCAACAAGTACAGGTGTCAGGTTCAAGTAGGCCATTCGGCCCTTCAAACCAGCACCGCCATTCAATATGATGATGGATGATCAGCCATGATCACATTGAATGGCGGTGCTGGCTTGAAGGCCCGAATGGCCTACTCCTGCACCTATTGTCTATTGCCTATTGTCTAATGGTATGGGGAGAAGGCAGGGGAATGGGGTTAGGAGGGAGAGATAGATCAGCCATGATTGAATGGAGGAGTAGACTTGATGGGCTGAATGGCCTAATTCTACTCCTATCATTTATGACATGACAATCACTCCATACACTAGCACTAACCTACACACTAGGGACAATTTTACCAAAGCCAATGAATCTACAAACTAGTACATCTTTGGAGGGTGGGAGGAAACCCAAAGAAAGTCACGCGGTCCCGGGCAGAACCTGTAGTCAGGATCCAACCCGGATGTCTGGCGCTGTGAGGCATTTACAGGCACAAGGAAGTTACTGGCATTGCACGCCTGCAACCTAATGGATGGGTTGATGGAGAAGTGAGCAGTGGGATCTTAGTTGAAACAAAGATCATTAGATCATAAGATCATAAGAGATAGGAGCAGAATTAGGCCCATCAGCCCATCACGTCTACTCCACCATTCAATCTTGGCTACTCTATCTCTCCCAAACCTCATCCTCCTGCCTTTGCCCCATAACCTTTGACACCCGTACTAATCAAGAATCTATCTATCTCTGCCTTAAATATATCCCTTGACTTGGCCTCCACAACCTTCTGTGGCAAAGAATTCCACAGATTCACCACCCTCTAATAGACAATAGACAATAGGTGCAGGAGTAGGCCATTCGGCCCTAAGAAAGAAATTCCTCCTTCCTCCTTCCTAAAATAACGTCCTTTAATTCTGAGGCTATGACCTCTAGTCCTAGACTCTCCCACATCCACTCTATCCAAGCCTTTCACTATTCTGTACGTTTCAATGAGATCCCCCTCATTCTTCTAAACTCCAGCGAGTACAGGCCCAGTGCCGACAAATGCTCATCATAGGTTAACCCACTCATTCCTGAGATCATTCTTGTAAACCTCCTCTGGACCCTCTCCAGAGCCAGCACATCCTTCCTCAGATTTGTCCTTATTGTCCTTTTCCCACGGAGCTGAAGCTCAGATGTCCCAGGCTAATTCTGCTCCATTATCCACCACTGCAAGGCCAGCATTTATTACCTTTGCCCATTCACCCTTGAACCTGGCACCTTCATGGGCATCGGAGGCCACTTAAGGATCATGCATGTTGGCTTGGATCCTAAGTGACGTACTACTAGCCTGGATAAAGGCAGCAAATTTCCTTTCCTAAACAGCATCATTGAATCAGATGGGTTGCTATGGGTTTCATAATAGAACGTTGAACAACACAGAGCAGGAACAGGCCGTTCGGCCCACAATGTCTGTGCCAAATATGATGCCAAGATCAACTAATCTCTTCACGCACGCATGCACGTAATCCACATCTCTCCATTCCCTGCATACCCATGTACCTACTTAAACGCCTCTAAAACGCCACTATCGTATCTGCCTCCACCACCACGCCTGGCAGCGTTCCAGGCACCCCCCACTCTCTCTCTGCAAAAGTACATTGCCCCGCACATCTCCTTTAAACTTTACCCCTGTTGCCTTAAAGCTAACGCCCTCTAGCCAGTGACATTTACACCCTGAGAGAAAAAGATTGAGACCCTAATCACCGATAATGATAAGCTTTATAAATACAAGCTTGTTTAATGAACTGAATTTAAACCTGTCAGCGATCATGACAGAAGCCTTCAGGTGACAAACATATTAACATGACGGCATGGAATTCCTTTCAAATAAATCAGAACAATAACCATATCTGAATCGGTAGCGCAGACAAATCAACTTCCACTTGAAATTAAATAAGCAGCTTTGGAGTTAAATATTTTTCAGACTGTTTTGTTTTCTACTTGATAAAGGGCGCACCCAAGGCAGTTGCTGGTACGATGCAAGGAGCAAACATACCTGTGCAACCTCACTGATTAATGCACGATATTTACTTTATGAATTCATACATCTCTTTACGATTACATTACGCTCCTCCACCTCCAGCTCCCAACGATACCAAATGCACACACTCCTCTTGGCATTGCGTCAATGCTTTCCCATCTCGGCACAAGTTAACTCTTTATCCGCACGTTTGTCCTTCTCGTTCTTATCCCATCCTTCATTCTTTATAAATCAGTGCCTCGTCAATTCCCCGAGCCCTCTGGGTGAAATGCCGAACTGAAGAAATGCTGTGCCCTCTAGACCTCTTCACTGTCAACAGCTTGATTGTATTGTCGTGGGAAGGAACTGCAGGTGCAGGTTCAAACCGAAGATAGGCACAAAATGCTGGGGTAATTCAGTGGGACAAGCAGCACCTCTGGAGAGAAGGAATGGGTGAAGTTTCGGGTCGACACCCTTCTTAAGACCCAAAACGTCACCCGTTCCTTCTCTCCAGAGATGCTGCCTGTCCCGCTGAGTTACTCCAGCATTTTGTATCTATCTTTGGCTTGATTGCATTCAAGTATAGTCTTTTCATTGACTGGATTGCACACAAACGGAAGCTTTTCACTGTACCTCGGTACACTTGACGTTAATAAACTAAACATGTGCATGGTTCAGGTAATCTAGCATTTGTCCTTCATGTTTCTATTGCAATATTCTCCGAAGGCAGGCCGTACCCCACACAATGGCCGACAGCAAGATGGGCATGTAAATCGGTGGCCGATTAGGAAAAGGGGAGATGCAACGAGACCTGGGTGTCATGGTACACCGGTCATTGAAAGTAGGCATGCAGGTGCAGCAGGCAGTGAAGAAAGCGAATGGTATGTTAGCATTCATAGCAAAAGGATTTGATTATATGAGCAGGGAGGTTCTACTGCAGTTGTACAGGGTCTTGGTGAGACCACACCTGGAGTATTGCGTACAGTTTTGGTCTCCTAATCTGAGGAAAGACATTCTTGCCATAGAGGGAGTACAGAGAAGGTTCACCAGACTGATTCCTGCGATGTCAGGACTTTCATATGAAGAAAGACTGGATAGACTCGGCTTGTACTCGCTAGAATTTAGAAGTTTGAGGGGGGGATCTTATAGAAACTTACAAAATTCTTATGGGGTTGGACAGGCTAGATGCAGGAAGATTGTTCCCGATGTTGGGGAAGTCCAGAACAAGGGGTCACAGTTTAAGGATAAGCGGGAAGTCTTTTAGGACCGAGATGAGAAAAACATTTTTCACACAGAGAGTGGTGAATCTCTGGAATTCTCTGCCACAGAAGGTAGTTGAGGCCAGTTCATTGGCTATATTTAAGAGGGAGTTAGATGTGGCCCTTGTGGCTAAAGGGATCAGGGGGTATGGAGAGAAGGCAGGTACAGGATACTGAGTTGGATGATCAGCCATGATCATATTGAATGGCGGTGCAGGCTCGAAGGGCCGAATGGCCTACTCCTGCACCTATTTTCTATTTTTTTGTTTCTATGTAAACACAATATCCATGGGTTCAGTTTCAGTTTAGTTCATTGTCACATGTACCGAGGTACAGTGAAATGCTTTTGTTGCCTGCTAACCAGCCAGCAGAAAGATAATCCGTGATTACAATCCTGCCATTTACATGATTAGGGAATAACGTTTGGTGCAAGGCAAAACCAGTAACGTCCGATCACAGAGTGTCCGAGGGTCACCAATGAGGTAGATAGTAGTTCAGGACTGCTCTCTGGTTGGTCAGAGGATGGTTCAGTTGCCTAATAACAGCTGTGAAGAAACTGTGCATGAATCTGGAGGAGAACTTAGTCTGAAGAAGGGTCTCGACCAGAAACGTCACCTATTCCTTCGCTCCATAGATGTTGCCTCACCCGCTGAGTTTCTCCAGCACTTTTGTCTACCTATAAATCTGGAGGTGTGCGTTTTCACACTTCATGAACTTCTCATGCTGGGGGAACTCGGTGGGTCAGGCAGCATCTGAGGAGGGAATGGACAGGCAACATTTCATCCGTGCCAACACATCTCCTGGAAGAAAATGGAGACTGAGTGTTTCGCCAAAGGACCTGACCTGAAACATCGTCTGTTCATTCCCTCCACAGATGCTGCCTGACCTGCTGAGTAACTCTAGTACTGGTGTTCAGGATTCCAGCACCTGCAGTTCCTTGTGTCCCCAGGGAATTCAAGATCTTGCTCTCACCTCTTCAACGGTAACTTCCTGGCTGTTTTTCACCACCGGACTTTACGTGAAACCATGCAATCAAGTGGCAGTGTAAAGGGCCTGTCCCACTTGGCCGTCATTTGAACGTAATTTACGGTACATCATTTACGCGTCACGATGGACGTGATGCGCGCACGGTGCGCTTTACGCACACGTGGTGCGTGGTGACATAGGCAGTGACGCGCGGTCGCACGCAGCGTCCCAGGATTTTGTGATGTACAAGATCTTCGCGCGCCATCTGCGTGACGCGCAAATGACGGCTAAGTGGGACAGGCCCTTTAAGCTACAAGTAAAGGGCCTGTCCCACTTGGGCGATTTTTTAGCCGACTACAGGCGACTAGGCTGTCGCCACATGGTCGCGGGGTGTCACCTGTATGGTCGTGACGCGTCTCCTCAGTCGTTCAAAGAGTCGTAGCGTCTTTCTGGTCGCCGATGGATTTTCGGAGATAGTCGGTGACAGTGGGTTTGACGCCAATGAGCGTAGCTTGACTTCCCCTGACGTAGGTGCTTTCGTAGTTGTCGCCAGGTGACGTAGGTTGTCGCCGGTGCTGACTTCGTTTTTTTTTTTTGTTAAAGTAATAATTCTATTTCAAATTTTTTGTCGAAAGGGGGGGTGTCCAGACCCCGGTTTTTCGGCGACCTGCTACGACCATGACAGTCACCGGCAGTCCCCTAAAAATTGGCTGTGGGGCAGGCCCTTTAAGCTACAGAAACCCCCCACTATTTATGTTGAAGACCCACTTTATATTCTAACATTATTTACAGCAGAAATTTCTCATCATCCATTTCAAGTCAACAGACGGATTGTTTTGTTTCGAGACACAGCGTGGAAACAGGTCCTTCCGCCCACCGAGTCCACGCCTACCATCAATCACCCGTCCACACTAGATCTATGTTATCCCACTTTCACATCCTGCACAGTAAGGGAAATTTGAAAGATGCTTCTTCTTCTTATTGAGTCCACACACAAGATTACAAGTTGTACAGCCGGAGCTCAACACACTTCTCAGCATCTGCATACAATGGTGTCTGTCTTGTTGCTTCTTGTGCTTCTTGTGTGTGGTGGTGGAAAGATTGGTGGAAACAGGGCCGCGACGTGAACGCTCTTTCCTTGACCCCCATTTACAGATGCTGATTAAACAACAAACCCGCACGTCTTTGGAATGTGGGAGGAGACCGGAGCACCCGGAGAAAACCCACGCGATCGAGGGGAGAAGGTACAAACTCCGCACAGGCAGCACCCGTGGTCAGGATGGAACCCGGGTTCCTGGCACTGCAAGGCAGCAACTCTACCGCTGCGTCACCGAGCAGCTGATGGAAGTGTTTCAGATTTCGAGGAGGGATAGATGGTGTAAGACAGGGAGAATTTTTTTTTATCCCCTGTGGTAGTGGTATCAAAACAAGATGACTTTAGGTTCATGGGCACAGAGGAAGGAATGATAAAGGGTATCTGAGGGGGAAGGTTTATTTACACCAAAAGTGGTTGATAAGTGGAATGAACTGCCAGAGGAGATGGTGGATTCAGAATCTTGCTGCACCTAAATAGGAGAGGCATTGTGGATGTAAATTAAGGCTGGGATCAGTGTAGGAAAACAGTGACCTTAGGCGCGGTGTGCCAAAGGGCCCCATGTTGGGCTGTGCGGCTCGAGAAGTCTTTCAAGTGTGTATTTATGCAGCTGTAAATCAATCGTCTGAAACATTTGGAACATCACAGCCTGGCTGTACATTTCCCTCAAGTTGCTGTTTGATCACCACCATAAATAGCAAGTTTGCTTTTCACTAAAATTCCCAAAAGTATCTCCCAGGAGAAACCCTAACCATTGCCAGAGCCACTGCCAGGCACAGAGTCACCATTCAGTCCTCAGGTTACTGAACCGACTCGAGAGCAGTCATGACCTCCCATCTACCTCACTGGAGACCTTTGAACTGTCTTTGATTGAAAGACTTTACTGGATATCTTGAATTAAACGTTTTTCCCTTTATCCTGCTTTGTCCACGGTGGCGCAGCGGTAGAGTTGCTGCCTCACAGCGCGTACAAAGCCGAAGATCTGGGTTCGATCCCGACTACGGGTGGCTTGTCTGTACGGAGTTTGTATATTCTCCCTGTGACCCGCGTGGGTTTCCTCCCGCACTCCAAAGACGTACAGGTTTGTAGGTTAATTGGCTTGGTATAAATGTAAATTGTCCCTAGTGTGTGTAGGATAGCTACTGTACGGGGATCGCCGATTGGCGCGGAGTCAGTGGGCCGACGGTAGGGTTCTGTATTAGCCGGGACAGTGGGCCACTGTCCCGTATTAGCCGGGACATCCCGTATATTGGGCTAAATTGGTTTGTCCCATACGGGACCACCCTTGTCCCGTATTTGACTGCTACTACCCGGGTCGAGGGGACTGTCGTGTCGGAGCGCCGCGTCCGGCCCCGCCTCACCCGTCCCGACCTAGTGCAGCCCATGGAGTGCAGCAGCAGCAGCAGCGCCTCACCCGTGGCCCCGTCGGTCGGCAGCCCGGCCAGCTGTCTGACCTTCCGACCTTCGCTGACCGCTGACACCAACGAATTGCCGTTGGGAATTTTGACCTTTTGTCCCTTAATCGGGAGGGAGAAAGTTGGCAACCCTCACCGGCGGTGTTGTTGCCGTGCCCTCTCTCTGAACCAAACTAAAGGTTAAAAAAATTGTTTGCCATTTCCTGTTATTAATTCATCAGCCTCCATGTCTAGAGATTCGTCACTTATCACAGCCACCTCCTTCTTATTCATATATCCATAGAAACTTTATTTGTTTGTTTTGATATTACACCCAAAAAGTTAGGATCTGCCCAAAGCGTGAGGCAACACTATTTAGTGTTTTGTTTTCATTTCATTTCAAAGTGTCAGAGGTGAAAATTAAAGGAGGATAAATAAAAGTGTTGACTGATTGTGTGATTATTCAGTTTTAATAACCCAACCCAGAATTTCTCTGCACCCATTCATTTATTGTAAATGATTTCTTTAACGTTTATTGACGATGCACAAAGAAACTTCAGTTTCATTTCGAGTAATACTTTTATATCATTGCCACATCCTATTAATAGGCAGGGTGTTTAACTTGGCAAGCCTGTCGACGCAGGGTATACAGATGCTGGAATCTGGCACAGAACACAAAATGCCGGAGTAACTCAGCAGCTCAGGCAGCATCTCTGGAGAAAAGGAATGGGGGACGTTTCAGGTTGAGACCCTTCTTCAGAATGAGAGTCTAGGGAAAAGGAAACGAGAGATTCAGACGGACATGGATAGGTGACGTTTTGTGTCGAGACACTTCTTCAGTCTCAAGATTCCAGCATCCATGTTCTCCTTTGAATGGGAGAGGTCTATTGGGCCAAGAATTGCATCACCTCTGTTTCCATAAGAATGAAATGTCCCAGCGTGAGACCACATTAATAACAATAACACTATTAAATATTCAACTCCGAGTACCTTTTCCAACTCAAGGCCGTATGGTTTTATTGCATATAATTGGGAAAATTGAAAAATAGATTCATGGAATCCACTGTGTCGGAAGGAACTGCAGATGCTGGTTTACGCCGTAGACACAAAGTGCTGGAGTAACTCAGCGGGACAGGCAGCATCTCTGGAGAGAAGGAATGAGTGACGTTTCGGGTCGAGACCCTTCTTCTGCCAGTCTGACGAAGGGTCTCGACCCGAAACGTCACCCATTCCTTGTATCCAGAGATGCTGCCTGTCCTGCTGTTACTGCAGCATTTTATGTCTATCTTAGAAACATAGAAACATAGAAAATAGGTGCAGGAGGAGGCCATTCGGCCCTTCGAGCCAGCACCGCCATTCATTGTGATCATGGCTGATTGTCCCCAATCAATAACCCGTGCCTGCCTTCTCCCCATATCCCTTGACTCCACTAGCCCCTAGAGCTCTATCTAACTCTCTCTTAAATCCATCCAGTGATTTGGCCTCCACTGCCCTCTGTGGCAGGGAATTCCATAAATTCACAACTCTCTGGGTGAAAAAGTTTTTTCTCACCTCAGTCTTAAATGACCTCCCCTTTATTCTAAGACTGTGGCCCCTGGTTCTGGACTCGCCCAACATTGGGAACATTTTTCCTGCATCTAGCTTGTCCAGTCCTTTTATAAGTTTGCGCTTTTCCCATCTTCATGAAATCCACTGTGACTCCGACATTTAAAGTCCAAAGAAACAGCGCAAATGGGTCTCTGATCCCCCCAATAGTTTTGTGTGCACATTATTAATTACAATAAGCAAGGGCTGAGGACTCTAATTCCTCGTTGCCTCCCTCCTAGTTCTCAGGGAGAAGTGATGGTGTCCACTCCCCTGCTGTCCCCTGTAGTCCACGATCATCTCTTTAGTTTTGCTGACATTGACATTTTCCACCAGTGGTGCCTGCAGAAGGCACACAGCATCATCAAGGACCACAGCTACCCAGCACGCAGATGAACAGGAGCATGGCTGCACGTACCACCAGACTTAAGTACAGTTTTTACCATCAGGCCATCAGGCTTCTGAACTCATAAACACATTTCACATCATATATGTTGATTATTTTATTATTGCCTTTTTACCTTACCCATGTCATTTTTATCTTATTTTATCCTTGAAATATTATTGCTGAGGTGACCCGTTGTCTTGTCAAACACATTTAATTGTACCGTTGACCCTGTGTTAACCTACATATGAAAAATAAAACTGAATTGAATTGAATTGACACCTATTTAAAAAGGGAAATTGATTGATTTAATTGAAAGATACAGCATGGAAACAGGCCCCTCAGCCCGCTGAGTCCATGCTGACCATCGATCGCCCATTCACACTAGTTCCATGATACCCCACTCCCTGCACACTCAGGGCAATTTTTACAGGGGGCCAACTCACCTGCGAACCCGAGGGGTCGGATCCTGCACTGTACTTTTCTATGTTACTTCAGATAACAAATGTTTTTCTCTTTATCCTGTATCTGTACTCTATGGATGGTTTGATGGCGGTCATGTGTAGGACCTTGGTTAGGCTATATTTGGAGTATGTGTCCAAGTATACGGCACATATATAAGACTTTCCTTTGACTGGATAGCACGCAACAAAACAGGTTTACACTGTACCTCGGTACACGTGACAATAAACAAAACTAAACCAAACTAAACAGCTACGTTCTAACAGCACGGTGGCGCAGTGGTAGAGTTGCTGCCTTACAGCGCCAGAGACCCGGGTTCGATCCTGACTACGGGTGCTGTCTGTACGCAATTAGTATGTTCTCCCCGTGACCGCGTGGGTTTTCTCCGAGATCTTCGGTTTCCTCCCACACTCCAAAGACGTGCAGGTTTGTAGGTTAATTGGCTTGGTGTAAATGTCAACTTGTCCCTAGTGTGTGTAGGACAGTGTTAAAGCGCAGGGATCGCTGGTCGGTGCGGACTCGATGGGCCGAAGGGCCTGTTTCCGCGCTGTATCTCTAAGCTAAACTAAACTAACATCGCCTTTTTTAAATCTTTTCTTCAGCGGATCCCTCGATTTGGAACCTATCTCTGCTCCTGATAATCATGGAAAATGCTTTAGTGTTCGGCTTTATCTTCTTGGTTCTTCTTGGTTTCTTGGTCCTCCAAAATATTCCAAATGGAATTTAAACTGGAGGTGGTGGAGGGAGGACTTAAGCCAGAAAGGGTTTTTGGGAAGAAAGAGCTACCTTAAATTTAGTTGCATCTGGTTGGGTAACTATAGTAGGGTGGAGATTATTCCATGCTTTAATTGTGCGGGGGAAGAATGAATTGCTGTACACATCTGTCTTGGCAGCTGGAATCACAAATTGGATCGAATGCCCTCGTCTGCTCCTAATTGGTTTGGGTTTGATGTAGGTCTTGTAATCTATGTCGAGCTGACCATTTAACATTTTGTAAAAACAGGTCAAACGGTGAGCTTCACGTCTGTCTTGGAGAGGGTTCCACCCCAGAGAATTCAGAAGTTTGGTAACACTCGCTTCTCTCTCATAGGTGTTAGTAACAAATCGAGCTGCCTGTCTTTGGACACGTTCGATGGAAGAAATGTTTTTAATTGTGTATGGGTCCCATGCTGCAACTGCGTAGTCCAAATGAGGTCTAATGAGGGTGAAGTATAGCTTCTCCTTGACAGAAGTTGAACAATGATGAAAGTTGCGCCTCAGAAAATTTAGGACACCTGTTGCTTTCACCGTTGCATGATGAGTCTGACCATTCCAACGCAGATCATTCTGCAATTTGATGCCAAGATACTTGGTTTGTTTGGATTCTTCAAGGGTGGTACCAAGTATATTGTACGATGTTTCGCCTAGATTCCTCTTTCTGGTGACACGCATGGTTTCACATTTGGAAGGGTTGAACTGCATGCCCCATTGGTGTGACCACTCAACCATTGTATCTAGGTCCTTTTGGAGAGCATCTTCATCATCAGCTGACTTAATTGGACGGTACAGCAAACAATCATCAGCGAATAGTCTGGTCGTGCTTGCGACTTTTTCATGGATGTCGTTTATGTAAATCAAAAACAGATGTGGGCCAAGTACTGTGCCCTGAGGTGTACCACTCAACACTGGATGCCAATTGGAGCTCTTTCCGTTCACACACACACGCTGAAGACGTTTTGTCAGGAAACTGGAAATCCATCGTTTCGTGTTGGAACGAATACCATAGAAGTCAAGCTTCCGAAGCCGTCTCTGGTGTGGTTCCACTTAGGTTTTCCCTGCAGTGATTTGTGACTCACCTTTTACGATTCTTGGGATTCTTGGCAACCTGTTTCTATTCAACTAGATCCTGACTTATTGTGCTGCAAACTTTTGTGTATTTGGTTTTTACGGGCAAAACCCCTTTGATGATTTAGATAGGAAGTACAAGGAGTCTTATAAATTCCCGACCTATTCAAATTCAATTCCTGCCGTATATTAAGACAACCAATTTCTTTTTCCCAGATCATTTATTTTCCATTTTTAATGTCTCCATTTATTGTTGCATGCACTTAAAACCCGATTGTATAACTTCAGCTTTACAATTGGCATTGCTTTCTTTTTAACAATATTAAACACTAGACTAAGTGGGACTCGTTGGGTCCCATGTTCAGACGGGAGGGCTGGTCCCCCAACGCAATAGTCCACCTCTCCGCTAATTCCAATATTGGTGGCCAATGGGGGGGGGGGGGGGCGCTTTCTGGAGCGTTAGTATGGGTATTGTGGGCTGAAGGGACTGCTTTTCAGGGGGCTAGTATGGACATTGTGGGCCGAATGGATTATTGGGCTGGCAGCTCAGTCACTCAGGCCTGGTGGGCTGGCAACTCAGTCACTCAGGGCTGGTGGGCTGGCAGTTCACTCATGGCTATTCCTTGAAATTCCATTTCAAGTGGAGTGCAGGCCACCACATTCAATTTCATTGCATTTCAAGCGGAGTGCAGGCCACCACATTCAATTTCATAGCATATCAAGCGGAGTGCAGGCCACCACATGCAATTTCATAGCATTTCAAGCGACGTGCAGGACACCACATTCAATTTCATAGCATATCAAGCGGAGTGCAGGCCACCACATGCAATTTCATAGCATTTCAGGCGGAGTGCAGGACACCACATTCAATTTCACAGCATTTCAAGCAGAGCGTAAGCCACCAAATTGCCAAGCAACTCATTGCATTGTCATTGTCAAAGGGCTATCTAATCTAATTAAGGGCTAACAAATCATTTATTGCAAGTACATTGCAGACTCACAGTTCGGTTGATTCACAGCTTAGAATCACAGTTGTGGACTCTCCCTCACGATCTTCCAGAGTGACTGACTCAAGTCCAGTCATCCAGGGTTTTATAATCCTGCCCCCCCCACCCTCATCGTGGTGATTGGCAGGCAAGATGACCAATCAGCTGATCTCAAGATTTTTTTAAACACTCATTACTCTTTTATTTTTCATCGATCGGAAAAATCCTTGGGGCTGCCTCAGCAGAGGAGGACTGTGAGTAAGATGGCCAAAGATCGTAGCGATATATGGTAGCGGTTTTTCTAAAATCAATATATAGCGCAGACAGGAATTGGTCAAGACGAGACTTTCAGTTATATAGATGTTGAATGTCAAAACAAAGTGGTTATTAGCTGGTAAACATTGAGCTCAAACATGCTGAAAGGTCACTGATGATTTCATCAAGAACATGCAGCAAACTACAATGTGTGTGTTCGAACTTCCATGTCAAAGAACCACAAAAGGTTACAACGCAGAAATTGGTCCTTTCATTCCGTAGCGACCTACTACACTAATCCCATTTGCCAACATTAGGTCTGTATCCCTACAACCTTCTTATCTAAGTCCCGGTCAAAAAACCCTTTAAACATTTACAGCATGGAAACAGGCCCTTTGGCCCAACTTGCCCATGCCGACCAACATGTCCCATCTATAATAGTCCCACCTGCCCACGTTTGGCCCATAACCCTCTAAACCTATCCTATCCATGTGCATGTCCAAATGTCTCTTAAACATATTGACAGTAGCTGCCTCAAATATCTCCTCCGGCAGCTCATTCCATAAACCCACCACCCTTTTGTGTAAAAAAGTTACCCTTCAGTTTTCTATTAAATCTTTCCACCCATTTACCTTAAACCTATGTCCTCTGGTTCTCGATTCCCCTACCCTGGGCATTTCAATTCTATGATTCAATTACCCAATTCCTTCCTCTCATGATCTTATGCACCTCTATAAGGTCGCCCCCCTCATCCTCCAGCACTCCTAGAAATAAAGTCCTGGTTTGCTCAACCTCTCCCTATAGCTCAGACCCTCGAATCCTGGCAACATCTTCGTTAATCTTCACTGTGTGGCGCCACCTGGTGGTTAGGCCACCTACTGGGCAAACCCTCGGCCCCAGGACTGGCGGGGTCATGTGACTGTGTTTAGCGGGAAGAAGTCGTCACGTGGCTTAGGGGTGTGCCCATATATATATATATATATATATATATATATATATAGTACTCTGGAAGAACCATCCCCAGCCACATAGAAACATAGAAACATAGAAACATAGAAAATAGGTGCAGGAGTAGGCCATTCGGCCCTTCGGCCCTGCACCGCCATTCAATATGATCATGGCTGATCATCCACTCAGTATCCTGTACCTGCTTTCTCTCCATACCCCCTGATCCCTTTAGCCACAAGGGCCACATCTAACTCCCTCTTAAATATAGCCAATGAACTGGCCTCAACCACATTCTGTGGCAGAGAATTCCAGAGATTCACCACTCTCTGTGTAAAAAATGTTTTTCTCATCTCAGTCCAAAAAGATTTCCCCTTTATCCTTAAACTGTGACCCCTTGTTCTGGACTTCCCCAACATCGGGAACAATCTTCCTGCATCTAGCCTGTCCAACCCCTTAAGAATTTTGTAAGTTTCTATAAGATCCCCCTCAATCTTCTAAATTCTAGCAAGTACAAGCCGAGTCGTGTGAGTTGTTCTCTGTTTAACACAATAATGATCACTTTGTTTCACTACACATGTCTTGCTATAACTGTACCCTTTCCAACTTAACAATGTCTAACCCTGGGAATATTTCAGATACTGAGCTGTAGCAATTCAAATAGAACACCACCTTGTCAAGAGCAATTATTTATAATGATAAGTATTTACTCCTGGACTTGGGTAAAAATGTGTACGGCACTGAGGAATTAACTTAGACTGATGGGCCTGTCCCACTTACGCGATTTTTTCGGCGACTGCCGGCACCTGTCATAACCGCAGCAGGTCTCCGAAATTTTTCAACATGTTGAAAATCCAGCGGCGACCAGAACATGGTCCTCTTCTTGCACGTGATCCGTATCCCTCCATATCCAGTGCCTATCTAAAAGCCTCATAACTGCCGCCATCATATCTGCCTCAACCACCAGCCCTGGCAGCATGTTCCAGACACCCACCACCACGCCCTGCCCATCTCCCTTGTACTTTGCCCCTCGTCAATAAAGGTCTATCCTCCTCCCTTTGACATCTCCACTTGGGAATAAGGTTCTGACTGTCTACCATATCTATGAACCATAACTTGAATAGGATTAGCGTAGATGCAATGGATACAATGGGCGACTTTGGCATGATGGTCTGAAGAGATTTCTGTGCTAGATTACCCCATGACTTCATGGCTCTACATGGATGACTTCTTTTCTTACTTACTTTAAAAAACACAAAGCGATGGACTAAGTCAACGGGTCGGGCAGCATCTCGAGAGGTCATTGATAGGCCATGTTTTGAGTCAGGATCATAGAAACATAGAAACATAGAAAATAGGTGCAGGAGTAGGCCATTCGGCCCTTCGAACCTGCACCGGCATTCAATATGATCATGGCTGATCATCCAACTCAGTATCCTGTACCTGCCTTCTCTCCATACCCCCTGATCCCTTTAGCCACAAGGGCCACATCTAACTCACTCTTAAATATAGCCAATGAACTGGCCTCAACTACATTCTGTGGCAGAGAATTCCAGAGATTCACCACTCTCTGTGTAAAAAATGTTTTTCTCATCTCAGTCCTAAAAGATTTCCCCTTTATCCTTAAACTGTGACCCCTTGTTCTGGACTTCCCCAACATCGGGAACAATCTTCCTGCATCTAGCCTGTCCAACCCCTTAAGAATTTTGTACGTTTCTATAAGATCCCCCCTCAATCTTCTAAATTCTAGCGAGTACAATCCGAGTCTATCCAGTATTTCTTCATATGAAAGTCCTGACTTTCATCCTTCTTCAGACAACCTTCTTCAGACACTCAGACCCTTCTTTAGACAACTTGAAAATTTGCCTATCCATGTCCTCCAGAGATGCTGCCTGACCCGCTGAGTTCCTCCAGCACTTTGTGTCATTTTTTGTAAACAAGCACCTGTAGTGTAGTTTAGTTTAGTGATACAGCGCGGAAACAGGCGCTTTGGCCCACTGAGTCCGCGCCCACCAGCGATCCCCGCACACCAACACCACTCTACACACACTAGGAACAATTTTACATTTTATACATTTATACCAAGCCAATTAACCTACAAACCTGCACGTCTGTGAGATGTGGGAGGAAACCGAAGGCTTTCCTCCCACACTCCAAAGACGTACAGGTTCGTAGGTTAATTGGCTTGGTATAAATGTAAATTGTCCTTAGTTTGTAGGATAGGGGATCGTTGGTCGGCACGGACTCGGTGGGCCAAAGGGCCTGTTTCCATGCTGTCTCTACAAACTAAACAAACCCCAGGAGAGATCCGATAAATGGTTCAATGGATCTAATTTACGGGTGTCAGAGGTGAAGGGGAGAAGGCAGGACAATGGGGTTAGGACGGATAGATAGATCAGCCATGATTGAATGGCGGAGTGATGGGCCGAATGGCCTAATTCTGCTCCTATCGCTTATGATCTTATGAACCTATCCAGAGATGCTGTCTGACCCGCTGAGTTACTCCAGCATTTTGTGTCTATCTTCGGTGTAAACCAGCATCTGCAGTTCCTTGCTACACATATTATAAAAAATCATCTGTTAATGTGTTTCAAAGACTAATCACAAAGAATACAGTTCTGAACATTCCTTTCCAGTGACAGAACTGATATTTAGTGAATACATCCCACCTCCCATAGAGCACAGTTTAATTTAAGATAATTAGTTTCTCCCACGTCAATGTTATCTCTTATTCACTGCTTTTCTTTCAGCTAGTGACGTAGATTGAGGGGGGATCTTATAGAAACTTACAAAATTCTTAAGGGGTTGGACAAGCTAGATGCAGGAAGATTGTTCCCGATGTTGGGGAAGTCCAGAACAAGGGGTCACAGTTTAAGGATAAGCGGGAAGTCTTTTAGGACCGAGATGAGAGAAAAAAAATTCACACAGAGAGTGGTGAATCTGTGGAATTCTCTGCCACAGAAGGTAGTTGAGGCCAGTTCATTGGCTATATTTAAGAGGGAGTAAGATGTGGCCCTTGTGGCTAAAGGGATCAGGGGGTATGGAGAGAAGGCAGGTACAGGATACTGAGTTGGATGATCAGCCATGATCATATTGAATGGCGGTGCAGGCTCGAAGGGCCGAATGGCCTACTCCTGCACCTATTTTCTATGTTTCTATGTTTCTAGATCAGGCCATGTGGATCACCTCTGCCTCATTTAACAGTCTATTATATCTATATGGGTTGAGATACGGCATGAAACCAGGCCCTTCAGCCCATCAAATCCGCGCCGACCAGCGATTACCCCATACACTAGCACTAGCCTACACACACTGGGGACACTTTACAATTTATAGAAACCAATTAACCACAAACCTGCACGTCTCTGGAGTGTGGGAGGAAACCGGAGCACCCGGAGAAAACCCACGCAGGTCACAGGGAGAACGTACAAACTCCACACAGTCAGCACCCATGGTCAGGATTGAACCCGGTTTCTATTGTGCAATGAGGCAGCAACTCTCCCTGTGCTGGCTTTTTAAATTAAAAGACTGTGGGGTTTGTCGAAGCACCATAAACAATAGTGAATTCAGCGTGAGATTTATAAATCCTGTGCTGAGCTCATGTTTTTCATAGTGAGTTTACCCACAAAAACAGGCTGGGAGCTGATATTCTCCTGACATCTCTAATGTGTAGGGAGTGGGTGGGTGGGAATAACATAGAACTTGAGCAGCCACGGTTGCGCAGTGGTACAGTTGCTGCCTTACAGCGCTCGCAGCGGCAGTGACCCGGGTTCGATCCTGACTACGGGCGCTGTCTGTACCGAGTTTGTACTTTCTCCCCGTCACCTGCGTGGGTTTTCTCCAAGATCTACGGTTTTCTCCCACACTCCAAAGACATACAGGTATGTAGGTTAATTGGCTTTGTGTATGTTTAAATTGTCCCGAGTGTGTGTAGGATAATGTTAGTGTGCAGGGATCGCTGGTCGGCGCAAACACGGTGGGTCGAGGGGCCTGTTTCTAGGTATGTTACAATACTTACCTTCAATGGCGCTGTAATTCTTCCACTGGCCGTGTGCGCGATTTTGGCGCCTTTAAGGGGGGGGGCGGGCTTAAAACGCGGGTTTCTCCTACCTTGTCCTGAATTATATTTAGTTGGAGTACAAGCGTTTGCTGAAAAATCGTTCCTAGGGGCGTTTTGTGAATTTTTTATTTTTATTAAATCGTCAATGTCAGTCCTGGAGTCATTTTGAAATCAGCTCCTGAAGCCGTCAACGCCGATAACGGGACGGATTTCACGCACGGGACAGGTAAACGAAAGTGGTTTCTTTTAATGTATAAAAGTGCTTCTTAAGAAGCCTTTAATTCACATTTTTTCATGCGAAACGGTGATTTTATTCCCCGAATCAACGGCAGAATTTTTCATGCCAATACGGGGTTAAATTCACCGCAAATGAACGTTCCAAAAGATCGCGTTCCAGAAATCCTCACTCACAAGATGATTTAAATGCCCATTAATTTACAGGTATTAAACATTCAATTCCTTCCATTTGGCCTGTAAATTCATGACAATGAGATTTAAAAATTATGTTATATTGTGAATTCTTGTGTGAATGTTATTTGGACACTTAGGCTATTTAAAAATGTTAATCTATTCTTAAGAAATTGATAGATGTTTAGATCTAGTAATTGAATTTTGTAATTAGCTACAATTAGGTAACTAACTAATTATATGCTTTAATTTCATGTCATCTAAGTAAGATTGTTTCATATTTGTTTCAGAATGCTTTAATCTATAATAACTGAAAATTTCTTTCAGTTCTCTTAATTTTTAAGAAAGTTATGGGCTTTTGACTGTCCTCGATCACAGCTTTTGTGTTAAGTCAATGGAAAAGCAATAGGGAACAAGATGCTAATTTCCGAGTATGAAAATGGCCATAACTTTTTTAATACTGAAGATATGAAAGTGAATTAGGTGTCAAATTAAACTTCTTTTTATGCTTTATCTGATGGGATAAATTGCAGACTTTATTTTTAAAATCTCAAAATTTTGTAACATTGCTACTGTTTCCGCGCTGTATCTCTAAGCTAAACTAAACTGGTGTAAACGGGTGAACGATGGTCGGAGTGGACTTGGTGGGTCACAGGACCCGTTTCCATACTGTATCTCTAAACTAAACTAAAAAAGCCTGAGAGGCTATGCCACATTCCCACTTCCATTTTCCAGCTTTTTCTCTCACATTCCATTAGTCTGGTTTCAAGAGAGAGTTAGATTTAGCTCTTAGGGCTAACGAAGTCAAGGGATATGGGGAAAAAGCAGGAACGGGGAACTGAGTTTGGATGATCAGCCATGATCATATTGAATGGCACTGCTGGCTCAAAGGGCCGAATGGCCTACTCCTGGGGTGGGAGATTGCAACCTTCACGTGGTCCGCCCTGTTTCGACGAATGCAATCAACCTGGCGTGCACAATCAAATAAGATCAAATAGAACAAGTTGTCCTCCTACTTTAGGCTGTGCACGCCATACGCAAGAAGAAGAAGCCTACTCCTGCGCCTATATTTCTATGTTTCTATGTGTTTATGTCTGAAACGTGTGCTACCTAAAATATTGTCTGCCCATTCCCTCCATAGATGCTGCCAGACCCGCAGAGTTCCTCCAGCACAGTGTACAGATACTTTGTATTTTGCACAAAGTAGTATAGTTTATTGCCAGCTGTACAGTGAAAAGCTTTTGTTGTGTGCTAACCAGACAATGACAATGGCGGTCACGGTGGCGCAGCGGTAGAGTCGCTGCCTTACAGCGAATGCAGCGCCGGAGACTCGGGTTCGATCCCGACTACGGGTGCTGTCTGTACGGAGTTTGTACGTTCTCCCCGTGATCTGCGTGGGTTTTCTCAGAGTTCTTCGGTTTCCTCCCACACTCCAAAGACGTGCAGGTTTGTCGGTTAATTGGCTTGGTAAATGTTAAACTTGTCCCTAGTGGGTGTAGGATAGTGTTAATGTGCGGGGATCGCTGGTCGGCGCGGACCCGGTGGGCCGAAGGGCCTGTTTCCACGCTGTATGTCCAAACTAAACAAAACTAAACTAATAACTGATTACAATCGAGCCGTCCACAGTGTACGGATACAAGATAAAGGGAATAACGTTTAGTGCAAAGTAAAGTCCAGTAAAGTCCAATTAAAGATACATAGATACATAGAAAATAGGTGCAGGAGTAGGCCATTCGGCCCTTCGAGCCTGCACCGCCATTCAATATGATCATGGCTGATCATCCAACTCAGTATCCCGTACCTGCCTTCTCTCCATACCCCCTGATCCCTTTAGCCACAAGGGCTACATCTAACTCCCTCTTAAATATAGCCAATGAACTGGCCTCAACTACCCTCTGTGGCAGAGAGTTCCACAGATTCACCACTCTCTGTGTGAAAAAGTTTTTCCTCATCTCGGTCTTAAAGGATTTCCCCCTTATCCTTAAGCTGTGACCCCTTGTCCTGGACTTCCCCAACATCGGGAACAATCTTCCTGCATCTAGCCTGTCCAACCCCATAAGAATTTTGTACGTTTTTATAAGATCCCCTCTGAATCTCCTAAATTCTATTCTGAAGGTCTCCAATGAGGTAGATAGTAGCTCAGGACCACTGTTTAGTTGTTGATTGGATGGTTCAGTTGCCTGATAACAGCTGAACAGATAAATTATCCCAGCACCTGCAGTTTCTTGAGCCTTCAATTGATGGCACAGTCTTAGTGATAGTTTTAGTTTTTTAGTTCAGTTTTTTAGTTTTAGAGATACAGCGCAGAAGCAGGCCTTTCGGCCCACCGAGTTCCCACCAACCAGCAGTCCGCACACACCAACACTATCCTACACACAGTAGGGACAATTTACATTTATATCATTTACATTCATATCATTAATGTCTTATTATTATTCATGTTTAGTGTTTTCTGAGTCATTCGTAACTGTCACTGTATGTCATGTTGTTACTTGTGGGCGGAGCACCAAGGCAAATTCCTTGTATGTGAATACTTGGCCAATAAACTTACTTACTTACCAAGCAAATTAACCTACAAACCTGTACGTCTTCGGGGTGTGGGAGGAAACCGAAGATCTCGGAGAAAACCCACGCAGGTCACGGGGAAAAGGGGCAAAGTCCATACAGACAGCACCCGTAGCCAGGATCGAACCCAGGTCACCGGCGCTGCAAGCGCTGTAAGGCAGCAACTCTACCGCTGCGCCACCGTGCCACTCTAGTTGTTGATAGGATGGTTCAGTTGCCTGATCACAGCTGAACAGAGAAAAGATTTCAGCATCTGCAGTTTCTTGAGTCTTCAATTGATGGCACAATCTTGGTGATAGTTCATGGTGTTGGTCAATTGCATAATGTTTACTTTCCCCACCATTGGTATTTCCCTGTTCTGATGCACTACAATGGGTAGTAATTCTGTCTGACAGAGAACAGGAAATGCCACTTTGCCAACCTTCATCTCACAACCACAAAGAAAGCCTTATTGATTTCATGTGAGTTACAGTGAATGCTGTGTAATACAGTATTGAGTTTCGCCACACTCGATCCTGCATAGTCATGCTCTCGATGAAGAAACATTAAAATGTTGGGTGAAGAAACCTTCGAATATCCCTCTGACGTTTGTCTGTTTCAACAGGTTAATGGGCCTGTCCCACAGGCTACTTTTAGGCGACTGCCGGCGACTGCCATAGTCGTAGCAGGTCGCCGAAAAAACGGCGACTGGACCCCCCCCACACGACATAAAATTTGAAATAGAATCATTACTTTAATAATTTAAAAAAACGAAGTCAGCAGCAGCGACAACCTACGTCACCTGGCGACAACTACGACAGCGCCTACGTCAGGAGAAGTCAGGCCAACATGTTGAAAATCAAGCAGTGACGAGAAAGACGCTACTACTCTTTGGGCGACTGAGGAGACGACTCACAACCATACAGGTAACACCCCGGCAACCATGTGGCGACAGCCTAGTCGCCTGTAGTCGCCTAAGTGGAGCAGGCCCATTAGTAGGCAACTGATGCCTATGTTAAGTTAGCAGGCATTAGAATGATGCCAATATTAGTGAGGCATTATGGCACAGCATTATGGCACAACAATAACAGTTACGTGCGGTTGCTGTTCATTGATTTCAGCTCCGCCTTCAACACAGTCATCCCCCAACACCTGGTGAATAAACTCGGCGAAATAGGCATCAGCACCCCACTATGCAACTGGTTACTGGACTTCCTCACCGACAGACCACAGACAGTAAGAGTTGGCAAAAACTCATCAGAGACCACCATCATGAACACCGGGGTCCCACAGGGATGTGTGCTGAGCCCTCTGTTGTTCACGCCGATGACACATGACTGTTGTGCCAAACATAACTCGAACCACATCATCAAGTTCGCAGATGACACAACAGTGGTGGGCCTCATCAGCCACGATGACGACTCGGCCTACAGAGAGGAGGTACAACAACTCATCAACTGGTGTGACATCAATAACCTTCAACTCAATGTCAACAAAACGAAAGAAAGAAATGTGGACTTCAGGAAGAAACAGGCAGCACACACCCCACTCACCATAAATGGCAGTGCAGTGGAGTCTGTGAAAAGCACCAAGTTCCTGGGAGTACACATCACAGATGATCAGACATGGTCCACCAACACCAGCTCCCTAGTCAAGAAAGCACAGCAACGCCTCCACTTCCTTCGACGGATGAGGAGAGCCGACCTCCCCCCTTCTGCCCTCACCACTTTTTACAGGGGTGCCATTGAGAGCATTCTTACCAGCAGTCTCTCAGTCTGGCATGGCAGTTGCTCTGCTGCTGACCAGAAGGCCCTACAGAGAATGGTGAGGACAGCGGAGAAGATCACTAGATCACCCCAACCAGCAATTCAAGACTTATATCCATCTCGCTGTCGCAAGAGAGCAACTAACATCATCAAAGACACCACCCACCCAGCACATAAACTGTTCACCCTCCTACCATCCGGCAAGCGCTACCGCAGCATGCGGAGCAAAACCACAAGACTCAAAAACAGCTTTTTCCCTCAGGCCATCAGACTACTCAACACACTCAAGAAAATTCCATGAACATTACACAAAGACCAACTGACTGTCAAATTAACTTCATGTCTGCAGTATGCTACTTGCACAGTATGCTATATTGCACCTTTTATTAATGAATATTTTATTTTATATAATGTATATGTCCATTGTCTACTTTTATTGGTACACTGTCTGTCTGTTTTATAAATATTACTTGCACATTGGAGTATGGGGAAACGCAATTTCAATCCTCTGTGTAACTACTCATTACATTATGTGAATTGACAATAAAATTACTATTATTATTACTATTACTATTAGCTGGTACAGTGGCTGCCTCACAGCGCCAGAGACCGAGGTTCAATCCTGACTATGGGTGCCGACTGTGTGGAGTTTGCACGTTCTCCCTGTGACCAGATGTGTTGCCTCCGGGTGCTCCGGTTTCCTCCCACATCCCAAAGACGTGCAGGTTTGTAGGTTAATTGGCTTCTGTAAATTGTCCCTAGTGTGTTGGGAGTGGATGAGAAAGTGGGATAACATAGAACAAGTGTGAATGGGTGATTGATGGTCGGCATGGACTCGATGGGCCGAAGGGCCTGTTTCCACGCTGTATCGTTAAATTAAACTAAATATTGTTCACATTGTTACCTAGACTGTTCTATAATTATGTTATGCTGTGCAAATTTCATCTGTAGATGAGAGAAATTTAACACAATCCAAAGCAAATTCAATTCATCATTATCTGTTTAGTTGCACACAATGAATTTGATAGTAGACAAAAATGCTGGAGAAACTCAGCGGGTGAGGCAGCATCTATGGAGTAAAGGAAATAGGTAACGTTTCGGGCCAAAACCCTTCTTCAGTCATTGCCTGTGGCAGGTTGTGTTTCCTCAGCTGCCGCAGGAAGTACATCCTCTGTTGTGCCTTTTTGACTGTGGAGTCGATGGTGGCCCCCCCCCCTCATTTAAGGTCCCTGGAGATGGTTCAGAGGAACTTAATGACTCCACTTGTGACTGTGGTGTTGTTGATGGTGAGTGAGGGGGGAGAGGAGGGGGAGCTCTCCTAAACTCTACAATCAATATTCCACTGTGTTAAAGAGCATTGAGCTCCAGGTTGTTGCGATGGCACCAGGACGCCGGCTCTACCCTTGCACTATACGTAAATCCCTTATCCTGTATCTATACACTGCAAATGGCTTGATTGTAATCATGCGTTGTCTTTCCGCTGGCTGGTTAGCAGGCAACAAATAAACGTGACAATAAACTAACTGAACCTTACCTGCCATTGCTTTCCACGATACAACTTATCAGGCCATCTTAAATTAGTTTTATATATTATCATGCGTACCGAGGTAGAGCGAAAAAACTTTTGTGGTGTGAAAAGCACCAAGTTCCTGGGAGTACACATCACAGATGATCAGACATGGTCCACCAACACCATCTCCCTAGTCAAGAAAGCACAGCAACGCCTCCACTTCCTTCGACGGATGAGGAGAGCCGACCTCCCCCCTTCTGCCCTCACCACTTTTTACAGGGGTGCCATTGAGAGCATTCTTACCAGCAGTCTCTCAGTCTGGTATGGCAGTTGCTCTGCTGCTGACCAGAAGGCCCTACAGAGAGTGGTGAGGACAGCGGAGAAGATCACTAGATCACCTCAACCAGCAATTCAAGACATATCCATCTCGCTGTCGCAAGAGAGCAACTAACATCATCAAAGACACCACCCACCCAGCACATAAACTGTTCACCCTCCTACCATCCGGCAAGCGCTAACCGCAGCATGCGGAGCAAAACCACAAGATTCAAAAACAGCTTTTTCCCTCAGGCCATCAGACTACTCAACACACTCAAGAAAATTCCATGAACATTACACAAAGACCAACTGACTGTCTGCAGTATGCTACTTGCACAGTATGCTATATTGCACCTTTATTAATTAATATTTTACTTTATATAATGTATATGTCCATTGTCTACTTTTATTGGTACACTGTCTGTCTGTTTTATAAATATTACTTGCACATTGGAGTATGGGGAAACGCAATTTCAATCCTCTGTGTAACTACTCGTTACATTATGTGAATTGACAATAAAATTACTATTATTATTATTATTATTATTAACCAGACAGTGAAGAGAATGTACATGATTATAATCACAGTGTACAGATACATGATAAAGGGAATACAGCAATAACAGACAGTGAGTTCCACTCTTCTGGGGAGAACATTGGCCCTTAATTCACATTATTTCACGTTTGAAATTAATTCTACCATAAATTTTACCTCAGGTTTTTTATTGAATCGTAAATGATCAGATATATAATTTGGCATAACGATTGCCAATGGCCACAAAACATTTCAGGTACTGCATTCATTCAATTTACTGAGGGGTATGACTAAAGCTTCAGTCCCAGTCACACCCATCTCTCAAGGGAACATCTATCACTTTGTCATTTGTATTTCAATTGCATTCACGTTTTTTTTTATTGTTCAGATGATTTCACCCGGAGAATAATAATCCTTGAAATTACCGTGGGAGGAACAAAGTAAAAGTAATGGTGAAAAGAAACAAAAATAATAATTATGTAACTTGGGAAGATTATGGGCCATGATATAATTTGTTAGATTCTGGATGAGAATGTAGGGTGGATCAAGATTATGGAGAGGCTTTGAAGTCATTTCCATCTGTGCGAAATTATAAACCGGTTTCAAACTTAAATGTCACATCTCCATCTGTTATGCTTTCACCTCATGTTCATCATCGGCGCTCACTCGAAACGAGTATGACTGTCTTCTCATGGAGGACGCCTGTGCGTGACTTTGTTTAACGTGGGGAGACTGGTGCACAGGCAGCCACCCCACGGTCCTTGACAGATCTGGGTCAGGATCCAGGGGCATGGAGTCCAAGACGACCGGGGACCCTTTTCTGCTGCAGCCTTCATCCGCCTTCCCAGCCGTTGTGACGCTCCACTAAGGTCAGCCATCGTCCTCCGCCTGTTCCACCGTTGAGGTCTTGGTTGGATTGGCTCTTTGTCAGAGACCTCCCCCTCGACCTTACCGCCATGGGTGGCCCTACCAGGAGCAGAGCTCCAGACGGCATCGCTCTCAGGATCTCAGGTCCACACAAGCTTCTCCACCACGACAAGGTGACAATCCACGGGTGACAATAACCTCATGTTATGGTGACATTAACAAAAAAAAAACACCACTTGGCCCTTCCCTGTATTCTGAAACTTATTCTCTCTCATTTAAACTCGTCAACAAATCAACAAAAATGTTGATTTTTTTGCCATTGACCATCGTGGCACAGTGGTGCAGCTGGTAGAGCCACTATGTCACGGCAGTGCCAGAGGCCTGGGTTTAATTCTGACCTTGGATGCTGCCTGTGTGGAGTTTGCACGTTCGACCCGTGACTGCGTGGGTTTCCTCTGGGAGTTCCGGTTTCCTCCTACAAAGACGTGCAAATTGGTCGCTGTAAATAGCCCCCCTAGTGTGCGGGTGAATTTCGGGACCTGGGGGTATTGATGACAATATGGAGAGAATAAAGTTGCTATAGATTAGTGTAGGTAGACAAAAATGCCAGAGAAACTCAGCGGGTGAGGCAGCATCTATGGAGCGAAGGAATAGGTGACGTTTCGGGTCGAGACCCTTCTTCAGATTAGTGTAGGATTAGTGTCAATGGGTAGTTGCAAATTAGTGTGGACTCAGTGGGCCAAAAGGCCTGTTTCCATGTTGTACCTCACAATTAACTATAACGAAAAGAGGTCATTTAAAATAGTCAATTGACCTACCTACCGTGACATCTTTGGGATGTGGGAAGAAACGAGCATCTGGAGGAAACGCACGCAGTTGTGGAAAGAACGTGCCAACTCTACACAGATGGAAGATATTGAGACGTGAAATGGAATGCAGTGTTTAAAAATCACAAGCTTCATGAGTCCTTAAAAAAAGTGAGGTAATTTGGCATCTTACGTTTTCTAATTCTCTGCAATTTTCAGGATGACATTCCACAGACTATCTGGAGCCTGTTTATTTCAAGAATCCCCAAACTAAAGCAAACTAAAGACTTCTCTAAAGAAATTGTAGAGGTCAGGACATCTTAACCTAAACAGCACCAAGAAATAAGCAATGATATGTGTCCATGATTCTCCAGTTGGAGACGAAACATATTGAAAATCCTCCTGAATACTCAAGCGATCCACAACAGCTGGTTATACGAGCATTTAATGATCAATTAAGCTGCAGAAAATGTACGTAACATCGTGGCACTGAAGAGAATTTTAGAAGACTTTTATAGTTGAGTGATCTATGTTGGACTGACTGAAAATCTTCAAACCAAAGAAAGATCACTGAGGGAGAGAGGGAGAGAGGGAGAGAGAGAGGGGGAGAGTGAGAGGGGGGAGCGAGAGAGAGTGGGAGCGAGAGAGGGGGGAGCGCGAGAGAGAGGGGGAGTGAGAGAGGGGAGAGCGAGAGAGAGGGGGGAGCGAGAGAGAGAGAGTGGGGGAGCGAGAGAGAGGGGGAGCGAGAGAGTGGGGGAGCGAGAGAGAGGGGGAGCGAGAGAGGGAGAGAAAGAGAGAGAGAGAGCGCAAGGGAACTACTGAAGCTGGAGTAAAATACAAGTATAAAGTAACAGTGAGACAGGCAGCATCTATGGAGGGAATGGATCGGTGACGTTTCGGGTTGGCAACCTTTGTCAGCCCCCAGCCTCTATTTGTGTTGCACTTAAACTGTGAGCTTTTCTGTAATAGCAGACACAATTAAATTAGTTTTAATTATAATTTTAAAGATCGAGCAATTCAAATGAATTGAGATTAAAAAACCAAGCTAAATAAAACTTTGGGGTCCTGTTTCCGGCTGTATCTCTAAATAAACTGGACACATCTGGCACACTCAAATGTATTATATTTTATTATAAGTATTTATAAATACTTTATTTGCATTGATTTGTATCACATTTATTTATGTTTTTTTTGCTTTTTTTCATATTACGCATCTGGCATGTTCAAATGTCTTATGCGTTTTATTTTATTATAAGAATATGTGTATGTGTTTTCTTGTATGCATGAATTTTCTTATAGATGTATGTAAATGGGATATGGGGATTTGTACAAGGGACATGGGGAGAAGGCAGGAACGGGGTACTGATTTAGGATGATCAGCCACGATCATATTGAATGGCGGTGCTGGCTCGAAGGGCCGAATGGCCTATTCCTGCAACTAGTTTCTATGTATATCATGTCTCATATCTGTACGTATGTATTTTCTAAGTTTAGTTTCTTGTCACGCGTACCAAGGTGCAGTGAAAGGCTATTTTGTGGCGTGCTATCCTGTCAGCGGAAAGACTACACACGATTGACATTGAGCCGTCCACAGTGTACAGTGCAGTGTGTTGTTTTGCATGTATCTTGTGGATTATTTAAGGTAGACACAAAATGCTGGAGTGACTCAGCGGGTGAGGCAGCATCTCTGGAGAGAAGGAATGGGCGACGTTTCGGGGGGTAATATTTGTGCATTATTTTATATGGGCTTGTGTTGTATCATGCATCTGGTATGTTCCATTGCCGCTTGCCACCATTTTCCGGATATTTGTGGCGTTCTGGGTCTGTTTGTTGATCATCTAAATGTATAGTCTTGGCGGGACTCCTTCAGTAGTTCTGTCAAAAGAGGCTGTTCGGAATTCATTTCCCGTACACATCGTGGGGGAGAACAATACTAAATAAAGATAGGAGTGAGTAGGAGGAAAAGCTAGCCTGCCTTATGGGAACTGAGCGAAAAAACGATTAGGAGATGAGGATTTATAACGGCAAATGCATCATGTGTGGTATATTGCGGAGTATAAACTCTCCAATGGAACTGTGCATAAACCTAGCAACTTAAACACAGCTGAAACACTGCAACACGAACTATGCAGTGGAAATTATTAAAAATGCTCTCTCTTAGCAACCAGACAAAGTTTAGAAAACTACGAATAATGTTCAAGGAATCAAATTACTGTGTATGATTCAATATGACTGCAAAGTACCCTCAAGTGGTCTTGTATATATTCTGCTTCCAGGATTAGGTACAGAATATGGGAGCTTTGAGCGAGTTCTTTATCTTGGACTTCAGCCTTACTCTCCTGATGTTTGGCCACATATACAATCAGTGTCCAAAGACATGTTTGCAGACTACGGGTTTGAACTAAGCCCCCATTGTTGAGTCTCGTACTTGCTAACAGTCCCACTTAGGCGACTGTCCCACTTAGGGCCTGTCCCACTTAGGTGACTGCCAGGGACTAGTTTTAATGGAATTCACCTGCGACACCTACGTCAACCTACGACAGCAAAAATTGTCGCCACTACCTCCAGAGAATATTTCAACATGTTGAAAATCTTGCAGCAGTCCGCCTATAGTCGCCCAAAAAAAAAAATTGCCCAAGTGGGACAGGCCCTTTTTTTTAAACAGCGTTCTCATCCTCAAACATTGTATTTTGCTTCAATTGTTCCCTTTCCACTCTCCTCTCTAATGTCGAGCAGAACAAAGGTGCAGCCGGCAGAACTGCTGCTTCACTGCGCCAGAGACAAGGGTTCGATCCTGATCTCCGGTGTTGTCCGTGTGGAGTTTGCATGTTATTCCCGTGACCACTTGGGTTTCCTCCAGGTGTCCTGGTTTCCTCCCACTTCCCAAAAACGTGCAGGTTTGTAGGTTATTGCCCCAAGTGTAGAGGGAGAGAGAGAGTGTGTGTGTGTGAGAGGGAGGGGGAGGGAGGGGAAAGAGGGGGGGAGGGGAAAGAGGGGGGGAGGGGAAAGAGGGGGGAGGGGAAAGAGGGGGGGAGGGGAAAGAGGGGGGAGGGGAAAGAGGGGGGAGGGAAAGAGGGGGGAGGGGAAAGAGGGGGGAGGGGAAAGAGGGGGGAGGGGAAAGAGGGGGAGGGGAAAGAGGGGGGTAGCAGAAAGAGGGGGTGAGCGGAAAGAGGGGGTGAGGGGAAAAGGGGGGGAGGGGAAAGAGGGGGGAGGGGAAAGAGGGGGAAAGAGGGAGGGAGGGGAAAGAGGGAGGGAGGGGAAAGAGGGGGGGAGGGGAAAGAGGGGGGAGGGGAAAGAGGGGGGGAGGGGAAAGAGAGGGGCGGCTGCCTGGCTTAATGTGAAGATGGTACTTTTGCTTCCGGCAAGACTGGGATAGAGCTTCCCAAAAGCTGCTCTCGGCTGTGGAGGTATTTGGGGATTTTCTTGCTTCAGCTGGAGGATTCTGATTTCTGATACTTGCTTGACTGTGACTGTTTGAGGGACAACGTGGAGCTGAGCTGCTGGGCTGACTGGAGCTGGTTGTGCCTCTGTCAGGATGGCGATGGCTGGGGCGCGGCAGAAGGACCGGAGCTACGCAGTGGCGGCATCAGAGGCGGATGCGAGCCATCAGAGTATGAGCCTTATGTGGACTTGGATTGGGGCAGGTTCGGTATCTCGGTCCAAACTGGGCCCCAGATGTCAAGGGGAGTAATTACAAAGGCCGTGAACGTCCTTATTGGGGGGCGGGCTGTTGTCTCTTCCGAGCTTGAAAGAGGAAAGGTGGAGATGATATTAAAGACCCGGGAGGGTGTGGCAATGGCGTTGGAGAGGGGGATCTCAGTGGGGGGGGGGGGTCCACATACAGGTGGATCCATGGGTATCTAGGGTGAGACCGGTTCTCCAGCGGAGTTGCCCCACATTTATTCCGGATGCTGCACTTATTCCACACCTGTCTAAGGTTGGGGAGGTGAGGTCTAAGTGCTTTAGGCTCAGGCACCTCGGGGGGGACCCGGAGGAAAGAGGGATCTTTAGTTTTAAGAGGAGGGTGTTTCTGAAGGTGGGTGAGGGAGAAGGCGCGGAGGGGAGCTTTGAGGTGGAGTGTGCGGGTCTCCGTAGAACCGTGTATTGGAGTTGGGGGAAGGCAAGGTGTCATGCGTGTGGAGAATTTGGACATCTCCGTAACGAGTGTCTTTCTCGCGGGGTCGCTGCTAGAAGTTCTAGCGTAGCGCCCAGGATTGCACTGCTGGCCCATCCGGGGTGGCTCATCATGCCTCGGTGGCGCGGAGTGGCACTGCTGACCTGGCTAGGGCGGCTAGCTCTAACTCGGGGATCCGGGGCGGAAGTAATAGCCCATCTGGGTCGGCAAGTTCCGCCTTGGGGACCCGGGGCGGGAAGGCCTCCGGCACCTGCGTCCTGAGCCTGTGGAGGTGGTGGTGGCTAATGGTGAGGTGCAGGGCGAGGGTGAAGAGGGGGAGGATGCAGATGAGGAGGGGAAGTGGGAGGTGCAGAAGACGAGGAGGAGGACGAGAAAGGTCCATCCAGAGAGTCCTATCGCAATCTGAGACCACCCAAGGGGCGCCTGTCAGCTCTAGTGAGGTCCAGAGTGCGCTTGCCGTGGCCCAGCAATGAGATGAGGTCGCTCAGACGGGGAAGGGATGGTAAAGTGTGCGGGTGGTAAAGTGGCTGGGGGTAGTGTGGAGGAGGAAGACCCTTCCTTTATGGAGGTCACCGTACCGCCGCATGCTAGTGGGGTAAAAAAGAGGTTTAGGCCTGGCGAGGAAGAGGAAGGGCGTGAGTCGAAAGTTAGGAGGACAACTTTTTCCAGATCTTCCACCACTGATGTGGTTGGTCGTCAAGAACTGGTGTCTTCCGGGTTGGAGGGTGAGCCTCCATTTCAGGGATCTTCCGCGGGGATTATAGGACCAGGTGATGGGGTTGATTCCTCTGGAGTTGTGTCCTCTGGGCGGGTGGATGTCCCTTCATTTCAGGGGCCCTCCGATGGAGTTATCTCATCGGGTGTTGAGGTTAGCTCCCCTGGGTGTGTGTCCTCTGGGTCGGAGGAGGTCCCCTCGTTTCAGAGGCCTCTTGAGGGTGATGGCACGCCAGAGGATGGGGTATGCGCTCCTGGTAGTGGGGCCCCTGAGATGGGGGATGAGCAGAGTCAGCCCGAGGGGGGGTTCGGGGGAGGTGTGTTCCAGTCTGTGCTCCACATCAGAGCCAGTGGTGGTAATGGGGGGTGTGCTGCATCACCGGATGAGTTGGTAGGGGAGAGGCTAAAAGAAAGTGGAGAGCCTCTGGGTGTTGCCAGTGGAGGGGATGCTATAGGTGCTGTGGAGGTCGGGGATAGTTCAGGTGGTGATTTCCTATAGTTTCCAGGGGTGCCAGTGTATCACAGGCCCTGGGGGTGCCTAGTGTTTTTTGCTTCCCCAGGCCCAGGCGTGGAGGGTGATGGTAGCGTGCAGGTGCCAAGCCAGTCAGGGGGCTGCCTGTTGCAGTCGGGGATTTCGGGACCCTTACCCGCATTGATGCTGGGGGTGGTGTCTTGCTGGAGGAGGGGGAGAGTGCTCAGGAAAGTCCGTGTAGTGGGGTGAAGAGCTTTCGGAGAGCTCTGGTCGTTCAAATTCTGAAAGCGACCTTGGACGTTGTGTGTGGAGCCTGTTGTGCAGGTGCGAGTGCGTTGGCCGAGTGCCCAGGCTCCAAGGCCGAGTCTCTTGTATGTGATATATGGGCGGTTCGAGAATTCCTCAAACAAACCTGCTAAAAGGCGGTGGGTTGATCTGCCAGGTTTGATTCAGACTCTCGAGGCTATTCTTGGCAACAGGGAGAGTGATCTTCCTGACTTCGAGGAGAGCCAGTTTGGGGACTTTTTGGTGTTCCTCAGACAGAGAGTTGTTGTGTCTATGGGGAGTGTAGGGGTTTAATGTAGTGTGCCTTTACATTCACCGTCGCAACATTAAACTTAAACGGGAGTAGAGCGAGTTTTCGTAGATTTCGGCTTTTATCAGTCCTTAAAGAGGGGAGATTTGCAGTGTGTTTTTCTGCAGGAGACGCAGACCACTCCAGTCTACCTGGAGACTGGAGTGGGAAGGAGGGGTTTACATGAGCCATCTCAGCTCGAATTCGAGTGGGGGTGGCCTTTCTGTTGGCCCAGAATTTCCTGCCAACTATTTTAAAAGTGCACGAAGTTGTGCCAGGACGGTTGCTCCATCTGGCCGTGAGCCTGGATGGCATGCCGTTGGCATTTCATTAACGTGTATGCCCCTAGCTCCGTACGATGCAGGCTGGCCTAATTCAGGAGGTGACTGCTCTGTTGAGCACTATTGATAGGGAGAGTGTGTATTCCTTGGTGGGGACTTTAATTGCACACTTGAGGCGTGAGATCGTTCTGGTACTCAGTGTGCCCCTGCTGTAGCGAAGAAGCTGAGAGGGATGTGTTAAAGAAGGAACTGCAGATGCTGGAAAATCGAAGGTACACAAAAATGCTGGAGAAACTCAGCGGGTGCAGCAGCATCTATGGAGCGAAGGAAATAGGCAACGTTTCGGGCCGAAACCCTTCTTCAGACTGATAGGGGGTGGGGAGAAGAAAGGAAAAAAGGAAAAAGGCGGAGGAGGAGCCCGAGGGCTGGGGGAGGGGAGGAGACAACCAGATGGGCTGATGAAGGGGAGGGGGACAGCAAGGGGCTAGCAGAATTGGGAGAATTCAATGTTCAAGCCCCCAGGATGTAGACTGCCAAGCGGAATATGAGGTGCATTTCCTCCAATTTACGGTGTTGCTCCCAGGAGACCCAGGACAGAGAGGTCAGATACGGAATGGGAGGGGGAGTTGAAGTGCTGAGCCACCGGGAGTTCAGGTTGGTTATTGCGGACCGACCGGAGGTGTTCGGCGAAACGATCGCCAAGCCTCCGCTTGGTCTCACCGATGTAGATCAGCTGGCATCTAGAGCAGCGAATGCAATAGATGAGGTTGGAGGAGATGCAGGTGAACCTCTGTCGCACCTGGAACGACTGCTTGGGTCCTTGAATGGAGTAGAGGGGGGAGGTGAAGGGACAAGTGTTGCATCTCTTGCGGTTGCAAGGGAAAGTACCAGGGGAGGGGGTGGTATGGGAGGGAAGGGAAGAATTGACAAGGGAGTTACGGAGGGAGCGGTCTTTGCGGAAGGCAGATATGGGGGGAGAGGGATGATTGAATCCTTTGAGTTGGTTGATGCGTGGCGGAATCTCCACCCAGATTCCACTGCTTTTTCGCGGAGATCTGAGGGTGGTGGTTCCCGTATTGACCGAATATATATTTCCCGAGCGTTTGTTGCCCGTGTCTCAGCGGCCTCAATGCGGTTGGTGCCGTGTTCGGATCACTGTCTGGTGCGTGTGGACTTTAATCCGGCGCGCACATCGGGCTGGGTCCGCGTACTGGCACTTTAACAACCGGCTGCTGGAGGATCGGTGTTTCTGGGCGTCATTCAGTCGGTTTTGGGGGAAGTGGAGAGAGGTGCGGAGGTGCTTCTCTTCCCTTAGGCAGTGGTGGGATGTGGGGAAGGCTCACATTCGTCTCTTTTGTAAGGAGTATACGTGGGGGTCGACCGGATGGCGGGACTCAGCGGTCGCGAGGCTTGAGAGGGAGCTACTGGGTGCAGAGTCTCGCCTGGGTCGGGATGGTGAGGACTCCTGTAAATGGGGAGAGTTTCAGGAGAAGAAGGAAGCCTTGAGGAACCAGCTGCTTGAGCGGTCCCGAGGCACTTTCGTGCGGGCGCGGGTCCAGATGATGCAAGATTTGGACCGAGCTTCGCCTTTCTTTTTCTCTCTGGAGAAAGGGAGGGGAGCCTGCAAGCAGCTCGTAGAGCTGCTCGCAGATGATGGCTCCTCTGTCACTGATCCAGAGAGGATCTGTGAGGAGGTCAGGTCCTTTTATGGGTCCCTGTTCTCCGCAGGGGGATATAACGGGGAGGCTCAGCAGGACTTGTGGGAGGGTCTACCGACTGTTGATAGGGAGGTGGCCGAACTTCTTGATGGCCCCTTATCTTTGGAGGAGTTGACTTGTGCATTGTTTCAGCTCAGGAAGGGTAAGTCACCCGGGGTGGATGGGTTGACGGTAGAGTTTGTCAGAGCTTTCTGGGATATCCTGGGGGGTGATTACATGTTGGTGCTGGGGAGAGTCTGCCGGCCGGGGCGATGCCCCTATCGTGGCGTAGGGCAGTTGTTGTCTTGCTGCCTAAGAAGGGTGAACTCCGCTTGTTGAAGAACTGGAGGCCGGTATCTCTCCTATGTACAGAGTATAAAGTATTTGCACGGGCAATGGCAAATCGCCTGGGCCCTGTGCTGTCTCAAATGATTCATCCTGACCAGTCCTATACAGTCCCTGGCAGGTCCATTCAGGATAACATCCACCTGGTTAGGGACCTGATTCATATAGTTCAGGGTACTGGTCAGTCAGCTGCTTTTCTGTCTCTTGATCAGGAGAAGGCTTTTGATAGGGTAGAGCATGATTACCTATTTGGGACGTTGCAAGCGTTTGGATTTGGACCGCATTTTGTGGCCCGGGTCCGGCTTCTGTACGCTGCAGCGGAGTGCCTTGTGAAGGTTAATGGTGCGTTGTTGGCTCCCTTTCACTTTGGGAGGGGGTCCATCAGGGGTGCCCCATGTCGGGTCAGTTGTACTCGGTCTGTGTGGAGCCCTTCCTGTGTCTTCTTCGCAGGAGGTTGACAGGCCTGGCCCTACCTGGGCCGGGGTTGGAGGTGGTTCTTTCGGCGTATGCAGATGATGTACTCCTTATGTTCACTGATCCTGGTGACCTGCGGAGGATGCGTGACTGCCAGGAGATTTTCTCAGCTGCATCTTCTGCCAGGATTAACTGGAGTAAGTGTTCTGGTCTTTTAGTGGGTCAGTGGCAGGTGGATTCCCTGCCGGAGGAGATGGCAAGTATGTGTGGAGCACCACACATCTCCTCTATCTGGGGGTTTACCGGAGTCCCACTGAGGATGCTTGGCCGGCGAACTGGCAGGAGTTGGAGACGAAGGTGGTTGCCCGGCTGGGGCGCTGGTCGGGCCTGCTTGGAGTTCTTTCCTTTCGGGGGAGGGTGATGGTCATAAATCAGCTGGTGGCCTCCATGTTATGGTACCGGCTGGCTACTCTTGTCCCACCTTCCATATTTGTAAATGCTCTTCAGAAGAAGCTGGTAGATTTCTTCTGGGGAAATAGGAAGCACTGGGTCTCTGCAGCGGTCCCGAGTCTCCGTTAGAGGAGGGCGGTCAGTCCTTGGTATGCGTGCGTACCCAGGTGGCGGCTCTCCGTCTCAGGACTCTGCGGAGGTATATGTATGTAGAGAACCCCCCCAGATGGCACGCTCTGGCCACGTATTTTTTCCGTCGTGGTCGTTGCCATGGGGGGGGGGGGTCTCGCGGCTCCGGTGGCGGGCATCAGTCGACCCGCCCTACGGGGTTTGCCTGTTTTCTACCGGGATGTGCTTAGAGTGAGGAATTTGGTTGTTTTCAGCCAGCGTGTTGTTCTACGAGGGAGGGGGATGGTGCGGCTGCGGGAGTGGCCGGTCCTCGCCCAGTCATGGCGGGTGTCGAGGAGAGGCGAGCGCCTAGAGTGGTTCTGGCTGAGCTTTCAATTGCTCCGTCAGATCTACTCATCGGCCAAGGCTCTGGGATATATCTCGGGAACCGGCTCCACAACAACCTGAGCCGCCTTTCTGAGATGATCAGCATACCGTTTCGTGATGCGAAGAGACGCACATTGTATAGGATGTTCCTGCACATTCTGCACCTCCTTGCCTTTGTTTCCCGTCCTGACACACCTTGGCGGACGGTGTTACCACCTGACGGTGGGGGGGGGGGGGGGTCCTTTGGTGGGGGTCCTTCTATAAGGGAGTTGTCCCCCTTTACATTGGGGACCTGGGGGTGGAGACTGTTGCACGGAGCGGTGGTTTGTAATAAACTTTTGAGTCGGTTCACGGGTTCGTCCGCCGCGTGTATTTTCTGTGGCGAGGAAGAAACCGTGTTCCACGTATACATGGAGTGTGAGAGGTTACTGCCCCTGTACCAATATCTGAAGGGGTTGTTCCTTAAGTTCTGGTTGCATTTTAGTCCCACGATTCTAGTGTGTGGGCATAAGGTAGGGTGTGATGAGAGCCAAGTAGGGGGGTGGGACCTCCCTGTCGGTTTGCTCCTGGCCTGGTTAAGATGGCCATTCGTGGATCCAGGCAGCGGGCGGTCGATGGTGAGGCGAGAGTTGGCTGCCTGCCCCTCTTCCGGGCGTACGTCCGTGCACGGGTGTCCTGGAGCGGGAATATGCGGTGTCCACGGGGACTCTGGAGGCCTTCCGTGGGCGATGGTCACCGCGTGGGGGTGGAGAGTATAATAAATAATGAATGTAATGTTGTACTATAATGATGTGGTTTGATATAATGTATCTTTTGATTATGTATTGATGTGATGTATCATTGAGTGTGTTGAATAAAGTTTTTGAAAAGTAAAAAAAAAAAAAAAAAAAAAGAGAGAGTGTGTGTGTGTCAGTGTCCGCTTCTGAGCAGTAATCTCACCTGCAATGTCATTCCACCCTTCAGTGAAGAGTTACATCCTATTTCTAAAACCTACCTGTCTCTTGTTCCCTCTGTTTTCCTTGTAATGAGACAACATCACATCACCACCACCAGTCCTGGTCTCAATCTGTTCATCTGCCTTCAACCTGTTGCAGCTGTTAATTTGGCCATTATAATCCCCTCCATATCTTATCTCACCTCACTAGTTGCATGGAATCCTATTTATCAGTAGGCCATTCGGCCCATCAAGTCCACTCTGCCATTCAATCATCGGTGGGCGGCGCGACTCTCGTTTGCGAGCGGCCTCTGCAGTCCGTCTGTCTTTTTATTATTTTTGGTCTCGTTTTATGTAGTTTTTAATTATTTTTTTTGTCGGGGTATGTGTGTGGGGGGGGGTGGGGGGTGGGGGGGGGAAACTTTAAAATCTTTCCCCTGCACGGGAGACCCGACCTTTTCTTTGTTGGGTCTCCGTTGTCGTTGGGGCTGGGCAACGTGGAGCGGCCTCCAGCAGGAACGACCTGGGGCTCCAGTTGCGGAGCTGCGGACTACTCACCGTCACGGGGCTGGCCGAGTCCGGAGTGGGTGGAGCTGTGGTGGAGACAATCGCTGCTGCTGCCCGACCCCTGGAGATTCGGAGGCTACAACCGCGGGTCTGGCGGACGGCAACACCGGAAGCCCGCGGGTCCCTGGGGGGAGACTGCTTTTCGGGGCTTCCGCAGCGGCGACTTCTCCCGCCCGAGTTGCGGTTTGAAGAGCACCTGGAGCGGGGCTTTACATCGTCGCCCGCGCGGCTTGGAATGGCCGCGGGAGTTTGCGAGCGCGCGCCGGGGCTCTAACACCAAGACCCGGTGCGCGACCTTGCATCACCCGGCGTGGCTTTAATGGCCGCGGGACAATCACCATCGCCCGCCGGGGGCTTTGACTTTGACTCTGACATCGGGGGGGGGGGGAGTGCAGTGGAGAGATACGTTTTTTTGCCTTCCATCACAGCGCTGTGATGGATGTATGTGTAAATTGTGTTGTGTCTCAGGTCTTCTTCGTTTTGTAATGTATGGCTGCAGAAACAACATTTCGTTTGGACCTCAACGGGGTCCAAATGACAAATTTGTCCAAAAGACAAGTAAAATTGTATTGTAATTGTATTGTATGGCTGATCTCTGCCTCCTAATCCCATTTTCTTGCCTTCTCCCCATAATCCTTCACACCCGTTCTAATCAGGAATTTGTCTATCTCTGCCATAAATATCCACCGACGTGGCCCCCAACAGCCACTGTGGCAATGAGTTCCACAGATTAACTACCCTCTGACTAAAGAAGTTCCTCCTCACCTCCTTTCTAAAAGAGCGCCCTTTAATTCTGAGGCTGTGACCTCTGGTTCTAGACTCTCCCACCAGTGGAAACATCCTCTCCACATCCACTCTATCTCTGCCTTTCATTATTCTGTCAGTTTCAATGAGGTCCCCCCTCAACCTCTAAACTCCAGCGAGTACAGGCCCAGTGCTGTCAAACGCTCATCATATGCTAACCCACTCATTCCTGAAATCCTTCTTGTAAACAGAGGAACAGACGAGCTGTAAATCGATAGCTTCCCCCACTCTTTTCCTCCTTGGGTCTTGTGGCCAAGTCTTCACACATAGGTATTTTGCTCTGGTCAACTCAGAAAAAGTTGCCCCTCAAGTTCCTATTAAAGCACCAGAGATCCGGGTTTGATCCCGACTACGGGTGCTGTCTGTACGGACTTTGTACTTTCTCACCGTGACCTGCGTGGGTTTTCTCCGGGTGCTCCAGTTTTCTCCCACACTCCAGGGCCGAACAGGTTTGCAGGTTAATTGACTTGGGTAAGATTGTAAATTGTCCCTAGTGTGTTGGATAGTGCTAGTGTATGGGGGATCGCTGGTCAGTGCAGACTCGGTGGGCCGAAGGGCCTGTTTCCATGCTGTATCTGTGAACTAAACTAAATCCTGCCCCCTCACCTTAACACAATTTCCATTGTGTGTTGATCCCCCTCTCCTGTGTAAAATACTGTGCATTCACTCTATCTATTCAATAGACAATAGGTGCAGGGGTAGGCCATTCGGCCCTTCGAGCTAGCATCTCATTCCCCTCCTGATTTTATACACTTCTCGAAGATCATCCCTCAGCCTCCTGCACTCCACGTAATGAAGTCCGAGCCTACCCAACCTCTCTCCATAGCCCATCCACTCAGGTCCTGGCCACATCTTTGTAAATCTTCTCCGCACTCTTTCCATAGAGGTTTCTTTGAAGAGATGTTTCAGTGGTATCCATAGTTCCTCAGTTCTCTCAGTATCAGACATCAAAGGGAATGGGGAGAAGGCAGGAGAATGGAGTTGAAAGAAAAGATAGATCAGCCAGAGTAGACTCAACGGGCTGAATGGCCTAATTCTGCTCCTATAACTTATGAACTCATGTTGTGTCCTATTTTTATTTCCTTTATTCAACACATCTCTCTCCAGTTGCGCGTTTGTCGGCACTGGGCCTGTACTCGCTGGAGTTTAGAAGGATGGGGGGGGAACCTCATTGAAACTTGCTGAATAGCGAAAGGCTTGGATAGAGTGGATGTGGAGAGGATGTTTCCACTAGTGGGAGAGTCTAGGACTAGAGGTCATAACCTCAGAATTAAAGGACGTTCTTTAAGAAGATGAGGAGGAATTTCTATAGTCTGTGGTGAATCGGTGGAATTATTTGCCTCAGAGGGCTGTGGAGGCCAAGTCAATGGACAATTTTAAGGCAGAGATAGATAGATTCTTGATTAGTACAGGTGTCAGGGTTATGGGGAGAAGGCAGAAGAATGGGTTTAGGAGGGAGAGATAGACCAGCCATGATTGAATGTGTGAGTAGACTGATGGCCGAATGGCCTAATTCTCCTCCTATCACTTATGACCTTATGTATCCATTCTGGATAGTTCACAGAATTCATTCCAATTGACAGTCGAAAATACATGCTTAAAATACATTTAATTGTGTGTTTGCAAAATTGGAAAACATTTAACGTGTAAACATGGCTTGAGGACAGGCATAATCTTCAACTCTTTGTGAGGATGCCTACATTTTAAAATTAGTCCTGCAGCATGGATTTGACATCTAATTAACCAACATGTTACATTTGAGAAGAATATTTTAAGACATAACCATATTTAATTCAGAACACATGATTATTTTGTGAAAATGTAACAAGCTATATTGACTGGGAAATGTTTGCATTCCAATATCCACATCTGGCAAAATTATACAGAGGCACCAAAGACAATGTTATAGTTGACACCAGTTGCTGCCTCACAGTGCCAGAGACCAGGTTCGACCCGACTATGGGTGGTATCTGTACGGATTTGTCACTCTGTGGCTGCTCCTGTTTCCTCCACATCCCAAACATGTGCAGGTTTGTAGGTTAATTGGTTTCTGTAATTTGTCCCTAGTGTGTAGGATAGTGGTAGTGCTGGTGTACCTGTGATCGCTGGTCGGCGCGGAATTCGGTGGGCGGAAGGGTCTATTTCCATGCTGTATCTCTAAACTAAACTAAATTTCAATGGATAGACAAAATGCTGGAGAAACTCAACGGGTGAGGCAGCATCTATGGAGCGAAAGGATAGGTGCCGTTTTGGGTCGAGACCCTTCTTCAGACTGATGGGGGGGGGAGGGAAGAAGAAAGGAAGAGGCAGAGGCAGAGACAGTGGGCTGTGGGAGAGCTGGGAAGGGGAGGGGAAAGAGGGTGAAAGCAAGGACGACATGAAATTGGAGAAGTCACCTATTCCCTCGCTCCATAGATGCCGCCTCACCCGCTGAGTTTCTCCAGCATTTTTGTCTACCTTTGATTTTTCCAGCATCTGCAGTTCTTTCTTAAACACATCATCTTGTGGATGATCAGCCATGATCACATTGAATGGCGGTGCTGGCTCGAAGGCTGAATGGCCTCCTCCTGCACCTATTGTCTTTTTTTTTTAAATTTTTTTTTTTTTTTAAATTTTTTTTTTTTTTTTTTAATTTAATTTTATTTTATTCATTTTTTTTTTTTTTTTTTAATTTATTTAATTTATTCCGATTATGTGTTTTTTTTGTTTTGTTGTGATTCTATGCATTGTAAGG
>CM075982.1:67641253-67719575 GCA_038087875.1 Malacoraja senta
CCTCCTTCCCCTCCCCTTCCCAGCTCTCCCACAGCCTACTGTCTCTGCCTCTTCCTTTCTTCTTCCCCCCCCCCCCACCTCCACATCAGTCTGAAGAAGGGTCTCGACCCGAAACGTCACCTATTCCTTCGCTCCATAGATGCTGCCTCACCCGCTGAGTTTCTGCAGCATTTTTGTCTACCTTTGATTTTCCAGCATCTGCAGTTCCTTCTTAAACTCAGGCTTTCAGTTAAGTTCAGTTCAGTCTAGTCTATTGTCACATGCACTGAGGTGCAGCGGAAAGCTTTTATGTTGAGCGCTAACCAGTCAGCAGGAAGACAATACATGATTACAACCAATCCATTTGGTGTACAGATACATGATAAGGGAGTAACGTTTAGCGCAAGGTAAAGCCAGCAAAGTCCAGTCAAGGATAGTCTGAGAGACATCATAGAGATAGATAGTAGTTCAGCGCTGCTCTCTGGTTGTGGTAGGATGATTCAGTTGCCTGATAACAGCTGGGAAGAAACTGTTTCTGAATCTGAATCTCAGGCTTAACAAAAGCATCAGACATTTCCAAATCCACTCTTACATTTTGGCAGCAATCCCCCCGGTATTCACACCATCACATGTACTGACCTCTCCACCCGTCACAGAGATCTACAGGAGGCGCTGGCTCAGAAAGGCAACCAGTAGCATCAAAGACACACACCACCCTGGCCACGCTCTCAATTCATTCATGCCATCGGGAAGAAGGTGCAGGAGTCTGAAAACCGTGACCACTAGATTCAAGGAAGCCTCTTCCCAACAACCATCAGGCTCTAGAACACCACACAACACCTGTCTATGGGGGCTTGTCTGTACGGAGTTTGTTCCTTCTCCCCATGATCTGCATGGGTTTCCTCAGAGATCTTCGGTTTCCTCCCACACTCCAAAGACGTATCGGATAATTGACTCGCTATTAAATGTAAAATTGTCGCTAGTGTGTGTATGGTCGTGTTAATGTGCAGATATCAGTGGTTGGTGCGGACTCGGTGGGCCGAAGGGCCTGTTTCCGTGCTGTATCGCTAAACTAAACTTAACTAATCTTAACTAACTATGAAGTTCTACAACTTTAATGGTTGCATTAAGGACCACAGGTTGTTTTGCATTAGTGTTGTGTTATTATGGTTAATAACCATTTATATCTTTGTCTCTGTGTCTACGACACTGAGAACTATATTCTGCACCCTGCACATTGCATTGCCCTTGGCTCTAACTGTTGCAGTTAAGTTTGACTTGACTGTATTTATGTATTGCATTATATGCATGCGATTGGATTCACTACACGGGTGTCAGGGGTTATGGGGAGAAGACAGGAGATTGGAGTTGAGAGGGAAAGATAGATCAGCCATGATTGAATGGCGGAGTAGACTTGATGGGCCAAATGGCCTAATTCCACTCAAATTCCTTACGACCTCACTGTGTGTGACAATAAAAGACTTAAACCTAAACCACACGGTTTTCCCAGAGTCTCAAGAGTAATATATGAATTCAAAAGCCTGGCTTTGAGATCATTTCCTCGCGTGCTTCTAACTCATCGGACTGAGCCAGCATTGGGGTTTGATTTGCACTGTGCTGGCAGATGAGAATATCGCCCAGGAGACTACTGTGCCAAACCTGACATTCCTCCACAGAGGAGCATGGAATAATATTCACTACGCTGTGCCAATTGAATTAAACACCTGCCCATAAATCAGCTAGTGCCTGAAAACTGAGTAAATATTGAAGTCGTTGAAAGATGCAACATGGAAACAGGCCCTTCGGCCCTTCGGCCCACCGAATCCCCATTCACTGTATCCCACTTTCTCATCCACTCCTGACAGGCTTAGGGCAATTTTATAGAGAAAAATATAATTCAAAACTCCGAGTCTCTGTGATGTCGGAGGAAACCGGGTTCGATCCAATCCTCAGGTGTTGTGCCTGCGTAGAGTTTGCACGTTCTCCCTGTGACCACGTGGGTTTTCTCCAGATGCTCTGGTTTCCTCCCACATCTCAAAGATGTGCAGATTTGCAGTTTGATTGGCCTTCTGCGAGTTGCCGTTAATGTGGAGGGACTGTGTGGAAATGTGGGATAGCATAGAATTAATGTGAATGGCTGATCGTTGGTCAGCATGCACTCGGTGGGCTGAGGGGCCTGTTTCCATGCTGTTTCTCCAAAGTGAACTGGAGCAGGCAGAGGGAACCCGCGTGGTCACAGGGAGAACGTGCAAACTCCACACAGCCAAAGTCAGGATCGAACCCAGGTGGCGCTGTGAGGCAGCAGCTCCACCTGCTGCACTAATGTGCCACCTTATTATTACAAGCATTGTCATTCTCACCAGAACAGATTAGTAATGGCGTCCGAGGCTATGGTGAGAAAGGATGAAAATGGGGTTGAGAAAGATAGATCAGACACGATTGAATGATGGAGTAGACTTGATGGGCCGAATGGCCTAATTCTGCTCCCAGAACTTATTGGCCATGAACTTATGAAATAATGATTGGTGTAGTTTAGAATCCTGTTGTAATTTAGCATTTTGTCAGGTCATCATTATTTTGTACAACATTTACAATGCAGATTATGACACAGATATATATAATAGCATTTCATTGCCTAGATCAGTGCTTCTGAAACTATTTCAGTGTCATTCACCCTCGAGTCTTTATCATCAAATTTCATTCACCCTCGACTAAATGTTCTTATGTTTTTTGGCAATTTTCGTCTTATTCTCCCTTGTGTATAATTTTATATATAATTTATTTAGTCAATTGACGATAGGTGCAGGAGTAGGCCATTCGGCCCTTCGAGCCAGCACCACTATTCAGTGTGATCATGGCTGATCATCCCCAATCAGTACCCCGTTCCTGCCTTCTCCCCATATCCCCTGACTCCGCTATCTTCAAGAGCCCCATCTAGCTCTCTCTTGAAAGTATCAGACTGATTCCTGGGATGTCAGGACTTTCATATGAAGAAAGACTGGATAGACTTGGCTTATACTCGCTAGAATTTAGGAGATTGAGAGGGGATCTTATAGAAACGTACAAAATTCTTATGGGGTTGGACAGGCTAGATGCAGGAAGATTGTTCCCGATGTTGGGGAAGTCCAGGACAAGGGGTCACAGCTTAAGGATAAGGGGGAAATCCTTTAAGACCGAGATGAGGAAAAACTTTTTCACACAGAGAGTGGTGAATCTCTGGAACTCTCTGCCACAGAGGGTAGTTGAGGCCAGTTCATTGGCTATATTTAAGAGGGAGTTAGATGTGGCCCTTGTGGCTAAAGGGATCAGGGGGTATGGAGAGAAGGCAGGTACGGGATACTGAGTTGGATGATCAGCCATGATCATATTGAATGGCGGTGCAGGCTCGAAGGGCCGAATGGCCTACTCCTGCACCTATTTTCTATGTATCTATGTATCCAGAGAACATGAGCAAAAGACATAAATTAACTCATTTCTTAAGTGTTTATTTTATTCAACTTTTTGAACATCCCAAAAATATGTAAATAAAACTAGGAGTGAAAACAAAAGTTTAATTACCACTGGAGTCGGAAAATCATTAGCTTAGAATGATTTAAAAAAAAACATTCCAACGTCTAAACACTGTGCTTCACCCCATCCTACCCTTTCGGGCTTTGGTTACTGCAGTTTTTTCTTGGAAAACAAGCTCAAAAAAACCATGGTCTTCCCTAAAAGGTTATATTACAGTAAATTCGGGAAATATCCTGCTACTTTGAAATTAGAAAACCATAGGTAGAGAGAAAAAACCGATCAAATTTCCAGCTCCACTGCCTTTAAAACCAATAAGAGCTTCCTAACAACTTTAGTGGCCACGCCTTTTGTAAGTATAGAAAAAAATATGTAAAGAGACAATAGACAATAGGTGCAGGAGTAGGCCATTCGGCCCTTCGAGCCAGCACCGCCATTCAATGTGATCATGGCTGATCATCCCCAATCAGTACCGCGTTCCTGCCTTCTCCCCATATCCCCTGACTCCGCTATCTTTAAGAGCCCTATCTAGCTCTCCCTTGAAAGTATCCAGAGAACCGGCCTCCACCGCCCTTCTGAGGCAGGGAATTCCACAGACTCACAACTCTCTGTGAGAAAAAGTGTTTCCTCGTCTCCGTTCTAAATGGCTTACCCCTTATTCTTAAAACTGTGGCCCCTGGTTCTGGCTTACCCATTTATCTGAATACATTTATCTGAATAAATGTAATCATTCACCATTCATTCGCCCCGCTAGTTTCATTCACCCCAAAACTAATTTCATTCGCACTTGGGTGAACCATTCACCGGTTTTAGAAGGTAGACAAAAGTGCTGGAGAAACTCAGCGGGTGCGGCAGCATCTATGGAGCGAAGGAAATAGGCAACGTTTCGGGTCGAAACCCGACGGGTTTCGACCCGAAACGTTGCCTATTTCCTTTGGGTTTCGGCCCGAAACGTTGCCTATTTCCTTTGGGTTTCGGCCCGAAACGTTGCCTATTTCCTTCGCTCCATAGATGCTGCTGCACCCGCTGAGTTTCTCCAGCACTTTTGTCTACCTTCGATTTTCCAGCATCTGCAGTTCCCTCTTGACCAGTTTAAGAAGCGCTGGTCTAGATAAAGAATGTGAAGTAACCATTTCAACAAGGCGGCATTAACAGAACAAGATGCACGTAGGTTTGAGCTGGGAGATACAAGGTACCTATCTCTCCAGGGTAGCCGGCTTTGCCAGCAGTGCCAGGCACGCCAGGTATTCCCGGCGCTCCTCGGTTTCCCGGTGGTCCTGGTTTCCCGGGTTCTCCGACCTCACCTGCCGGTCCCTGGATAATCCGTACAGGTGTGGGGTTCTTTGAGAACTCATTCAAGACCAAATCAAATTTCAACATGTGATCTAGTAATCAATAAAGAAACAAAAGGTCAAGGTTACTACCAAAGAACATCAGGTAAAATCTGTTTTTATTTAGAGAACGTGGCACAGGGCGGCACAGGGTGGCGCAGCGGTAGAGTCGCCGCCATTCAGCGCCAGAGACCCAGGTTCGATCCTGACTACGGAGGCTGTTTGTACGGAGTTTGTACGTTCTCCCCGTGACCGCGTGGGTTTTCTCCTGGTACTCCGGTTTCCCCCACGCTCCAAAGACGTGCAGGTTTGTAGGTGAATTGGCTTCAGTAAAAACGGTGTGTAGGATAACACTAGTGGACTGCTGGTCAGAACGGACTCGGTGGGCTGAAGGGCCTGTTTCCAAGCTGGATCTCTCAAGTCTAAAGATACAGTGTGAAAACAGGCCCTTTGGCCCACCGGGTCCACGCCAATCAGCAATCCTCCGTTCACACTAGTTCTATCCTAGACACGGGGGACAATTTACAGTGGGCCAATTAACATACAAACCTGGGGTACACATAAAGGCTGGAGAAACTCAGCGGGTGCAGCAGCATCTATGGAGCGAAGGAAATAGGCAACGGTTTGGGCCGAAACCCTTCTTCGGCCCGAAACGTTGCCTATTTCCTTCGCTCCATAGATGCTGCTGCACCCGCTGAGTTTCTCCAGCATTTTTGTGTACCTTCGATTTTCCAGAATCTGCAGTTCCTTCTTAAACAACATACAAACCCACATGTCTTTAGAATGTGAGTGGAAACCAGAGCACCCGGAGAAAAGCCACGCGGTTACAGGGAGAACGTGCAAACTCCGCACAGACAGCACCTGCAGTCAGGATCAAACCCCGGGTCTCCGGCACTGTAAAGCAGCAACTCTACCGCTGCACCACCGTGCGGCCCCTAATAATTCACTCAGCTGTTACTCCACCCATTTGTCAATCAAATACCCCACCTGTATCCACCTATCACTTACCAGGCTTTGGCCGGCCCCTACCTCTCTTCTCCAGCTTTCTCTCTCCCCCTACTACACTCAGTCTGAAGAAGGATCCTGACCCAAACCATCACCTGTCCAGTCACTTCCCAGTTGCTGCCTAACCCGTTGAGTTACTCCAACACTTTGTGTTTTGCTCAAGATTCCAGCACCTGCAGTTCCTTGTGACTTCACTCATCTATTTGGTCATCAAAGATAGACGGGTAGTAAAATCATAAAACCCTTATCCCGCCACAAGCAAGTTATATAACCATATAACCATAACAGCACGGAAACAGGCTATCTCGGCCCTTCAAGTCTGTGCCGAACACTTCCCCCCCCCCCCACCTCTTTCTTCTTTCTTCCCCCCTAGTCCCATCTACCTGCACCCAGACCATAACCCTCCATTCCTTTCCCGTCCATATACCCATCCAATCTATTTTTAAAGGATAAAATCGAACCTGCCTCCACCACTTCCACTGAAAGCTCATTCCACACAGCTACCACTTTCTGAGTAAAGAAGTTCCCCCTAATGTTACCCCTAAACCTCTGTCCATTAATTCTCAAGTCATGTCCCCTTGTTTGAATCTTCCCTACTCTCAATGGGAAAAGCTTATCCACGTCAACTCTGTCTAACCCGCTCATCGTTTTAAAGACCTCTATCAAGTCCCCCCTTAACCTTCTGCGCTCCAAGGAATAAAGACCTAACTTGTTCAACCTTACTATCACCTTACAACCTTACTAAAGTTACTCACTGGGATAATTTTATGAACCTTTACATGTGCTCTTTATAGTGCGGGTTTACTGACGACCTGACAAAATGCTAAATTATAACAGGGTTCTAGACTATACTAACCAAGAGAGGAAGATACATCTCATGCACAATAATTCCATACATTGATGAATGTATGTTCATCAATTTCCATACTTTGAACCACTTCTGAAACTTGGTTCAATGTAGTCAGATTCCACAGTTGGAGTTTGGCATGCATTTCTGGTTGCCCCAATACGGGATAGTCATGGGGGGCTTTGGAGAGGGTGCGGAAGAGGTTTACCAGAATGCTGCCTTGATCAGGTAATATTAGCTACAAGGAGAGTCAAAAGTCAAAGTCAAAGTCAAATTTATTCGTCACCTGCACCAACGGAGGTGCAGTGAAATGAATTTGCCAGCAGCGATACGCTTAAAAAAGGACACACAATACACAATAGAAGTTAACACAAAGATTGGACAATGTTGTATTGTGTTCTCTGGAGCGTCTAAAGTTGAGGGATGACTTGAAGGTAGTATATAAAATGATGAGAGGCAAAGATATAATCAGAAACTCTTGTGCATGTTGGAAATATCTGGTGGAAATATCATGGTGTTCTCTGGAGCGTCAAATGTTGAGGGATGACCTGATAGTAGGTATGTTACAAAACTTACCTTCAGTCGCGCTGTAATTCTGCCACTGGCCGTGTGTGCGATTTTGGCGCCTTTAAGGGGGGGGGGCGGGGTTAAAACGCGGTTTCTCCTCCCTTGTCCTGAATTATATTTTGTTGGAGTACAAGCGTTTGCTGAAAAATCGTTCCTAGTGGCGTTTTGTGAATTTTTTATTTTTATTAAATCGTCAATGTCAGCGCTGGAGTAATTTTAAAATCAGCTCCTGAAGCGTCAACGCCGATAACGGGGACGGATTTCACACACGGGACAGGTAAACAAAAGTGGTTTCTTTAAATGTATAAAAGTGCTTCTTAAGAAGCCTTTAATTCACAATATTTCATGCGAAACGGTGATTTTATTCCCCGAACTAACGGCAGTATTTTTCATGCCAATACCGGGTTAAATTCACCGCAAATGAACGTTCCAAAAGATCGCGTTCCAGAAATCCTCACTCACAAGATGATTTAAATGCCCATTAATTTACAGGTATTAAACATTCAATTCCTTCCATTTGGCCTGTAAATTCATGACAATGAGATTTAAAAATTATGTTATATTGTGAATTATTGTGTGAATGTTATTTGGACACTTAGGCTATTTAAAAATGTTAATCTATTCTTAAGAAATTGATAGATGTTTAGATCTAGTAATTGAATTTTGTAATTAGCTACAATTAGGTAACTAACTAATTATATGCTTTACTTTCATGTCTTCTAAGTTAGATTGTTTCATATTTGTTTCAGAATGCTTCAATCTATAATAACTGAAAATTTCTTTCAGTTATCTTAATTTTTAAGAAAGATATGGGCTTTTAACTGTCCTCGATCACAGCTTTTGTGTTAAGTCAATGGAAAAGCAATAGGGAACAAGATGCTAATTTCCGAGTATGAAAATGGCCATAACTTCTTTAATACTGAAGATATGAAAGTGAATTAGGTGTCAAATTAAACTTCTTTTTATGCTTTATCTGATGGGATAAATTGCAGACTTTATTTTTAAAATCTCAAAATGTTGTAACATTGCTACTGTATGTAACATATTGAGAGGCATAATGTTTCCCAGGGTGGTAATATTAAAGGCCCCACAAAGGTGAGAGGGGAAAAGTCTAAAATAGATGTACGGGCAAGTTTTTTTTTGTACAGTGGGTGCCTGGAACATGCTGCCAGGGGTGGTGGTGGAGGCAGATACGATAGTGGTGTTTAAGAGGCTTTTAGATGGAAGTGCAAGGACTGGAGGGATATGAATTATATGCAGGCAAATGAGATGCGTATGCATCATGTTCGGCACGGACATTGTGGGCCGAAGGGCCTGTTCCTGTACTAGTTGATCCAGTTAGAATAGCCGGGTTGATCTCAAACTCTTATTAATTATGCGTTAAATAGTAAATAAATTTAAATAAATGCAAATTTCACACTATAATATATGATCAAGGCAATTTGGCGTTTTAACCTGTTACTTACTCTGAACAAGCTCCTCGCAGGCTTGGCTAACCATCTGATACACTGCGGAGAGGGATTGTGGCTCTCCTACAAGGGAAACAAAAAACAAACCATAACTCTACAATATATTTTTGATTTTGCTGGAATTTTTCCTTTGGAATTATCATCGGGAAAACCAAAAAAACTTCACCTTCTCCCCTTTTTCTCCTTTGGCACCCGGAAGTCCCTGTGAAATAATGTTTAAAATGAAGAATCGCATCAACTGCATTCAAGATATTTTTGCACATGGATCAAGGTTCAGAATTGAATGCCAACAGATTTGGATTTTTGAGGCTTTGGCCTGGAACCAATGTTCCCTGCTGCTGTATATTCCCATGGATTCTTGTGGATGCATGGACCCATGGGGCGAATGCAGACTCTTGTGCTCAGAGCAGGGTATCAAACTCTATAGGACGGTGGTTTAAGGTGAGAGGGGAAAGATTTAGTCGGAACCTGAGGCGCAACGTTTTCACTCAGAAGGGTGGTGGGTATATGGAACGAGCTGCCATTGGGTGGCACGGTGGCGTTACTGCCTCCGGCAACGGGGCCGCTACTGGTGCCGGTGGAGTTACTACAGCTCAAAGCGCCGGAGACCCGGGTTCGATCCTGTCTACGGGTGCTGTCTGTACGTACAGTACATGTGTACATATGCCTCACACATCATATAGTTACATACGTGGCGACACTTACAGAAGGCCCCACGTCGCCCGGAACGCCCTGGTCTCCTTGATAACCTGTTGGTCCCACAATTCCTGTCGGCCCCTGAAAGAGATCATTGCACAGTTTGTATCAACGGCGGCTAAGAAATCAAAGCCAAAATCTTTAACGTTCTCCCCCAGCGCACTAACGTACCGTTAAAGACTAAAGGGATAGTTGGCCATTTTGCTCTCCGCTATCTCGAGCACTCGCAGAGTACACGTCCTGAGGTTTAACGTACCTCGTGAGCGAGGCCTCTATCCCCCTACACTACTTAGCCAACGGCCTGGGTTCAGTGTGGACTGTCACTGTACAATGTTGTCTATTTAGGTCTACTGACTCTGATTCATCCCGTCTTTATTTAGATCTTGCTTGAATTACAATCAAGATCTTGTATTCAAGAGAGAGTTAGATGTAGCTCTTAGGGCTAATGGAATCAAGGGATATGGGGAGAAAGCAGGAACGGGGTACTGATTCTGGATGATCAGCCCTGATCATATTGAATGGCGGTGCTGGCTTGGAGGGCCGAATGGCCGACTCCTGCACCTATTTTCTATGCTTCTATCTTGATATTGAATCAGTATTGATTTTATACCACAGGGTTTATTTCCTACTTTATTTTGATGCCTTGTTTTCTTGTTCACGCCCAGAGCTTTGTGCCCTTTCGTGTGTACAGATGATATTTAGCTGTAAGGCCGATCCCTGATGTTAAACAGCAGAGGTAGGAGCTGCAGCAATATTCCACTATCCTTCAGATATAAATATTCTCATCTTCAATTACTCGCTGACACAAGGGCGGCACGCTGGCGCAGCGGTGGAGTTGCTGCCTTACAGCGCCAGAGACCCTGGTACAATCCTGACCACAGGTGCTGTCTGCATGGAGTATGTACGTTCTCCCCGTGACCCGCATGGGGGGTTTTCTCCAGGTGCTCAGGTTTTCCCCCGCACCCGAAAGACATAAAAGTTTGTAGGTTATTTGGCGTCGGTAAAATTGTAAATCGTCCCTCGTGCGTGTAGGATTGTGTTAATGTGCGGGGATCGCTGGTCAGTGCGGACCCGGTGGGCCCGAGGGCCTGTTTCTGCACTGCATTCTCTAAACTAAACAAAACATTAACATTAAACATCTTAAGTCATAAAAGGATGATTTAGAAAATACTCTTAATGCTTCTACTAAAAAGTGGAAAACAGAATGGTAAGGAGTGAAATGAATAAGCACGAGAGAGTAGCAATCAATAGTATCATTTTAAATTCATTCAAAATTAATTCCCACTTTTTAAGACAGATGAAAATTGTGTTCTCATGCATGTATAAGGTTTTGCATTTGATATTATTTTCAACTCACAAACACATTTTCCTTCAAAAGGGTATTATGAGTCCTTAAGTTAATTGAAATAAAATTACTTGTATCTCCACTCTAAATTATTTATTTATAGCCAATCAACCTAAAAACCGAAGACAATTTTTTTCAAGTGAAACGTGTTGTCAAAAAATGGTAATCTGTAAGGAATGCAGAGCCTCTGTAAATAAGTTAATAAGACTTTGAAAAGCTTATTTTGTCTGGATAAAGGACATTCTTTTAGGAAGGAGATGAGGAGGAATTTCTTCAGTCAGAGGGTGGTGAATCTGTGGAATTCTTTGCCACAAAAGGTTGTGGAGGCCAAGTCAGTGGATATATTTAAGGCAGAGAGATAGATTCTTGATTAGTATGGTGTCAGGTGTTATGGGGAGAAGGCAGGAGAATGGGGCTAGGAATGAGAGATAGATCAGCCATGATTGAATGGCGATGTAGACTTGATGGGCCGAATGGCCTAATTCTGCTCCTATCACATGGTCTTATAGTGAGATCAGTAAAAATGTACTGCATGCAGTCAAATAGGTTGTATCAGTCTGGCAATGGTGACTAACCATTTTAACTTCCCTTCCCATTCCCATGCTGACCATTCTGCCCTGGGCCTCCTCCATTGCCAGAGTGAAGCCACAAGAATGAATCCAGGAATGAGTGTGTTAGCATATGATGAGCGTTTGACAGCACTGGGCCTCCACTCTCTGAAGTTTAGGTTGAGGGGGGACCTCATTGAATCTTACAGAATAATGAAAGGCATAGATAGAGTGGATGTGGAAAGGATGTTTCCACTGGTGGGAGAGTCTAAGACCAGAGGTCACAGCCTCAGAATTAAAGTGCGCTTGTTTAGAAAGGAGGCGAGGAGGAATTTGTTTAGTCAGAGGGTAGTTAATCTGAGGAACTCATTGCCACAGAGGCCTGTGGAGGCCAAGTCAGTCGATATTTTTATGGCAAAGATAGAAAAAAATGTGATTAGGTTGGGTGTCAAGGGTTCTGCAGTTCTTTGTTTCCAACGATGAAAAAATGAATATCCTTTTCCCCCTTCACAATTTCATCCAAATACCCAAACTATTGCAGTTCCAATCAGAAAGGCATTCAAACTTTCTCCAAAAGTTGCATTGAAGAAACAAAATGTGTTCTTTTTTTCCCCACAGGTCAAAAAGATTCTGAACATGCTGCTCAAGATTCTGAACATTCTGTACAGAGAAAAATCAGTGAAGTATGTGATGTTATTTATGACATCTTGTGAAACAAAATTATTTATGTAAACTTACTCTTGTCCCAGGAAGCCCTGGGGGTCCGATAGTGCCTTCCAGTCCTCTTGTCCCCTAAAACATTAATAACAATTTATAATTTATACACACACTGTCTATTTAATGGCAATACCCAAATTGAAGCATGTGATTGCATTCCAATCTATGCCTGAAGCTGAGAGATTCATTCTCTCTGCAAATGCGGTAAAATCCATACGCAGCCCAGCGGTAGAGTTGCTGCCTCACAGCGCCAGAGATCTGGGTTCGATCCCGCCTACGGGTGCTGTCTGTACCGAGTTTGAACGTTCTCCCCGTGACCTGTGTGGGTTTTCTCCGGGTGCTCCGGTTTCCTCCCACACACCAAAGACGTACAGGTTTGTAAGTTAATTGGCATCAGTAAAATTGTAACTTGTCCCTAGTGTGTGTAGGATAGTGCGTTTGTACGGGGTGATCGCTGGTCGACACGGACTCGGTGGCCTGTTTCCACACTGTATCTCTAAAGTAAAGTCTAAAGTAAATAGCTCTACACATTGAAATTAAATGATCTTAATCCGAGGCCAAATAAACGAGTTAAAGCCCTGTCCCACGGTACGAGTTCATTCCAAGAGCTCCCTCGAGTTTAAAAAAAAATCAAACTCGTGGTAAGCACGGAGAATGAACGTAGCGGGTACGTCGGAGCTCGGGGACGTCTCTTAGCGCTAACGGCAGGTACTCGGGAAGACTCGCTAATGGCAGGTAAGCACGGGAAGACTCGTGAAGATTTTTCAACATGATGAAAAATGTCCACGAGAGCCCCGAGTACCGACGAGTGGCCATTACCGTAAATCTCCGAGTTCGAATCAGGGCAAACTCGGGAGAACTCTTGGAATGAACTCGTACCGTGGGACAGGGCTTTTACCAAAAAGATTTTAAACGAAAAGTGATGATTTAGCTGCAATTTCAGTATTTCTGAGCCGACCATTGAATATTCCACAATAAATCATGCTTTGTTCATTGCTAGTCCATTAAAAACTCAATGAAAGAAAAACTTTTTTCATTTATTATATTCTCAATCCAAGAGGAATTATCCAGCCAAAGCTAGCCCTGGTAAAACAGACTAAACATGGAACAAAGGCACAAAATGCTGGAGTAACTCAGCGGGTCTGACAAACCACTAAATTACTCCAGCACTTTGTGTCTTTCCTCGGTAAACCATCATTTGCAGTTCCTTGTTTCTACTGAAAATGGTGCACGTTTCATTTTAGTTTAGTTTAGTTTAATTTAGTTTAGAGATACAGCGCGGGAACAGGCCCTTTGGCCCACCGGTTCCGCGCCGACCAGCGATCCCCGCACATGAACACCATCCTACACCCACTCGGGACAGTGTTTACATTTACCAAGGCAATTAACCTACAAACCTGTACGTCTTTGGAGCGTGTGAGGAAACCGAAGATCTCGGAGAAAACTCACAGGGCGAACGTACAAACTCCGTACAGACAGCACCCGTAGTCTGGATCGAACCCGGGTCCCCGGCGCTGCATTCGCTGTAAGGCAGCAACTCTACCGCTGCGCCACCGTGACCGTGAGTAGACTCTTTTGTGTCGCTGCCTATTAACGTTGGTAAACACAGGCAACAAGAATCGAACCTGGGCCGCGGCCGTGAGAGCGGCGAATCCTAACGACTAGATCACCAGGGAGACCTTTAAAATGGAAACACGCTATTCTCCTCCCCTCTCATCTCCTGTTTTTTTTACACTAAAGTTAGAAACGGATGGGTTACTATTGGGTTGAAGTAGAGTTTGAAATTTATTTTCATTGTTGCTATCTCACCTGACCCTAACTCAGCCATTTTATGTGTCATAGCGTCGGCCCAACTTGCCCACGCCGGCCAACATGTCCCAGCTACACTTGTCCCACCTGCCTGCATTTGGTCCATATCCTTCCAAAACACGTCCCATATACCTGTCTAAATGTTTCTTGAATGTTGGGATAGTCCCTGCGCTGTGGTGAAGATACCCCTTCTCTGCCACTGCAGTACTGAGGGAGTGCTATATTTTTTGAGAACCCATCTTTCACTGATCTGTTCTGTATTCGTGCCTACTATATTCTGTTGTGCTGAAGCAAAGCAAGAATTTCATTGTCCTATCTGGGACACATGACAATAAACTCTCTTGAATCTTGAAGATGTCAATCTGAGATCTTACCTGTTCTCTCAAGTGGATGTAAAAGATGATGGTATTATTTCAAAGAATTTTCACCGGGAATTACATAGAAACATAGAAAATAGGTGCAGGAGTAGGCCATTCGGTCCTTCGAGCCAGCACCGCCATTCAATATGATCATGGCTGATCATCTAAAATCAGTACCCCGTTCCTGCTTTTTCCCTATACCCCCCCCCGATTCCTTTAGCACTAAGAGCTAATTAATTGATATTTATCTCTTAATCAGTATCACTAAGAAAAATTATGGTGATTATGATATTATTTTTAGTGTGTGGGCACGTGGGCAGGTTGACTAACGAGATGACTGTCCATCTCAAGGGGTTAACCATGAATAAACTTGTTTCAAACTTGTTTCAAACTATCACTTTCCAATTGCAGTTCATAAGTTCTCGATTGTTTGTAAAGGCCTAGGTATAAACAAACATCTGTCTTCACATTCTATACATGATCTTCATGCCCCTAGCAGTACGATCCCAGCAGAGAAAGAGATTGCAAAAGGACACAATGTGCTGGAGTAACTCAGCAGGTCAGGCAGCTCCATTTGGAAAAATAAATTCTAAATGTTGCTTATAATCAAATACAGCAAAGATATGCGGTTACGGTGACACAGCGGTAGAGTTGCTGCCTTAAGCCCCTGTCCCACTTTCCCCGAGTTACTCACGAACTCTCCCGAGTATTCCCCTTGATTCAAACTCGGAGAATTACGGTAATAGGTACTCGGGGTTTTCTTTTACTCGTGGACATTTTGCAACATGCTGAAAAAACGTCCCGACTTACCCGATGCCCCGAGTACCTACGGCTGGCATTACGAGCCGCTACGAAATATCTACCGACTCGCTACGGACATTCTCCGAGTTTGAATCAAGGGGAAAACTCGGGAGAATTCGTGAGTAACTCGGGAAAGTGGGAAAGTGGGACAGGGGCTTTACAGCACTCACAGCGCCAGAGACCCGGGTTAGATCCTGACTACGGGTGCTGTCTGTACTGTGTTTGTACATTCTCCCCGTGACCCAATCTGTTTTTCTCCGAGATCTTCGGTTTCCTCCCACACTCCAAAGACGTACAGTTTTCTAGGTTAATTGGCTTGGTGTATGTGTAGATTGTCCCTAGTGTCTGTGTAGGATAGTGTTAGTGTGCGGGGATCGCTGGTCGGTGCGGACTCGGTGGGCCGAAGGGCCTGTTTCCGGGCTGTACCTCTAAAACTAAAACAATATTACCGGGACGTTTTTAATCTTTGCCACAAGCTACTTGGATTCCTCCACTTAGATATTTTTCGAGTAAATATTTCTTTACCTTTGGTCCCTGGATTCCATCTCTCCCTGGAGGACCTCGAGGTCCTGGAAGTCCCTGAGGAGAAGCAAAAATGAAGACTAAAGACACACACTCACGTACAGCTCATTCAGCAAGAGACTTCCCTTTCCCAATGATGGTCTCCAAAGCAATACCCCGACTCTTCAATGAAAGGGAGAAAAGTTGTAAAACCCTAAATAGCATCTCACATTTTTGCTTAAGAAGGAACTGCAAATGCTGGAAAATTGAAGGTAGACAAAAATGCTGGAGAAACTCAGCGGGTGAGGCAGCATCTATGGAGCGAAGGAATAGGTGACGTTTCGGGTCTAAACCCTTCTTCTTCTTCAGTCTGAAGAAGGGTATCGACCCGAAACGTTGCCTATTTCCTTCGCTCCATAGATGCTGCCTCACCCGCTGAGTTTCTCCAGCATTTTTTTCACATTTATGCCTTGTTTACTTTCCACTTGGAAGTCAGTATCTTGGTCGGCATGGGCAAGTTGGGCCGAAGGGCCTGTTTCTGTGCTGGATGACTCTATGACGCAAAGTGCTGGAGTAACTCAAGCGGCAGGCAGCATCTCTGGAGAAATATGAACCCTTCTTCAGACTGATTGTAGCAGGGGAGAGGAGATGGGGGTGGACATAGACAGCCATGGGCCTAATGCAGGCAAAGGGGACCAGTGTGGGCAGGTAGACAGAAAATGCCGGAGTAACTCAGCGGGACAGGCAGCATCTCTGGAGAGAAGGAATGGGTGACGTTTCGGGTCGAGACCCTTCTTCAGATTCTTTTTTTGGGCCAGCGGGGGAATAGGATGGAGTCGAGGTATGTGGAAATTAATTCAGTGGGACAAGAACAAGCAGAAACAATGAGTCTGCCAGGGCAGTTCGGTTTATGGATTTTGGGGAGAAGATAAAACCGGGCCGTGCGGGGCTGGGGAACGATAAGGTTGGAGGCTTTGGAGGACAGACAGCCGGAAAGTGATAAAATCAGTAATGGTCTGTGAGATTATGGCCTGGTGCTCATCTGTGGGATCATGGTCCACGGACAAGTAGGAGGAGGTGTCCGAGAGTTGGCACCAGGACAAGTATCTTGGTCGGCATGGACAGCAGGATCAAAGTGGCCTGTTTCTGTGACGTACGAGTCTACGACTCAGTTTGAATCTTTACCTGATTACTTCTTTGTCCAGGCTCACCACTTTGGCCTTTCTCACCTGGTGGACCCTTTGTAAAGAGAAGATATAACAACATTGATATTGCAGTTTTGGTCCCCTAATTTGAGGAAGGACATTCTTGCTATTGAGGGAGTGCAGCGTAGGTTTACAAGGTTAATTCCCGGGATGGCGGGACTGTCATATGCTGAGAGAATGGAGCGGCTGGGCTTGTACACTCTGGAGTTTAGAAGGATGAGAAGGGATCTTATTGAAACATATAAGATTTGTTAAGGGATTGGACATGCTAGAGGCAGGAAACATGTTCCCGATGTTGGGGGAGACCAGAACCAGGGGCCACAGTTTAAGAATAAGGGGTAAGCCATTTGGAACGGAATCGAGGAAACACTTTTTCACACAGAGAGTGGTGAGTCTGTGGAATTCTCTGGGTCAGAGGGTGGTGGAGGCCGGTTCTCTGGATACTTTCAAGAGAGAGCCAGATAGGGCTCTTAAAGATAGCGGAGTCAGGGGATATGGGGAGAAGTCAGGAACGGGGCACTGATTGGGGGTGATCAGCCATGATCACTTTGAACGGCGGTGCGGGCTCGAAGGGCCGAATGGCCTTATTGTCTATTGATACAATTATTGTTTTTCAAGTTGATTATGAATTTTCTGGCGTATGCTGGCAACAACCAAGTCATAATTTACAATAGTTTAAAGTTTTTTTTTATTAACTATATTTCGGCACGATTCCTTAGCAAGCGGTGTGGATAGACGATTGTGTCTCGTATACGTACAGCAGGACCTCGTATACTTAGTCCTCTGGGGCCTGGTGGTCCTGGTTCACCCTCCAATCCCATGGGACCTCGATCGCCAGCTGGACCTTCTGGACCCTAGGAGACAATGCGGTCAGACTGACGGAGACTCTGTCCAGCGTTAATATTGGTTTGCTTTGTCATCACTGAGACTTAGCTCAAAGTCCACCCTTACCTGTGACCCTGGCTCTCCGCATTCACCCTGCTGGCCCCTCGCTCCAGGAGGACCCTGCAGAATTGAGTGAGAAACTGGGATTAGCCTCAACATTCGTCATCGCTACGTAGCCCAGACCACCACGCAAACCAACCTCCCTTCCATCCACATTCTGCACCGCCTCGGCCAGGCCGCCAGTAACATCAAGGGCCAGCCTCTCATGATTTTGTACACTTCTACAAGATCACCCCCCTCCCGCCAGCTCTCCACGGAATAAGGTCCTAGCCTGCTCAACCTCTCCCAGTAGCTCAGGCCCTCTAGTGGGGGTGGGAGATTGCCTTCTCTCCATAACCCTCGACACCCTTACTGGGGTGGAAGATTGCAACCTTCACGTGGTCCGCCCTATTTCCACGAATGCAATCAACCTGGCGTGCACAATCAAATAAGATCAAATAGAACAGATTCATACTTGATTTCACTTTGTCACCCGAAATAGTTTGGGAGATAAATTCAGCATCATGGTCCTGTCGGCATGAAGGCTCGCCGGTCGGTCAGGGTGACCGGGAGGGAGCTGGAGAGATCAGACACATAGAAACATAGAAACATAGAAAGTAGGTGCGAGAGTAGACCACCAGGCCCATCGAGCCCGCACCGCCATTCGCTCATGGCTGAACACTAAACAGACACCCTTACCCACAAACAGTAGACACAAGACACAGAACACAAGACACTACCCTCCCCTTTATACCGCTATCACCCCTCTCCACCCCAAGAACCGCGTGATCTCCTGGGGGAGGCAAAAAAACGGATAAAAACCCAGGTCCAATTCGGGAAAAAAATCCGGGAAATTCCTCTCCGACCCCAATCCAGGCGATCGACACTTGTCCAGGAGATCACTCAGGTCTTACTATACTAACCATACCTAGGTCCATATCCCTGCCCTCTCCCCGTAGCCCCTTATCCCCTTGGCAGCTAAAAAAACATCTATTTTAGACTTAAATATATTTAATGTTTCTGCTTCCACTGCTCCCTGGGGCAGTGAATTCCATAAATTAACCACCCTCTGGGTGAAGAAGTTCTTCCTCATCTCAGTTTTAAAAGAGCCCCCCCTTATTCTACAACTACATCCCCTAGTTCTAGTTTCCCCGATCATTGGGAACATCCTCGGTGCATCCACCCGATCAAGGCCCCTCACGATCTTATATGTTTCAATGAGATCGCCTCTCATTCTTCTAAACTCCAAAGAGTAGAGTTCCAGCCTACTTAACCTTTCCTCATATGTCAATCCCCTCATTGCAGGAATTAATCTTGTAAACCTTCGCTGCACTGCCTCCAGGGCCAGTACATCCTTTCTTAAGTATGGACCCCAGAACTGTACACAGTATTCCAAATGTGGTCTCACTAATACTGTGTACACGAGGAATAAGGGCGTTAAACAAAGTCACTCACAGGCGACCTCAATGAGGGGACAGTCATACTCGTTTCCAGTGACCGCCGATGATGATGTGACAAAAATGAAACACTATTATTACCCATATTGATTGAAGAATGAAACACATTGCTGGAGTAACTCAGTGGGTCAGGCAAGCACCTCTGGAGAACATGGAACAGGCTGAAAGCAGAGGGGTGGGAGACTGGAGGAGTCGTCAATAATGAATACAGCAGATGGTATCTAGATATCTGTGCATTTGCGCTACTATTAAATGAATCAGGGGATGTTATTTCAAGTGGTCCATCCACAGGAGTTCAGCGCACACAGCCAAGAGACTTATAAGGAGTTAAGTCATGAGTCACGAGTGGTTAATTGACATATTTACTGACAACAGAACCAGGAAATCTTTACTAACAGCAGCCCAACAATACACACAGATAATATATAATCAATTACAAAAACAATACATTTATAGCCACAAACCACTCGTGCAAAAGACCCCAAAGTCCTTCATGCAAACAAAGACAGTTCATAGAAGACCATAGTTAATTTAGTTTAGCTTGGAGATACAGCGCGGAAACAGGCCCCTCGGCCCACCGAGTACTCGCCGACCAGCGACCCCCAAACACTAGCACTATCCGACACACTAGGGACAATTTTCAATTTTACCAATTGACCTACAAACCTGCACGTCTTTAGAGTGCGGGAGGAAACCGGAGCACCTGGAGAAAACCCACAGAGTAAATAGACAATAGACAATAGGTGCAGAAGTAGGCCATTCACCCCTTCGAGCCAGCACCGCCATTCAATGTGATCATGGCTGATCATCCCCAATCAGTACCCCGTTCCTGCCTTCTCCCCATATCCCTCCACTCTGCTATCTTTAAGAGCTCTGTCTAACTCCCTCTTGAAAGCCTCCAGAGAAGTGGCCTCCACCGCCTTCCGAGGCAGAGAATTCCACCGTCACTGGGAGAAGGTACAAACTCCGTACAGCCGGCACCCGTAGTCGGGATCAAACATGGGTTTGTGGCACAGTGAGGCAGCAACTCTACCGCTGCACCACCGTGCTGCTACGATACAGTAACTCTAGTTTATCAGCTGGATGTGCGCCAGTGTGTCGTGGGTTTTATGAAGATAAATTAACTCACTGATGGGCCCGAAGGTCCTGGTGCTCCTGTGATCAGCGATGAGCAAGTACAGGTCTGGACGTTAGGAGGGCATGTCACCTCATCTCTCTATCATCAGGAAAATATTTCAATTGCAACAATTCATAGAGCACACAGAGAAACAAGCACATACATACCAGTAAGCAAATCACAGGATGAAGTTTATTTCTCCCCCCTAGAGTTGTGGGATCAAAATCTAGAGGGCATAGTTTTAAAGTGAGAAGGGAAAGTTTAAATAGGAACCTGAGGGGGGATGACAGCACTGGGCCTGTACTCGCTGGAGTTTAGAAGGATGAGGGGGGGCCCTTATAGAAACTTACCGAATAGTGAAAGGCCTGGATAGAGTGGATGTGGAGAGGATGTTTCCACAGGCGGGAGAGTCTAAAACCAGAGGGCATAACCTCAGAATAAAAGGACGTACCTTTAGAAAGGAGATGAGGAGGAATTTCTTTAGTCAGAGGATGGTGAATCTGTGGGATTCATTGCCACAGACGGCTGTGGAGGCTGTCAATGGATATTTTTAAGGTAGGTATTGACAGATTTGAGTAAACAGCGTGACTTCCAGTGAAATTTGAGGTAATATTTCAAATAAATCATTCTGGATATTTTTGGTTTGGTGGCTTCAGAAGAAATAACGGATCTGGAATCAATTATAAACAAATGGAGAGTCTGAAAGCCAGGCTGGATCAAGAAGTTTAAGAAAGAACTGCAGATGCTGGACAAATCGAAGGTAGCCAAAATTGCTGGAGGAACTCAGCGGGTGAGGCAGCATCTATGGAGCGAAGGAAATAGGCAACGTTTCGGGCCGAAACCCTTCTTCAGACTGCTTTATGTGACGGCTAGTGGGGTGAAAGGTGAGGACTAGGGGGACTCTGCCCTTGTTACGAGTGGGGGGGGGGGAGGGGTGTGGGGAGAGAGAGCAGTGTTACGGGGTATGGAAGAGACCCTGGTGCGAGCCTCATCTATAGTAGGGGAGGGGAACCCCCCGTTCCCTGAAGAATGAAGACATTTCCGATGCCCTGGTGTGGAACACCTCATTCTGGGAGCAGATGCGGCGTAGACGGAGGAATTGGGAATAGGGGATGGAGTCCTTTGAGGAAGCAGGGTGGGAAGACGAGTTGGGCCAGCGCCATGCGTTCATTTGGAAATGACGGATTGGCTTCTATGGTTCAGGAAGCAACCTTTTTGCGTCGGTCAAACACTCCTGGGTTCCAACCAAAGACGTGACCCAAGTTAACAGCCCAGTGCTGTGTTGGAAACACTGCCACTCTATTTGCAAGTGCCGGCTACTCGGATGTGTTGCCTTCATTGATGCAAAGAATTTCTTGGCAGTATCTCAAAGGAGAGCTTGACCATCCATTACCCCGGGCTACATTACTGTCGCAAACAATGGCCAATTTATCATTTTTTTCCCTCGTCATCTTTCCCCTATGAAACATAAGCTACCGGAAGATAACATCCATTGGCTTAACATTGGCTGAACACAATTGACCCTGACTCACCCAGGCCGGTAGATCGCAACACTTGTCCATGCTGCTCCAAGAATTATTGCAAACCATTTCAAACGCCTGCAACTGAAACTAAACATGCAATGAAACACGATGCAATCAAATGGAAACACATTAAAAAAATATCAAAATAAAATAAGAAGGAGTGAAAAATAATTTCTGTAATCACTCACTGGTACTGAAGTATTGCTCGGCCCCTTGTCGTTTACCAGTTTCCCAAGCACCTCAAATCCGTCATGGGAGATTTTTCCAACACCGTTTATCCGTTCCTCTCCAATTTTCACGCAGTCAACATAAAGCCTAACTGTGCTCCTGCTCACTGCGATATGAACCTAAAGAGACAGATGCAGATACAGAGACACAGCGCGGAAACAGGCCCAACCCAGCCTGCACCGACCAGCGATCCCCACACATTAACACACACTCGGGACAATTTCTACCAAGCCAATTAACCTACAAACCTGTACGACTTTGGAGTCTGGGAGGAAACCAAAGATCTGGTAGTAAACCCACGCAGGTCACGGGGAGAACGTGCAAACTCCGTACAGACAGCACCCGTAGTCGGGATTGAAGCCGGGCCATCGGCGCTGTAAGGCAGCAACTCTACCGATGCGCCACCGTGCCGTCCAAACAGACAGAATAGGCCAATTTGGTTTAATATGTGTAAGAAAAAACTGCAGATGCTGGTTTAAATCGAAGGTAGACACAAAATGCTGGAGTAACTCAACGGGTGAGGCAGCATCTCTGGAGAGAAGTTTCAAGTCTGAAGAAGGGTCTCGACCCGAAACGTCATCTATACCTTCTCTCCAGAGATGCTGCCTCACCCGCTGAGTTACTCCAGCTTTTTGTGTCTACCTTTGGTTTAATATTACTTGTATTTGATATACAACTCACAATATGATAAACGCCATTGAGGAACGATCTTATAATGTTGGTAATCCAGCACTTTGTGTTACACTCTACATCACAAGTATGAAAGATAGAAACATAGAAACATAGAAAATAGGTGCAGGAGTAGGCCATTCGGCCCTTCGAGCCTGCACCGCCATTCAATATGATCATGGCTGATCATCCAACTCAGTATCATGTACCTGCCTTCTCTCCATACCCCCTGATCCCTTTAGCCACAAGGGCCACATCTAACTCCCTCTTAAATATAGCCAATGAACTGGCCTCAACTACCTTCTGTGGCAGAGAGTTCCAGAGATTCACCACTCTCTGTGTGAAAAATGTTTTTCTCATCTCGGTCCTAAAGGATTTCCCCTTAATCCTTAAACTGTGACCCCTTGTCCTGGACTTCCCCAACATCGGGAACAATCTTCCTGCATCTAGCCTGTCCAACCCCTTAAGAATTTTGTAAGTTTCTATAAGATCCCCCCTCAATCTTCTAAATTCTAGCGAGTACAAGCCGAGTCTATCCAGTCTTTCTTCATATGAAAGTCGTGACATCCCAGGAATCAGTCTGGTGAACCTTCTCTGCACTCCCTCTATGGCAAGAATGTCTTTCCTCAGATTTGGAGACCAAAACTGTACGCAATACTCCAGGTGTGATCTCACCAAGACCCTGTACAACTGCAGTAGAACCTCCCTGCTCCTATACTCAAATCCTTTTGCTATGAATGCTAACATACCATTCGCTTTCTTCACTGCCTGCTGCACCTGCATGCCTACTTTCAATGACTGGTGTACCATGACACCCAGGTCTCGTTGCATCTCCCCTTTTTCTAATCGGCCACCATTTAGATAATAGTCTAACCTCACATTTATCCACATTATACTGCATCTGCCATGCATTTGCCCACTCACCCAGCCTATCCAAGTCACCTTGCAGCCTCCTAGCATCCTCCTCACAGCTAACACTGCCCCCCAGCTTTGTGTCATCCGCAAACTTGGAGATGTTGCATTCAATTCCCTCGTCCAAATCATTAATATATATTGTAAATAGCTGGGGTCCCAGCACTGAGCCTTGCGGTACCCCACTAGTCACTGCCTGCCATTCTGAAAAGGACCCGTTTACTCCTACTCTTTGCTTCCTGTTTGCCAGCCAGTTCTCTATCCACATCAATACTGAACCCCCAATACCATGTGCTTTAAGTTTGTATACTAATCTCTTATGTGGGTCCTTGTCAAAAGCCTTCTGAAAGTCCAGATATAACACATCCACTGGTTCTCCCCTATCCACTCTACTAGTTACATCCTTGAAAAATTCTATAAGATTCATCAGACATGATTTACCTTTCGTAAATCCATGCTGACTTTGTCCAATGATTTCACCACTTTCCAAATGTGCTGCTATCCCATCTTTAATAACTGACTCTAGCAGTTTCCCCACTACCGATGTTAGTCTAACTGGTCTGTAATTCCCCGTTTTCTCTCTCCATCCCTTTTTAAAAAGGGGGGTTACATTAGCTACCCTCCAATCCTCAGGAACTACTCCAGAATCTAAGGAGTTTTGAAAAACTATCACTAATGCATCCACTATTTCTGGGGCTACTTCCTTAAGTACTCTGGGATGCAGCCTATCTGGCCCTGGGGATTTATCGGCCATTAATCCATTCAATTTACCTAACACCACTTCCTGGCTAACCTGGATTTCACTCAGTTCCTCTATCTCATTTGACCCGCGGTCCCCTGCTATTTCCGGCAGATTATTTATGTCTTCCTTAGTGAAGACAGAACCAAAGTAGTTATTCAATTGGTCCGCCATATCCTTGTTCCCCATGATCAATTCACCTGTTTCTGACTGCAAGGGACCTACATTTGTTTTAACTAAACTTAATGGAAGGATACAAGTCTAGATTTGTGCCCGTAAATTTGATTAGTACGGGTGTCAGGGGTTATAGGGATAAGACAGGAGAATGCGGGTTGAGAGGGAAAGATAAGGGCCTGTTCCACTTTCCCGAGTTATTCACGAATTCTCCTGAGTTATTCACGAATTCATCCGAGTTTTTAAAGTCGCAAAATGTTCGTAACTAGACCATAGGAGTCCGTGGATATATCGTAGTGGCTCGTTATGCCGGCCGTTGGTACTCGGGGCTATTTTGCTACTCGTGGACATTTTTCATCAGGCTGGAAAAAACGTCCCGACTTACCTGATGCCCCGAGAACCTACGCCTGGCATAACGAGCCGCTACGATATATCCACGGACTCTTACGGACACGTTACGTACATTCTGCGAGTTTGAAAACTCGGGAGAAGTTGTGAATAACTCGGGAAAGTGGGACAGGCCCTTTAGATCAGCCATGATTGAATGGCACAGTACACTTGATGGGCCGAATGGCCTAATTCTGCTCCTTACACTTATGAATTTATGATCTCGTGAGCTTAAAAGTAAAAAAATATATAACAGGAACCGCAGATGTTGGCCACAAAATACTGAAGTCACTCAACAGGTCAGGCAGCAGCTCTGGGTAAAGTGGACGGGTGATGTGTAGGGTCCCGAACCGAAACATTGCCTGTCCATGTTCTCTAGAGATGCTGTCGGACCCTATGCTGCAAACGTTACTCCAGCATTTTGTGACTATCTTTAGCCATCTTTATAGTTGTGTTCTGGCCCAGCTAAAGTCAATGACATTACCTTATGAAAACTTCCAAAGAAAAGCTTTTTAACTTCGGGTTGGCTGAAAGTGACTTTCTGGAACTCATTTTTCTTGTCGTGGTTGAAGTAGCTTAGAGTTTGCAGTTTAGCTGAGAATTGAATGGAATAATATAGATTAGATTGGAGTAACTTTAAACACGAAACAATTAACTTGAATCCTTCAGAATATTTAAGAGTTCACTTATTGTTTTAGTTTTGTTTCAGTGAGACTAAAATAGGTCTATGTTATCCCACTTTCTCATCCACTCCCTATCCACTAGGAGCAATTTTCCGAGGCCGATTAGCCTACAAATATGCACATGAGGGTCGATTTTACAGAGGCCAATTAAACTACAAAGCTGCACTTCTTTGGGATGTGGGAGGAAACCGGAGCACCCGGCTAAAACTGTAAGACAGGAACTCTACCGCTGCATCACTGTGCTGCCCCAGAACTCTTTAAAAACCGTTTGAAAAACTCTCTGGTAATCTATCCCAACAATTTAAAAGCAGCTAAATCGATAGGCAGCAACAAGCGAGTTCGGTATTCCGAAAAACGCAAGGAATCATGGGATTTGTCAAAGGTCATTCGTGATAAAGAAAAAGCGAACGAGTTGAGCTGGAGTTAGCGCTTCTTCTCCATGCTGGCTGTAAGGCTGGGGCCGCCAACTGCTCATGGCCAGTGTCCAGTCATCTCCGGCTGCCCCCGGACAGGGATGGGACACTCGGGAGGGGACGGGGATGGTAGTGAGATCATCCGTTCGCACTTGCTCTACATTATCTAACTCCAATAGCAATTCAACAGGGTTTGACCCTGACTACGGACGAAACACAGATCTGTATACACGCGGCAGCTCAGCTGCCGAGACTGTTTATCTTGAGTGACCTATGACCTGGGCATGCAAAGTTGAAATACCGAACTCGCTTATTGCAATAGAACCCGGAGAGTATTTCCAACAAATATGACCTCAAGGTATGTCTACTTTGAAGAACTTCTCCTCTTCTACAATCAGTCTGAAGAAGGGTCCCGACCCAAAACGTCACCTGTCCATGTACTCCAGAAATGCTGCCTGACCCATTGAGTCACTCCAGCTCCAAAGCTTTTCACTGTACCTCGGTACACGTGACAATAAACTAAACTGAAACTCTTTGTGTCTATCTTAAAAAAAAAAAAACAATCTGCTATGATTTAAGTTCTACATATCCTTACAATCAAGGACTATTCCAACGAGAGGGTGAAAATGTTCATCCACAATCTGCCACAGTGCAAATGGTTCATCAGTAGCGTTAGGCTGTAATCGGAACAGCAGGGTCATGGTCTGCTTTGTGGGTAGTTCTTTGGGGTGGATATTCCTGGACAAAAAATAAAAAAGACATTCATTAACAAAGCTATCCGGACAGCAGACACAAGGAACTGCAGATGCAGGTTAAAAAACCCCCCCACAATGTGCTGGAATAACTCAGCAGGTCAGGGCTGCATCACTGGAGGACATGGATAGATGATGTCTTGGTTAGGTCTTATCTTCATACTGAAGAAGGGTCCCAACCCGAAACGCAGCCCATCCACGTCCGGCAGAGATACTGACAGACCCGCTGAGTTACTCCAGCACATTGTGTCTTAATTAGTTCATTCATTTCACAATAATCTTGAAAATTCGCTGTCAAAGAGAAACGAGTCGCATGGCAGCGCAGCGGTACAGTTGCTGCCTCACAGCGCCAGAGACCCGGGTTGGATCCTGACTACTGGTGCTGGCCGCACGGAGTTTGTACTTTCTCCCTGTGACCGCGTGGGTTTTCCCCGGGTGCTCCAATTTCCTCCCATATTCCAAAGACGCACATGTTTGTAGGTTAATTGGCTTCTGTAAATTGTAACTTGTCCCTCTTCTTTAGGATAGTGCTAGTGTATGGGGTGAGCGTTGGTCTGCACGGACTCAGTGGGCCAAAGAGCCTGTTTCCACGCTGTATTTCTAAACTAAACTAAAAAGTTTGAATTAATTCAATGGAACTAGGTTGAGAAAATGGAACAAAAGGTGTTTGTAACACTGTATCATGTGCTTACTGCTCTCTGACAGGGGATAAATGTGCCAGCTAACACCAGCTCAAGGAATCGCAATGAAGAACATTCACCCACAGTATGGTTACAGGCTGTTGTTGATTTCACAGTTACAAGAGGACTTGATTGCAAGAGGACTTTTTTGTCAAATAAAATCATGTGCGTCTTGGTTCATATCCAGGGTGTCTCAAGGATTCTGACCAGATACTTTCCAACATGAGTAATGTTTGGGCCTCGGACACAGTTTCCTCATCAGCGGAGAGCGTGAGTAACTATAGATTGGTAGACCTGCTGGAAATTGTTAAACGCTGCTGCAGTCTGGACCCGATTAACATAACTCCCATTATCCCAACTATGTTACTGACTTTACAGCCACACCCAACACTCCATTCTCACATCCAACCTGCCAGCTATTATCGCGCTATTATTGACTTTGTTTCCTATGTGTATGTACATGTGTATATGTATCATATCATCATATACTTACTAAAAGTCTGAGCTTGTACGTGTATATGTGGTTGTCTTTACATCTTCGCAAAAACACTACGCGGCAACGATTACATTTTTACACATTCTGATTAACATTTTTCCCCTCGAGGCCGAGATCACCTTCACTGAACATTTTATGCTTTATTTCTTGACTTATTGTCGACAGACCCAACTTGGTCTAGTATATATATATATATAAACATTTAGTTACAAGTAAGTTTATTGTCATGTGTAACGGGGTGAAATGCTTATGTTCCTCCCCACAGAGCCCAGTCTAGTCCCTGACCACCAGGCCCCATCTCCCCACTCACCCGGTGGTTAAGGTCCGTGCGGTCCTATCCTCCTTGCTCACTAGACATCCCAGTCTCAGGCATGTTTGAAGATTGCACAGTTTGAGCTTTAGAGATACAGCATGGAAACAGGCCCTTCGGCCCACCGAGTCCGACCCAACCATCGATCACTCTTTCACCCACTCGTTCTATTTTACCCTACTTTCGCATCCCACACACTAGGGGTAATTTACAGAAGCCAATTAACCTACAAACCTGTACGCCTTTGCAGTGTGGGAAGAAACCTGAGCACCCGGAGAAATCCCACATGGTCGTGGGGAGAATGTACAAACTCTGTACAGACAAGCACCCTTAGTCAGGATCGAACCCGAGTCTCTGACACTATGAGGCAGCAGCTCTACCAGCTGCATCACTGCGTCACCCTTCAAATGTTCTAACTTTCTAAGTTACAACTTCCTCACTGATAGATTCCACTATGTATCTCCTACTGCTGTCAGGCAAATTGGTTTATAATCATAACCATAATTTATTAGCCATGTATGTTTTGCAACATACGAGGAATTTCATTTGCCATACAGTCGTACCAATAAAAAGCAACAGAACACACTAAATACATTTTAACATAAACATCCACCACAGTGACTCCTCCACATTCCTCACTGTGATGGAAGGCGAAAAAAAGTTCAATCTCTTCCCTTCTTTGTCCCCCAGCGGTCGGGGGCCTCTAACCTTCTGTTGACGGGACGATCTTACTCCCGTAGCCGGCAGCGGGCCTCCTCGTCGGGGCGATCAAGCTCCTGCATTGGTGGGAGGGGGGGGAATCTCAGCGCCCCCGCATCAGGCGATCTACCCCGGGTCGGGGCTGGTCGAACATCGTGCGGCTTTTGGAGCTTCCCGACGTCGGTCTCAACCCGAGACTGCGAGCTCCTTGATGTTAAAGTCCGCAGGCCGTGGTTGGAGCGTCGATCCCAGGCAAGGAATCGGCTCCAATGGTAAGTCCACGCCCCGCGGTGGGGCTCATAGTCAGTCTCGAGCAAGGCTCCACGATGTTAGGCCGCAGAGCGACCGGAGATACAATCCCGAAAAAAATCACATCTCCAACAAGGTAAGAGATTGAGAACAAGTTTCCCCCCAACCCTGAGTTGGATGATCAGCCATGATCATATTGAATGGCGGTGCAGGCTCGAAGGGCCGATTGGCCTACTCCTGCACCTATTTTCTATGTTTCTAACCCCCCCCCCCCACATAAAACAAACCAGAGAACATTAACATACTTTTTAAACACACTAAAAATTCCAAAAAAGACGAAAAGGACAGACAGACAGACTGTTGGCGGGGCTGCCATCGAAGCGCCACCCAGTGGTAAGAATTCCCAGGATCGAACCAGAGTCTCTGGCACTATGAAGCAGCAGCTCTACCACTGCGCCACTTTGCTGCACACACAATCACCAGGCCATTAAGCTCTTCATTGTCCAAAACTCCTTGCAGGTATTAAAATTTATTTCTAAGTTCTATCAACATAAATTTTGATATTTTTCTGACTGTGACATATTGTACAAATGTGCTGCACTGTGGCAATAAATATCTTCTAATCAGTACCAGCTAATTTCTAATCATATTGTCAGAATACATGTTGCATTATATTATTTTATCCTAATTATGGTTTGAAAAATGGGCTCCTGCCATGACTGTTTTCTGAACAATTGCATTCTGATAAGGATGAAAGAATCGTTTAACATGAGGGAACTGGAATTAATTGTTTGTGTAGGAAGGAACTACAGATGCTGGTTTAAACTGAAGATAGACACAAAATGCTGGAGTAACTCCGCGGGTCAGACAGCATCTCTGGAGAGACGGAATGGGTGACTTTTTGGATCAAGACCCTTCTTCAGACTGAGAGTCAGGGGGAAGGGAAACGAGAGATATAGACGGTGATGTAGAGAGATATAGAACAAATGAATGAAAGATATGCAAAAAAAGTAACAATGTTAACTGTGGGCTAGGTGAAAACCAGTAAAGAACAATGAGACTCAACAAGATGACTTAGAAGCTGGTACGACTTAGGTGGGGGAGGGATGGAGAGAAGGGGAGGGATGGAGAAGGTTTACTTGAAGATAGAGAATTCAATATTTTAAGAAATTAATATCAAGCAAAATTTTTACGTCGAGTTACTCCAGCTTTTTGTGCCTATCTTTGGAAATAATGGTTGGTACATTTAACCAGTGCTGAGTTTGATGGGAATTTTGGTTTAAATATTCGGTTGTGAAGTGAATCTAGGTTTAAATTAACACAAGTGACGGAAAGAAATCACGTACTGAGATAGAAATTAAAAAGTGGAAATAACTTGATGTAATTATAACTCTTGGCCGTTATCAGGCTGAAAAGTTTAGATTTGTGCTCTTCCGCTCCGACGTCGGAGTTCCATCATCCCGGCGAGAGGGCCTGAACATCGGGCCGTCCGTAGCAGCGAACCGCGGAGGGCTCAAAGGCCTCGACCCCGGGTGAACAAAGAGGAAGATGACTGAACTTTAGTGCCTTCCCTCACAGTGGGGAAACGTTGATTCCGCTGTGTGGGGACGTTCATGTTAAATTCTATCGTGTGTTGTGTTCTTATTTTTTATTCGTGTGGTGTATGGCAACTCAAATCTCACTGAACCAATTGGTGCATGTGGCAATAAATGTAAACTTGAACTTGAACTTGAAATATTGGCTGAGTTTTCAATGTCTAAAACCATGTAAAAATCAATTGGTACATTTAGTCACATTTTGGCGTGTATTCAAAAAATGTTCAAATTTAACTACAATAACAACATCTCATTTATAAAGTGTCTTTAATATATTAAAACATCCTCAGGGTGGTACTCTATGAAACACTGCCACAAAAACAGATATTAATAAAGATATAGATTTTAATGATTATTTTAAATACTGGTGTGAAGTTTAAAAAAATATGAGCTTCTAAATAATGGAGCAGCATTTTCTGTCCAAGAGATACAGCGCGGAAACAGGCATTTTGAGGAAGGACATTATAGCCATAGAGGGAGTGCAGAGAAGGTTCACCAGACTGATTCCTGGGATGTCAGGACTTTCATATGAAGAAAGACTGGATAGACTCGGCTTATACTCGCTAGAATTTAGGAGATTGAGAGGGGATCTTATAGAAACGTACAAAATTCTTATGGGGTTGGACAGGCTAGATGCAGGAAGATTGTTCCCGATGTTGGGGAAGTCCAGGACAAGGGGTCACAGCTTAAGGATAAGGGGGAAATCCTTTAAGACCGAGATGAGGAAAAACTTTTTCACACAGAGAGTGGTGAATCTCTGGAACTCTCTGCCACAGAGGGTAGTTGACGCCAGTTCATTGGCTATATTTAAGAGGGAGTTAGATGTGGCCCTTGTGGCTAAAGGGATCAGGGGGTATGGAGAGAAGGCAGGTACGGGATACTGAGTTGGATGATCAGCCATGATCATATTGAATGGCGGTGCAGGCTCGAAGGGCCGAATGGCCTACTCCTGCACCTATTTTCTATGTATCTATGTATCTATGTATTTTGGCCCACTAAGTCCGTGCCGACCAGCGATCCCCGTACACTAGCGCTATCTTATATACTAGGGGCAATTTACAATTTTACCAAAGCCAATTAACCTATAAACCTGTACGTCTTTGGAGTGTGGGAGGAAACTGGAGATCCCGAAGAAAACCCACGCAGGTCACGGGGAGAATGTACACAAACTCTGTACAGACAGCACCCGTGGTCAGGATCGAACCTGGGTCACTGGCTCTGTAAGGCAGCAGTTCTACCGCTGCGCCACCGTGTTCTGAGATTGTTTTCAACATGCTAATCAAGCTTTAGAATTTTTTAAATCATGGCACAGAAATGAACGATTATTAAGAACAATTACTAATGATGATTATCGTGCTGTGATTGTTTTAGATCACAACAGCCATTAGATTTGTATTGCACTCCATATTGCCATTGGCTGACAAACTGATGCAAAAAAATTATTGTGGAGAATAGGAATGAAGATGGTCCGGATGGGACTGTGAAGGAGTGGATGCAGGGTTAAACGAGGAGTTAAGAGACGGAACTGAGAGAGGATTGAGGCCATAAAGCCAACTAAATGTAGGGCACAGGTGTCAGACCAATGGGAAGTGCTACAAGAAAGAATATGTACTGATAATAATGGACATTGAAGATTGGAGAGCCATGGGCGGCTCAGCGGTAGAGTTGCTGCCTCACAGCTCGATCCTGACCACGGGTGCTGTCTGCACGGAACTTGCACGTTCTCTCCGTGACCCGCGTGGGTTTTCTCCGGGTGCTCCGGTTTCCACCCACACTCCAATGAAGCACAGGTTTGTAGGTTAATTTGGCTTCTGTAAATTGTAAATTGTCCCTTGTGTATGCAGGATAGCATCAGTGAACGGGGATCGCTGGTCGGCGCGGACTCGGTGGGCCGAAGGGCCTGTTACCGCGCTGTATCTCTAAACTAAAGTGATCATAAAGGATGGACGAGTCTCGAGGTGGCGGAGGCATGGAGGCAGATAACAATGGCCGAAAGTGAAGGTAGGCGGTGTTAGCTAGAAATGGCATGGGAGAGAAAAAGTCAAATTCATACCTCGTATTCTGTATAAGATGAGCATTTTCGAAAATACTAAATGACGGTGAACCTGTCAAGATGTCAGACTCCATAGCAACACCTTCAAGCTCTGAGAACTCTTTATCTGCTAAGCCAAATGCCTCCATCATGTTTATACCTGCAAGAGAATTATCAAAACATACGAGTGATTTTCGAACCAAAAGCAATTTTAATTGTAAAATAAACTTAGAAAACACTACAATTTATCAGTAGGATTGATACAATTGGAAAGGGTGAATGCAGAGTCTCATACCCCAGGAATGGGAATCAAGAACCACAGGACATTGGTTTAAGGTGAGAGGGGCAATTTTTTGGTTGTGGTTGTATGGAACAAGCTGCCAGAGGAATTTAGTTGGGGCAGGTATTTGAGGCAGCAGTTAAAAGCCATTTTGACAGGTACATGAGTAGGAAAGGTTTAGAGGGATATGGGCCAAATGAGGACAAATGCTTGCATTGGAGAGGGTCCTGAGCTCATCAAGAATGATCCCAGAGATAATTGGGTTGAAGTATGAGGTACATTTCATGGCTCTGGGCCTGTACTCCCTGGAGTCCAGCAGGGTAAGGGGACATCTCATTGAAATCTACCAAATAAGGAAGGGATGTGAGGAGGGGTGGCGTGAGAGTCTAGGACCAGAGGGCACAGCCTCAGAATAAAAGGATGCACCTTTAGAATGTAGATGAGGAGGAATTTATTTAGCCAGAGTGTGGTGATTTTCAAACCAGGGAATCTGCGGAAATCATTCCAGCTGTGGAAGCCGAGTGATTGAGATTGACAGGTCCTTGATTAATAATGGCGTCAAGGGTTATGGGAAGAAGGCAGGAGAATGGGATTGAGGGAAGAATTGACGAGCCATGATCAAATGACGGAACAAACTTGATGATTGCCTGATTCTGCACTTTATTATATAGTCTTAAGATTTTATGAAATGGGACTAGCTTAGATGTGGCATCTGTGTCAGCATGGATGAGTGGGAAGAAGGGCCTGTTTCCATGCTGTGTAACTCTATTACTAATTGAATTAAAACAAGCAAACAGTACTTCATACCTGGGACCACATTGCCTCTAATATTTGTCAAAGCACAAGCTGAAAAGCAGAAACATGAAGTTAGTCGATCACAAATTTCTTCCACAGATGTTATCTGACCCGCTGAGTTCCTCCAGTTGCCCTGCGTATATTTAAACCACAGTTTCCAGCATCTGCAGCCACTTGTGCTTCTTATACCAAATCACTATTTTAATTATTATTATTTTTTTATACGCAAACATTTTAGCTATTTTGTAACATGTCTAAAGTGATTCCAAAAATTCTAATCTAATGAGTGTATAAAATCATGAGAGGAATCGATCGGGGAGATGCACAGAATCTCTTGCCCAGAGTAGGGGAATCGAGAAACAGAGGGCAAAGGTTTAAGGTGAGGGGGGGGGGGGAGATTTCATATTAATCTGAGGGGTAACTATTTCACACAAAGGGTGTATGGAACAGATTATCATTCCATAAGCTAGGGTACTGTCCGAGTCACTTCTACCCCTCTGTATGCATTGTCCACGGAACTCATGCGCTACAACGCTGAGAACTATATTCTGCATTCTGTGTCTTCCCCTTTGCTCTACCTATTGTACCAGAGTTTGACTTGATTGTAATTACGGACAGTATTATCTGATCTGTTTAATCCTGACTACGGGCGCTGTCTGTACGGAGTTTGTACGATCTCCCTGTGACCGCGTGGGTTTTCTCCGGGATCTCTGGTTTCCTCCCACACTCCAAAAGACGTACTAGTTTGTAGGTTAATAGGCCTAGTAAAATTATAAATTGTCCCTAGAGTGTGTAGGATAGTGTTAAGGCCCTGTCCCACTTACGCGATGTTTTCGGCGCACTTGCCGGCACCCGCCATAGTCGCAGCAGGTCGCCGAAAATGTTCAAAATGTGGAAAATCCAGCGGCAACCAGAAAAAGGTACGACTCTTTGGGCGACTACTCACCACCAAACAGGAGTCACCCCGCGACATGTCGACACGCGACGCATGTTTGGTGGTGAGTAGTCGCCCAAAGAGTCGTACCTTTTTCTGGTCGCCGAAAACATCGCGTGAGTGGGACAGGCCCTTTAGATGTGCGGGGATTGCTGGACGATTGAAGGGCCTGTTTCGGCGCTGCAATTCTAAACTAAACCAAAAACTTGTGCTACTTATAAACACAACAAATGAAGCAACAAGCTTACTTGTGGAAACAGTCTGACAAATGGACGCAATAACTTTGCCTCCAATGTTGTTCAAGTCACTGAAGTCACGAACATAAAAAGCTGCTCGGAGACTGGGCGTGCTTGCGACGTCAGTAATCTTCGCCTCATCAACATCATCAACGCCAAGAACAAAGATAAAAAAACCTGTGGAATAAAATTGGATAAAATTTACGATGACAGGATGGATCTCTGACGTAGATATAAAAATGTTGCTAAAAAAAAAAAAGACCATTCATAACATTTAGCAAGCTAAATCAAACGCTAGTAATACTTTTCATATAACGTCTACTAATCATGAAAAATATTTTGCACTTAACATGCATAATTTACAGTCTAGATGGCTGACCTTTTGTGAAGAGGAAATAGTATTTTAGCAAAAGGCAAGTATACTTTTCATAACAATTCTGCAATTCATTCAAAAAATATTTTTGTACTTAATATTCATCATTTAAAAAGAATGTCATAGTTCCGTTTTGGGACACATGACCATATAACACTCTTGACTGCAGTCCTGATGGCTGAGTTTTTGTAACAAGAAAAATGAATCTTAGCAATAGACATGTGCAAAATCAGTCTTTAAACTGGAACCTAAATTATACAAGCTGTTGGTGACTGGTTTATTTGGATGTTTAAGAAAGAACTGCCGGTGCTGGAAAAATCGAAGGTAGACAAAAATGCTGGAGAAACTCAGCGGGTGAGGCAGCATCTATGGAACGAAGGAAGAGGTGACGTTTCGGGTCGAGACCCTTCTTCAGACTGATGTGGGGATGGGCGGGAAGATGAAAGGAAGAGGCGGAGACAGTGGGCTGTGGGAGAGCTGGGAAGGGGAGGGGAAGGAGGGAGAAAGCAAGGACTACCTGAAATTGGAGAAGTCAATGTTCATACCGCTGGGGTGTAAACTACCCAAGCGAAATATGAGGTGCTGCTCCTCCAATTTGCGGTGGGGCTCACTCTGTCAATGGAGGAGGCCCAGGACAGAAAGGTCGGGTTCGGAATGAGAGGGGGAGTTGAAGTGCTGGGCCACCGGGAGATCAGGTTTATTTGGATGCTCAGTTGCTCAATTACTTGGATTTCTGTACTGAGCTCATTCTGAGAAGACGATGATGGATGAAAAGCTAAAATTCAAAGTTCATCAGAGCATATGATTTAGGAGCAGAATTAGGCCATTTGGCCCATCGAGACCACTCTGCCATTCAAACATGGCTGATCCATCTTTTCCCCTCAACCCCATTCTCCTGCCTTCTCCCCATAATCCTTGACACCCGTACTAATCAAGAACCCATCATTCTCCACTTTAAAAATACCCATTGCCTTGGGCTCCACAGACTTATGTGACAATGAATTCAACAGATTCACAACCCTCTAGCAGGAGAAATTCCTCCTTATTTCCATTCTAAGGTTGATAGAGGTTTTGTGTAAGAAACCATGCACAGTATAATTCCACAGTAGCAATAACCTTCCAATGTTGCCTTCACTTCTGTTGTCTTCCAAGCTGTATCGAGCACTGTCAGCTCGCATTACATTGCTACTCTTTAATTTAAGTTTGAAGATACGACATGGAAACGGGCCCTTCAGCCCACCAACTCCACATCGATCACCCGTTCATACTAGCTGGATGTTACCCCACTTTCTCATCCAATTCCTACAAACTAGAGGCAATGTACAGAGTCCAATTAACCTACAAAACCGCACGTCGCTGGAATTTAGAAGGATGGGGGGCAGGGGGGGGGGGGACCTCATTGAAACTTATCGAATGGTGAAAGGCTTGGATAGAGTGGATGTTTCCACTAGTGGGAGAGTCTAGGGCCAGAGGTCATAGACTCAGAATTAAAGGACGTTCCTTTGGGAACGAGAAGAGGAGGAATTTCTTTAGTCAGAAGGTGGTGAATCTGTGGAATTCTTTGCCACAGAAGGCTGTGGAGGCCGTCAATGGATATTGTTAAGGCAGAGGTAGATAGATTCTGGATTAGTACGGGTGTTATGGGTTACGGGGAGAAGGCAGGAGAATGGGGTTAGGAGGGAGAGATAGATCAGCCATGATTGAATGGTGGAGCAGAGTTGATGGGCCTAATTGGCCTAATTCGGCCCCTATCACTTATGACCCTACGACATCTTTGGAATGTAGCAGGAAACTGGAGCACCACGTGGTCACTGGGAGAACGTGCAAACTCCACACGGACAGCTCCCGAGATCCGAGGTTTCTGGGTGGATGTGGGCTCGGAGCTCTAACACTGGTTCTGTAAAACAGCTGAAATGTTATTTCCTTACACAAAAAAATATCTACTTAGAACAACAGCTTCAACTACTATACACTGTAGTCTGAAAACAAAGCAGACTTCAAAAATAATTGAACAGTCGGCCGAAATAAAATTCACCTTCCAACGCCAACTGTTGCAATGTTTGGCTTATTTCACCAAGGACTGTCCCACCAGTGATAATGACCAAGATTTTGTGAACATTTTTTCTTTCCTTCGATACATTTGTGGGAAACAATCCATCCGACGCTCTGCCGTCTTTGACTATTAAAACAAAACGGACAGATATACGAGTAAGAAATCTTAAATCAATAACCGTTTCACTGACACTTCCCGAGGAAGGGTCCCGAACCGGAACATCACCTGTTCCTTTTCTGCAGAGATGCTGCCCGACCTGCTGAGTTACTCCACCATTTTGTGTCTTATCCATCATCTTTGACAATAGACAATAGGTGCGGGAGTAGGCCCAGTCGGCCCTTCGAGCCAGCACCACCATTCACTGTGATCATGGCTCATCATCCACATTCAGTACCCCGTTCCTGCCTTCTCCCCATATCCCCTGACTCCGCTATCTTTAAGAGCTCTATCTAACTCTCTCTTGAAAGCATCCAGAGAATTGGCCACCACTGCCTTCTGAGGCAGAGAGTTTCACAGATTCACAACACTCTGGGTGAATTTTTTTTTCCTCCTCTCCGTTCTAAATGGCCAACCCCTTATTCTTAAACTGTGGCCCCTGGTCCTGGACTCCCCCCAACATCAGGAACACGTTTCCTGCCTCTAGCATGTCCATCACTTAATAATCTTAGGTACACAAAAATGCTGGAGAAACTCAGCGGGTGCAGCAGCATCTATGGAGCGAAGGAAATAGGTAACGTTTCGGGCCGAAACCCTTCTTCAGACCAAGAAGGGTCTGAAGAAGGGTTTCGGCCCGAAACGTTACCTATTTCCTTCGCTCCATAGATGCTGCTGCACCCGCTGAGTTTCTCCAGCATTTTTGTGTACCTTCGATTTTCCAGCATCTGCAGTTCCTTCTTTAACACTTAATAATCTTATATGTTTCAATAAGATCCCCTCTCATCCTTCTAAATTCCAAAATATACAAGCCCAGCCGCTCCATTTGGTATAAACCAGCATTAGTTTTGGTTACAGATCCAGGGTGGAAACAGGCCCTTCTTCCCATCGAGTTCATACTGACTAACGATCACCCATACGCCAGTGCTAAGTTATCTCAGTTTTACATCTGACACACTAGGGGAAATTTACAGAAGCCAATTAACCCATAAAACCTGCGTGTCTTTGGAATGTGGGAGGAAACCGGAGCACCCGGACAAAACCCACGCGGTCACAGGGAGAACATACAAACTCCATACAGGCAGCCGAGGTCAGGATCGGAGAGAAGCAGCAGCCAGAAGCAGCGAGAGCGAGTATTGGCTGGAAGTAGGTGAGTCAGAGGGAAAGAAGATTTAAAAATGAGCGCCAAAGGACCAGGTTCAAGTAATTTACGAATTAGCCGCAAAGTAGTTGATTCGGTAACAGATAAAGAAGTGTCGCTGTAGCGGAGCGGCCTGGTTGGGGTGAAGTGCCTTGGTGAGGTTGTCGTGCATGTTGGCACAAATGATACAGGTCGGAAGAGGAAGGAGGTTCTGCAACAAGAATTTACGGAATTGGGTAGAAGACTGAAACTCAGGACCTGCAGGGTAGTGAACTCAGGGTTGCTTCCAGTACCTCGTGCTAGTGAAGGTAAGAACAGGAAGATAGGGGAAATGAATGTGTGGCTGAGGAGTTGGTGCAGGGGACAGGGATTCAGATTTCTGGATACTTGGGATCTCTTCCTGGGCATGGGTGACTTGTATAAAAGGGACGGGTTGCACTTTAACTGGAGGGGGACTGACATCCTAGTGGGAAGGTTTGCTAATGCTACACGGGAGGGTTTAAACTAGATTGGCAGGGGGGTGGGATCTCGTGCAGGACAGAGGCTAGACGTTGGTATGGAGGGTGGTGTGGGAAAGGTTCCCGATGTTGGGGGAGTCCAGAACCAGGGGCCACAGTTTAAGAATAAGGAGTAAGCCATTTTGAACGGAGACGAGGAAACACTTTTTCTCACAGAGAGTTGTGAGTCTGTGGAATTCTCAGCCTCAGAGGGCGGTGGAGGCCGGTTCTCTGGATACTTTCAAGAGAGAGTTAGATAGGGCTCTTAAAGATAGCGGAGTCAGGGGATATGGGGAGAAGGCAGGAACAGGGTACTGATTGTGGATGGTCAGCCGTGATCACATTGAATGGCGGTGCTGGCTCGAAGGGCCGAATGGTCTACTCCTTATTGTTAATTGACAGAATAGGCAGGTGAAAGGCGGAGAGCGAGGAAGGAGGGTTGGTTTAAACCACGTATTTTAATGCAAGGGGCCTGACGGGTAAGGCAGATGAGCTTAGAGCATGGATAGGTATGAGCGACTGGGATGTTGTAGCCGTGACTGAAACCTGGTTAAGGGAGGGGCAGGACAGGCAGCTCAATGTTCTGTGGTACAGGAGCTTCAGGAGAGACAGGGGTGAGGGAAAAAGAGGAGAGGGGGTTGAATTGTTGGGTAAGGAGGATGTCACGGCTTTGTTCAGAGGTGACATTACGGACGGTTCGTCTAGTGAGGCTATACGGGTGGAGCTGAGGAACAAGAAAGGGATGATCACCTTGTTGGGGGTGTACTACAGACCCTCGAATAGTCAACGGGAATTAGAAGAACAAATGTGCCGGGAGATTGCAGACAGCTGCAGGTCAAATAAGGTTGTTGTAGTAGGGGATTTCATCTTTCCCAATATAGACTGGGAAAATCATAGCATGAAGGGTTTAAATGGGGTGCAATTCCTCAAAGGTATTCAGGAGAGTTTTCTTCGACAGTATGTGGAGGCCCCCACACGTGAGAGGGCAACGCTGGATCTAGTATTGGGAAATTGGGAAGGGCAAGTTAATGAAGTGTGTGTGGAGGAGCCTTTTGAGACCAGTGACCTGGTCTCAGTGACTTCAATTTGGTTTAAGATAGTTATGGACAGGAACAGAGAGGGGCCATGTGTTAAAATGCTCAACTGGGGAAAGGCCAACTTTGAGGGTATGAGAGAAGGTCTCGCTCAAGTTGACTGGAGCAGGTTATTTGAGGGGAAAGGAACATCGGCCAAGTGGGATGTTTTTAAAAGTGTGCTGAAGAAAGCTCAGAATGTGTACGTCCCCGTTAGAGTGAAGGGTAAAGCTGGCAAACGTAAGGAAGCTTGGCTGACGAGGGAAATTGAGACGTTAGTCAAAAACAAGGATGCATGGGACAGGTATAGGTAGCTGGGATCAAGTACATCCCTGGAGGAGTTTTGGGAACTAAGGAGTAGACTAAAAAAGGAGATCAGAAGGGCAAAAAGGGGCCAGGAGATAGCTCTAGCGGGTAGCATTAAGGACAATCCCAAAATATTTTATAAATACATAAGGGGGAAAAGGGTAACTAGAGAGAGAGTGGGGCCTCTCAGGAATCAAAGTGGTCACCTCTGTGTGGAGCCACGGGAGATGGGCAAGGTCCTAATGGGTATTTCTCTTCTGTATTTACCAAGGAGAAAGACAGGAGGACGGAGGGAATTGGAGCAGTCACTGGAAGTGTCATGAGAGCAGTCAGGGTTAACGTCGAAGAAGTACTGAAGATGTTTGAAGGTAGACAAATCTCCGGGGCCTGATCGGATATATCCGAGAACATTGTGGGAAACTTGAGAGGAAATTGCGGGATCCCTGGTTGAAATTTACGAGTCCCTTGCTTAAATACAGGAGAGGTGCCAGAGGATTGGAGGGTGGCAAATGTTGCGCCTCTTTTTAAGAAGGGTTGCAAGGAAAAGGCTGGGAACTATAGGCCGGTGAGCTTAACATCTGTAGTTGGTAAGTTACTGGACAGTATTCTGAGGGATAGGTTATACAGGCATTTGGATGGGCAAGGGCTGATTAGGGACAGTCAGCATGGTTTTGTACATGGGAGGTCGTGTCTCACAAATCCGATTGATTTTTTTGAAGACGTGACCAAAAAGGTTGATGAGGGCAGAGCTGTAGATGTTGTGTACATGGACTTTAGTAAGGCGTTTGACAAGGTGCTGCATGGTTGGCTGCTCTGGAAGGTTAGGTCGCATGGGATCCAAGGAGAGATAGCTGAATGGATAGCAAATTGGTTCCATGGAAGGAAGCAGAGGGTGATGGTGGAAGGTTGCTTCTCAGATTGGAGGCCTGTGACTAGTGGTGTGTCACAGGGTTCGGCGCTGGGCCCGTTACTGTTTGTCATCTACATCAATGATTTGGATGAGAACATACAGGGCAAGATTAGCAAGTTTGCTGATGATACAAACGTTAGTGGTTTTGCAGATAGCGAAGATGGTTGTGAACGATTGCAGCAAGATCTGGATCGATTGGCCAGGTGGGCGGAGGAATGGTTGATGGAATTTAATACGGAGAAGTGTGAGGTGTTGCATTTTGGAACGTCGAACAAGGGCAGGACCTACACAGTAAATGGTAGGCCTCTGGGTAGTGTTGTAGAGCAGAGGGATCTAGGAGTGCAGGTGCATGGTTCCTTGAAGGTCGAGTCACAGGTAGATAAGGTGGTCAAAAAGGCTTTTGGCACTTTGGCCTTCATCAGTCAGAGTATTGAGTATAGAAGTTGGGAGGTCATGTTACAGTTGTATAAGATGTTGGTCAAGTCAAGTCAAGTTTATTCCTCATATACACATACGAGATGTGCAGTGAAATGAAAAGTGGCAATGCTCACGGACTTTGTGCAAAAAACAACCAAACTACCAACAGAATGGAACAGAAAGTTAGTGGAACCAAATGTGGTGAGACTGCATTTAGAATATTGTGTTCAGTTCTGGGCACCGTGTTATAGGAAAGATGTTGTCAAGCTTGAAAGAGTTCAGAATAGATTTACGAGGGTGTTGCCAGGACTAGAGGGTGTGAGCTATAGGGAAAGGTTGAGTAGGCTGGGTCTCTATTCCATGGAGCGTAGGAGGATGAGGGGAGATCTTATAGAGGTATACAAAATCATGAGAGGAATAGATCGGGTAGATGCACAGAGTCTTTTACCCAGATTCGGGGAATCGAGGACAAGAGGACATAGGTTCAAGGTGAAGGGGAAAAGATTTAATAGGAATCCTTTTTCACTCAAAGGGTGGTGGGTGTATGGAACAAGCTGCCAGAGGAGGTAGTTGAGGCTGGGACTATCCCATTGTTAAAGAAACAGTTAGACAGTTACATGGATTGTCAAGTCTTGAGGGATATGGACCAAGTGCAGGCAAGTGGGACATTGTTGGCCGGTGTGGGCGAGTTGGCCCAAAGGGCCTGTCTCCACATTCTTTGACTCTATGACTATAAACCTGGGTATCTGTCGCTGCCAGGCAGCAACTCTACCGCAGTGCCACTCACTTGCACTTCATTTTTATTGCATTTTACCACTGTGAGGCTAAGGTTGGATTGAATCCAGTTTGTGGAAAGTTAGTCATAGTGCCATTACACTTAATCACTCTCCACACCTCATGTGCAAGTTCCTGTGCGTGTTAAATGCCAGATTCGGAAACTTCAATCTTTAATAACTGAATTAATAATGTCAGTAATAAATTTTGAGATGGCATAATCATGCACACCATTGCCTGGTGTTCTGGTGTGAGGTGTAGCAGATGTAAACACAATCCAAGATTTTTCAAGGCAATGTAGCCCTTTTTGTTCCTTCAACCTATTTAGTTTAGCATGGAAATAGACTCTTCGGCCTACACTGTGATCCCCCTACACTAATGCTATCCTACACACTAGGGACAATTTATAATCTTTACCAAAGCCAATAAACCTATTAACCTGTACGTCTTTGGAGTGTGGGAGGAAACCGGAGCAGCCGGAGAAAACCCACGCTGTCACAGGAGAACGTACAAACTCCATACAGACAAGCACCCATAGTCAGGATTGAACCTGGGTCTCTGGTGCTGCAAGGCAGCAACTCTACCGCTGAGCCATCGTGCTGCCCTACCTCACGAGAGTTGAATGATCATTTTGGCATTGCAAGCAAAGACTTCTATTTCCAAAGTCAGTTGAGATCGTCCAACTAAACCAGAATATGTGAAACAAAATTCTCTCTCATCTCCGAGGCACATTCACATCTCCGCTCTCCGCAGTCACCACTTCTTCCCACCCCACATCCCCTCCTCTCACTCACTGTTACCAGGGGTCATTAACTCTATATTTGCAAGCTTTGGAATTACTATCCCAGAAGCATTATACAAATACCTCCACAAGATCTAGGCTAATATATGAGCTACAAAAATGTCCATCAGCACCCTAGCATCTAAGTTAACAAATTAAATGAAGTAGTACAAGCTCTACTTTCTTTCGGAGGTACACAAAAATGCTTTTGAAACTCAGCGGGTGCAGCAGCATCTATGGAGCGAAGGAGATAGGCAACGTTTCGGCCCGAAACGTTGCCTGTCTCCTTCGCTCCATAGATGCTGCTGCACCCGCTGAGTTTCTCCAGCATTTTTGTCTACCTTCGATTTTCCAGCATCTGCAGTTCCTTCTTAAACGCTTCTACTTTCTTTCTACGTCTGTAGAACTTTTTACCTCTGAAGGCTACAACTGTAAACTCAAGTGATGATCATGGAGATAGAAAGTGCTGGAAGAACTGTGCGGATCAGGCAGCATCTGCGGAGAGGATTGGGCGGTCGGATGTTTCGGGTTGGAACCCTTCTTCGCGGGTGTGGGGGGGGGGGGGAGAGAATATCCAGAGTAGTTGACCTCACAAACATCCTCTTTCGTTCCTAAGATAGACACAAAATGCTGGAGAAACTCAGCGGGACAGGCAGCATCTCTGGACAACATGGACTGGTGCCGTTGACGGTCGGGACCCTTCTTCAGACTTCCATGCAGTAAGGATGGAACTTAATGGATAGATCTTCCAAAACATTGACATAGGTTCAGTGAGCTGAAAGAACTCAAGGTAGACAAAAATATTGGAGAAACTCAGCGGGTGAGGCAGCATCTATGGAACGAAGGAATAGGTGACGTTTCGGGTCGAGACCCTTCTTCAGACTCAAGAACTCAAGGTTAGGTTCCAGTCTAAAGAATTTAGGCTACAGTCTAAAGAAGACCGAAACAAAAGTCTGTAGCCTTCTTTTGCTCCGGTATTTTATTTTTATTCACATGTTTAAACTATAATGTTTTATTCTTAATGTTTTAAAGTTTTATGTTTTATTCTTAATTGTTTCCTGTTTGTCGTGTTGTACATGCGAGTGGAGCACCAAGGCAAATTCCTTGATGTGTACATACTTGGCCAATAAACTCATTCATTCATTCATTCAGAGTCCCGCCCTGAAACATAACCCATCCATGTTCTCCAGAGATGATGCCTGACCCGCTGAGTTATTCCAGCACAGTGTATCTTCTTTTCTTTATTATTGGATGATTCTTAGATACTGAATTTAGTAGATTTATCGATTACAGAGGATGGAACTTCAAACAACATGTTACATTAACCTACAAGGTTAATTCCCGGGATGGCGGGACTGTCATATGCTGAGAGAATGGAGCAGCTGGGCTTGTACACTCTGGAGTTTAGAAAGATGAGAGGCGATCTCATTGAAACATATAAGATTGTTAAGGGCTTGGACACGCTAGAGGCAGGAAACATGTTCCCGATGTTGGGGGAAGTCCGGAACAGGGGCCACAGTTGAAGAATAAGGAGTAAGCCATTTAGAACGGAGACGAGGAAACACTTTTTCTCACAGAGATTTGTGAGTCTGTGGAATTCTCTGCCTCAGAAGGCGGTGGAGGCGGGTTCTCTGGATGCTTTCAAGAGAGAGCTAGATAGGGCTCTTAAAAATAGCGGAGTCAGGGGATATGGGGAGAAGGCAGGAACGGGGTACTGATTGGGGATGATCAGCCATGATCATATTGAATGGCGGTGCTGGCTCGAAGGGCCGAATGGCCTACTCCTGCACCTATTGTCTACTGTCTATTGTTACATTATGAAAGATAATCTAAGGTTGTGAATCTAAGGTGACAGTCAGTAAGCAGTGATTTACCTGTGCTGATGTCCGTTCCTCTGTAAGGTATGTCGTAGATGCTTCCCAGTAATTGCTCTCTATTTATAAAGGAGCTGTGCTGAATTTCATCTGTCATGTGATGACCAAACTGGCTCACCGATACCTGTGAAAATAAGAAAATGAGTCCGAAGAAGGGTCTCGACCCGAAACGTCACTCATTCTGTCTTTCAAGAGATGATGCCTGCCCCACTAAGTTACTTCAGCACTTTGTGTCTATATTCGGTGTAAACCAGCATCTGCAGTTCCTTCCTACACAAAATAAATCACCATACCCAACGGAAAATGTCCATTGTTTATTTTCCGTACCATAAATTAATTGTTATATCACCAACAGGTTGACCCCAGTTTGCCACCTGTGGTGTCAAAGGTTACGGGGAGGAGGCAGGAGAATGGGGTTGAGAGGGAAAGATAGATCAGCCATGATCGAATGGCAAAGCTGACTCGATGGGGGTGAATGGCTTAATTCTGCTCCTAAGTCTTATGGATACCGTGAACTACCACAATATTATTAAATTCAAACGTTTGATGTACTTGCAGACATTCTTTCTGACTTTTCCTACATCTCTCTCTTGCCACTTTTGTTTGAGTTGAGTTTGAGTCTAGTTTAGTGAAAAGCCTTTGTTGCGTGCCAACCAGTCAGTGGAAAGACTGTACATGATTATAATCGAGCCGTCCACAGTGTACAGGCACATGAAGGGAATAACATGAATAACATTTAGTGCAAGGTAAAGCCAGTAGAGTCCGATCAAAGATAGTTAGAGGGGCTCCAATTAGATCATTCTTATGTCTTAAAGGCCTGTATCACGAGTCTGCGGTCATTGGCGGCGAAACGGGAAGAATCTGCCGCCATAGACCGCGCACTCGTGAGAACGTACAATTCCCGGGCCGTGCGGCGGTGTTCCCAACACCGCGCGGTGCTAAAATAAAATCGACAATGTCGAAAACCATATACTCACCGCACAACCTCCACCAGTGAGGCACAAGTGCGGCACGGCCGCCCGCACGGGCCGCCGCCAGTGTGGCTCGAGCGCCGTGCGTCAAACCTCCACTGCCACAGCCTCCGCCAGTGAGGCACGTGCCGCCGCCAGTGAGGCACATGTGCTGCACGGCCGCAGGCACAGCCACCGCTACAGCGCCACGATCAGGATGGCCGCCGCCACAGCCGCCGCTGGTGAGTCACGTGCGGCGGGCCGACGTCATCGCAGTCGGCCCGCCCTTTTTTTTACTTACCGCAAGCACGTGGGACCCGCCGTGTTTGAATTAACTCGGCCCCCGCGCAGCATCCGTGCGGCGCTCCGGTGGATAGGCTCGACGCTCTCGCCGTTGCCGCGCGGTCCTCGCTACCGGCGACGCCGCGCTTCACCGCCGATGACCGCAAACAGGTAAGACAGAGCCTTTATGTGTTTTTAATGCTATTAATTGCAATATTGTGGAATTGTTGCCTTACAGTGCCAGATACCCAGGTTTGATCCCGACTATGGGTGTTGACTGTGTGGAGTTTGCACGTTCTCCCTCTGACCGCGTGGGTTTCTTCCCAGTGCTCCGGTTTCCTCCCACATCCCAAAGCCGTGCGGGTTTGTAGGTTTGTTGGCTTCTGTAAATTGCTCGTAGTGTATAAGGAGTGAATGCAAGAATGGGATAACATAGAACTAGTGTGATCAATGGTCGACGTGACAGAGAATCAAAAACCCATTCCCATATCTAGTTTAATAAAACATAGTTTGGAGATACAGCGCGAAGAAAGGCCCTTTGGCCCACCTACACTCCCAATATAGGTTAATTGGCTTGGTGTATGTGTAGTTTGTCCCTACTGTGTGAAGGATAGTGTTAATGTACAGGGATCGCCGGTTGGCGCGGACTCGGTGGGCCAAAGGGCCTTTTTTCGCGCTGTATCTCCAAACTAAACAGTCAACTATGTTTACAGAAGCCAACAAACCTACAAACCTACAAACCTGCACGGCTTTGGGATGTGGGAGGAAACCGGAGCACTGGGAAGAAACCCACGCGGTCAGAGGGAGAACGTGCAAACTCCACACAGACAGCACCGGAGGTTAGGATCGAACCTGGGACTTTGACGCTGGGAGGCAGTGACTCTACCAGCTGCTCCACCATGCCATGTATTTAGTTGAGCTAAATATCAGATGTTTTCATTTTTTGATTTTAGAGATACAGTGTGGAAACCGGCCCTTCGACCCACCGAGTCTGCACTGACCAGTTATCCCTGCACATTAACACTATCCTACACATGCCAGGGACAACTTACATTCATACCAAGTCAATCAACCTACAAACCTGTAGGCCTTTGGAGTGGGGGAGGAAACTGAAGATCTTGGAGAAAACCCAGGCGGTCATAGTGAGAACGTACAAACTCCTTACAGACAGCACCCATAGTCGGGATCAAACCTGGGTATCTGGCACTGTAAGGCAACAATTCCACCGCTGCGCCACCGTGCCGCCTCTGGGATAAAAAGTTTGTCTTGACTAGCTGTTGCGTGTCCTTGAGACTGCATGCTCTAAGGCCTCGTGATTTACTAATCCCTTGAAGTGAACAGGATTATCCAAAACATCTAATCGTTTCTCAAAGCGCGCCTACTTGCTCAGTGAATGCTAAAAGCTGATAACATTTTGGCTGAAAAGCCCGTTTTAACCCTTACATTTATGGAATGGAATACTTCATTGTCACATGTGACGAGGCACAGCAAACTTCTTTGCTGCATACCCAATGTATACAAATAGCAGCCATCTACGGCGCTGAAATGTGGCAGAGCGGTAGTGTTGCTGCCCTACAGCACCAGAGACCCGGGTTCCATCCCGACTACAGGTGCCGTCTGTACGGAGCTGGTACAATCTCCCCGTGACCTGCGTGGGTTTTCTCAAAGATATTCAGTTTCCTCCCAAACTCCAAGGACGTACAGGTTTGTAGGTTAATTGGCTTGGTATAAGTTGTCCCCAGGGTGCGTGGATAGTGTTAGTGTGCGGGGATCTCCGGTTGATGTGGACTCAGTGGGCCGAACGGCCTGTTTCGGCGCTTCATCTTAAAACTAAACCCTAATGACAAGCCCTTGCAAGTAGAAATTGAGATTTCTGAGCAGCTTACAAGCAAAATACAGGTCTCCCACTGATTTACTGGCACCCTTGGTTCCAGCGCCTTGCTGGATTATACCTTTTGCCGGAACAGAGTTGACGCAATGATGACACAACAATACACCTCTGACCCACTAATTATACCCCCTCCGCGCCCGCACCACACCCACCCCCTCCCTCTCCCCCTCCCCCTCCCCTCCCTCTCCCCCTCCCCCTCGCACTTCCCCTGCGCCCCCCCACCCCCCCCACATCTCTAAAGCACCACGGACTGCTAGAAACTTAAATATAACAAATATTATATGTAAATTCAATATGTTAATCCTAGACTGTCACTTGGACCTTGCTTAGAAGCCATTGTTGGGGTTAAATGTAAGCTAAGGATTGCACAAAACCGAGGGATCGCCACCAACAACTGCAGATGTTAACAAATAACTCTCTCAGGGCGGAGGGTGACGCCGCATGCAGCGCCCTCTGTGGCCGCCCGGGGAATTTCAAGCGCGCTCGCATAATTTTGTCCACATCAAGGAAAAATAGAAACATAGAAAATAGGTGCAGGAGTAGTCCATTCGGCCCTTCGAGCCATTCAATATGATCATGGCTGATCATCTAAAATTAGTACCCCGTACCTGCTTTCTCCCCATATCCCTTGATTCCGTTGTCCCTAAGAGCTAAATCTAACTCTCTCTTGAATACAACCAGTGAAACATAGAAAAATAGGTGCAGGAGGAGGCCATTTGGCCCTTCCAGCCAGCACCGCCATTCAATATGATCATGGCTGATTATCTAAAATTAGTACCCCATTCCTGCTTCTCCCCATATCCCTCGATTCCCTTAGCCTTAGGAACTAATCTAGCTCTAGGGGGCGCCGTCCTGCGTGGTATGGCTGCCCAGCCTGCAGCTGTCCGTTTTCATCTTTATTTTTTATTTTTAGTTAGTTAGTTGTTTTGTTTTTTAGGAGTTCTATTCTTTTTTATGTGGGGGGTGGTGGGGGGGGGGGGGAAGGGGGAAACTACTTTCTAGGGTCCCTACCTGGTCGGAGAGGCAGCTTTTCTCCGGGCTGCACCTTTGACCCGTCCTCGTGGCCTACCAGCGGGCCTGGAGCGGCGTTTCCTGAGGGGACCACCCAGGACCTCGGCTTCGGCGGCGGCGCAGCGCTGGAGCGCTATCGCGGGCGATGCCTTGCCCCGGTCGCCGCGCCGGAGCTCTGAGCTAAAGCTGTGAGCTGAGCCCGCAGGTGAAACATCGCTGGAGCTGCGGGTCCGCGGGCGGCGGCGCTGAACTTTAACATCGGGAGCCTGGGATCTCTCGCCGAGATCGCCAGTGGTGGAGCTCCATCCGGCGCGGCCTGTTGGCTTTGGAAGCCGCGGTCTCCGGTAAGGAGGCGGCCGTTCCAGGTTTTTCCAAGCCGCTGAGAGGGTTCTCCCGACGCCGGAGCACCATCACCCGGCGAGAACGGCCTGGAACATCGGGCCTCCGTGAAGGCGACTGTGGAGGCCTCAATAGGCCCGACTATGGGTGGACATGGGATGGGGGACTGGACTTGTGCCTTCCCCCACTGTGGGAACCATTGTGGGGGGATGTTTTTATGTTTTATGTTAAATTTCTTTAATGTTGTGTCTAATTTGTGCTGCATGGCAAGATTTGGTGTATGTGACAATAAACGCCCTTTGTCCTTTGTCTCCCTTGAAAACATCCAGTGAATGGGCCTCCACTGCCTTCTGTGGCAGAGAATTCCACAGATTCACAACTCTCTGGGTGAAAACGTTTTTTCCTCATCTCAGTCCTAAATGACCGACCCCAACTGCGACCCCTGATTCTGGACTCGCCCAACATCGGGAACATTTTCCCTGCAAAGGAGATGCCGGATTATCAGTAGCTGGAAAATCGGTGGTGGACCTGTATTAAAAAAAACGGGAATATCTAGAAAACTCTGGGTTTGTATATTAAACCCCTTACCTGTATGCCCTCTGGCCCGAGTTTGTCAAAGACACTAACACTGTCGTAGACGAAGGAGATGATTTTCCTGAAGTTCTCTTCTCCTACCGACACGGAGCCGTCAATTATAAAGGTCAGGTCGGCTGTGACAGCACGGCAATCTGAAGAAGGAGAACAGTTGTTTAGTTTAGTTTTAGAGATACAGCGCGGAATCAGGCCCTTCGGCCCACCGAGTCCGTACCGACTAGTGATCCCCCGCACACTAACACTATCCTACACACATCGGCGACAATGATTTTACAATTATTTATTCCAATCAACCTACAAACCTGTACGTTTTTGGAGTGTGGGAGGAAACCGGAGTTGCTTTCTATCCAATAACTCGATTAAAGACGTCGCAAAGAAGCAAGCCACAAAACAGAAGGCTTGAAGTGATCTTCATAGAATTTGTTTAAGAAGGATCTGCAGATGCTGGAAAATCGAAGGTAGACAAAAATGTAGAAGGTAGAGAACCAGGGGTCGCTGGTTAAGAATAAGGGGTAAGCCATTTAGGACTGAGATGAAGAAAAACGTTTTCACCCAGAGAGTTGTGAATCTGTGGAATTCTCTGCCACAGAAGGAAATAGGCAACGTTTCGGGCCGAAACCCTTTGGGTTTCGGCCCGAAACGTTGCCTATTTCCTTCGCTCCATAGATGCTGCCTCACCCGCTGAGTTTCTCCAGCATTTTTGTCTACCTTCTGTTCATAGAAAACAGGTTATCTTTAAAGAGATGTAGGAAGGAACTGCAGATGCTGGTTTAAACCGAAGATAGACACAAAAGCTGGAGTAACTCAGCGGGACAGGCGACGTCTCTGGAGAGAAGGAACGGGTGACGTTCGGGTCGAGACCTTAAAAGAGGGTTAGCTCTAGGGTTACACAGTACATATCCAAGTGGAAATGTACATGGCTAGGACGGTTTCGTGGGATATGGGACAAACGCTGCAATTGGGACTAGCTTAGATGGTGCATCTTGGTCAGCATGGACAAGTTGGGCCGAAGGGCCTCTTTCTGTGCTGTATGACTCTATGACCCCCCGTGGCTTGCATATTAGAGAGTGAAATGACTGCGGCAGCCGCCATAGAAAGCCTTATAAGCAGATGTCCGCTAAATTTCAAAATGCACTTGGCAAAACTCCAGTTGAAAGAGCAGAAATGATGAAGCTCGAACTTATGAAGAGTAATGACATCGCTTTGATGCGCGTCGGGGTGAACAGCAGGGTAGAAACACAGTGCCAAAGACAGGAAAATTCACATCAAGATCATCTGATTAGTTTGAAATCTGGTCAGTGCCGTGATCAAAGCATCAAGCCAAAGATTCCATCCATGGAATCGGATCATAGAAACATAGAAAATAGGTGCAGGAGTAGGTCATTCAGCCCTTCGAGCCAGCACTGCCATGCAATATGATCATGGCTGATCATCCAAAATCAGTACCCTGTTCCTGCCTTCTCCCCATATCCCTTGATTCCTTTAGCCCTAAGAGCTACATCTAACTCTCTCTTGAATACATCCAGTGAAACATAGAAAAATAGGTGCAGGAGTAGGCCATTCGGCCCTTCGAGCCAGCACCGCCATTAAATATGATCAAGGCTGATCGTCTAAAATCAGTACCCCCGTTCCTGCTTTCTTCCCATATTCCTAGATTCCTTTTAGCCCAAAGAGCTAAATCTAACTCCCTCTTGAAAGCATTCAGTGAATTGGCCTCCACTGCCATCTGTGGCAGAGAATTCCACAGATTCACAACTCTCTGGGTGAAAACGTTTTTCCTCATCTCAGTCCTAAATGGCCTACCCCTTATTCGTATCATGGAACAGTCACAAAGCCCACTATTAGACTCAAGGAAGATAGAGATCATGGAAAATGCAGAAATTTAGGCTTTTCAACAAAAACTCTGGAGAGAAATTCCCTCATTCAAATGTGTTTAGAGTTATAGACTCACTCAGCACGGAAACAGGTCCTTATGTGAAACATAGGCCTGCGTTTGGCCCATATCCCTCTAAACCGGTCCTATCCATGTACCTGCCTAAATGTTTCTTAAACGCTGCGATAGTCCCCGCCTCAACTACCTCCTCTGGTCAGCTTGTTCCATACACCCACCACACTTTGTGTGAAAAAGTTACCCTTCAGGTTCCTATTAAGTCTTTTCCCCCTTCACCTTGAACCTATGAGCTCTGGTTCTCGATTCCCCTACTCTGGGCAAGAGACTCTGTGCATCTACCCGATCTATTCCTCTCACGATTTTGTACACCACTATAAGATCACCCTTCATCCTCCTGCACTCCAAGGAATAGAGTGATAGAATGCAGGATCAAAGGAATAACGTCATAGGAATAGAGATAAAATAGATAAAAGGAATAGGGTCATAGAATGATACAGCGCGGAAACAGGCCCTCGGCCCAACTTGCCCACACCGGCCAACATGTCCCAGCTACACCAGTCCCACCTGCCCGCATTTGGTCCATATCCCTCTAAACCTCTCTTATTCAATGAGCAATTAGTGCAGATAAAGTCCAGTAAACACTGATTAAAGATTAAACATAGCTAATTGTAGTTCCAAAAATACTAGCTCTTCAGTTTTCCACATTGCTCGTTTCTATTCATTATCTATAAAGAAATTATTCTCTGATTAGTTATTTGAGAGAAGCATTCAGTACACAAGTGAATTGCGTCAAGAGAGCAACACCGCCACCTTGTGGTTTGGAAATGAAGAGACAACTTACAACACTAAAAACATGCTGGGTTTTTCATTATTGATCCCAGATATAATACTATTGGCCCTGTCCCACTGTACGAGTTCATTCAAGTGCTCTCCCGAGTAAAAAAAATTAATCAAACTCGTGGTAAGCACGTAGAATGTACGTAGCGGGTACGTCGGAGCTCAGGGACGTCTCTTAGCGGCTCGTAACACTAACGGCAGGTACTCGGGAAACGCAGTAAGCTCGGGAAGACTTGGGAAGATTTTTCAACATGTTGAAAAATGTCCACGAGAGCCCCGAGTACTTACGAGCGGCCATTACCGTAATTCTCCGAGTTCGAATCAGGGCCAAACTCGGGATAACTCTTGAATGCACTTGCACAGTGGACAGGGCTTTGAGAATCAAGCCTCCAGAGGTGCTGGCTGACACGTTGAGTTACTCCAGCTTTTTGTGTCTAACTTTGTGTGTCTTCTTAGGCCCCCTTTGGTCGCGGCTGACCATGGGTGTCTCCAGGGTGCTATTCCCTATATAGAGGACGCTGTGTGTGACTTTGTTTCACGTGGGGAGACTGGTGCACAGACAGCCACCACATGGTCCTTGACAGATCTGGGTCAGGATCCAGTGGCATGGAGTCCAAGACGACCGGAGACCTTTTTCTGCTGCAGCCTTCATCCGCCTTCCCAGCCTTTGTGACGCTCCACTAAGGTCAGCCATCGTCTTCCGCCTGTTCCACCGTTGAGGTCTTGGTTGGATTGCTCTTTGCCAGAGACCTCCCCCTCGACCTTACCGCCATGGGTGGCCCTACCAGGAGCATTGCTCCAGACGGCATCGCTCTCAGGATCTCAGGACCACACAAGCTTCTCCACCACGACAAGGTGACAATTTTGTGTTTAAGCAGGAACTGCAGATGCTGGAAAATCAAAGGTAGACAAAAATGCTGGAGAAACTCAGCGGGTGAGGCAGCATCTATGGAGCGAAGGAAATAGGCAACGTTTCGGGTCAAGAACCTTCTTCAGACTGATGTGAGGGTGGGGGGTGGTAAGAAGAAAGGAAGAGGTGGAGGCAGTGGGCTGTGGGAGAGCTGAGAAGGGGAGGAGAAAGTAGGGACTATCTGAAATTAGAGAAGTCAATGTTCATACTGCCAGGGTGCACACCACACCAGGGCATAGGAGATGTCCTCTTTCTTCAGGGAACGGGGTTCATCTCTTCTACTATAGATGAGGCTCTAACCAGGGTCTCATCATATACCCCGTGACTCTGCTCTCACTCCCCATCCCCCCACTCGTAACAAGGGCCAAGTCCCCCTTGTCCTCACCTTCCACCCTACCAGCGATGTCATACAACAAATAATCCTCCGACATTTTCGCCACCTCCAACGTGATCCCACCACTTGCCACATCTTCCATTCTCCTCCCCTGCTTTCCGCAGAGACCGCTTCCTCCGTAACTCTCTGGTCCATTCTAAACCTTCCCACCCAAACCACCCCCTCTACGGGCACTTTCCTTTGCAACCGTAGGAAATGCTATACTTGTCGCTTTACCTCCCCCCTTGACTCCATTCAAGGACCCAAGCAGTCTTTCCAGGTGCGCAGAGGTTCACCTGCACCTCCTCCAACCTCATCTATTCCATCCGCTGCTCTAGATGTCAGTTGCTCCACATCGGTGAGACCAAGCGTAGGCTTGGCGATCGCTTCGCCCAACACCTCCGCTCGGTTCGCAATAACCAACCTGATCTCCCGGTGGCTCAGCACTTCAACTCCCCCTCCCATTCCGAATCAAACCTTTCTGTCCTGGGCCTCTTCCATGGCCAGAGTGAGGACCACCGGAAATTGGAGGAGCAGCGCCTCATATTTCGCTTGGGCAGTTTACACCCCAGCAGTATGAACATTGACTTCTCCAATTTCAGGTAGTCCCTACTTTCTCCTCCCCTTCTTAGCTCTCCCTCAGCCCACTGGCTCCACCAGGAACTGAGGACTATCTTGGTTGCTCTAAGGACTTTGGGATTTTTGCAATAATATTGAGTTTAATTAAATTAAGTTTTTGTTCATTGTGTTATCTACGAATACAATATTTACAGGCCTGTTATTCTGCTGCAAGTAAGAATTTCATTGTTGCTCAGCGTTTGTCTAAATAAATGTTACACCAACAGTTCTGACACAGAAATACATTAAATAATAACAAATATCTTACCTTTCAGATCGATTGGAGGAGTGCTGGAAGCAAATGTAGATCTGATTGGAAGTGGCACTAACAACAGGAAACAAGATTACACCTTAAAATATAATAATTGCAACACAAATATATTCTACGCAGTTTAATTTTGTGTTCGATAATTTAGTAAGGACTTCATTTAATTTTCAATTCTAATTTTATCTCCCGAGAGGAGCTGCAAATCATAACGTTATAATAACACGTATTAAATCATGAGAGGAATAGATCGGGTAGATGCACAGAGTCTCTTGCCCAGAGTAGCGGAATCGAGGACAAAAGGACATAGGTTTAAGGGGAAGGGGTAAAGATTTAATAGGAATTTGACAATAGACAATAGGTGCAGGAATAGGCCATTCGGCCTTCAAGCCAGCATTGCCATTCAATTTGATCATGGCTGATCATCCACAATCAGTACCCCGTTCCTGCCTTCTCCCCATATTGAGGGATAACCTTTTCACACAAAGGGTGGTGGGTGTATGGAACAAGCTGCCAGAGGAGGTCGTTGAGGCAGGGACTATCCCAACAGTTCAGAAAGAGTTAGACAGGTACATGGATAGGACAGTAGACACAAAAAGCTGGAGTAACTCAGCGGGACGGGCAGCATCTCTGGAGAGAAGGAACGGTTGACGTTTTGGGTCGAGACCCTTCTTCATAGGACAGTTTTGGAGCGATATGGACCAAACTCGGGCAGGTGGGACTAGAGTAGCTGTGTTGGCCGTTGTGGGCAAGTTGGGCCGAAGGGCCTGTTTCCATGCTGTTTCAAACTACGACTCTAATAACAGTCTAAATAATGCAAAAATACTGTAGTTCTTGTTTAATTTCATCCCTTCATGGTCAAGCTTCAGTAACGTGGTATAGTGTAAATATTAGGCTATTATCTGGGATATTATCCCAGAGTCTGGAGAAGGGTCTCGATCCGAAACGTCACCCATTCCTTCTCTCCAGGGATGTTGCATTTGCTGAGTTACTCCAGCATCGTGTCCATCTTCAAGATATTATTTCCACTGACATAAGAGGCTTCTAGATGGGCACTTGGATCTGCAGGGATGAAAATTCTGTGCAGGCAGATGAGGTTAGTTTATTTTGGCATCATGCTTGACATGGACATTATGGACCAAAGGGCTTGTTCCTTGTACTGTTCTAGATTCTAACTTGGACAATTCTATTTTTTTCCCCATTCTAAACCATCCTCCCAAGGTTGAGGGGGGACCTCATTGAAACTTACAGAACAATGAAAGGCATAGATAGAGTGGATGTTTCCACTGGTGGGAGAGTCAAGGAGGAGCGGCCACAGCCTCAGAATTACAAGGTGCTCTTTCAGAAAGAAGGTGAAGAGGAACTTCTTTAGTCAGAAGGTAAATAATCTGTGGAACTCATTGCCACAGAGGGCTGTGGAGGCCAAGTCAGTGGATATTATTTAGGCAGAGATAGACCAATTCTTGATTAGAACGGGTGTCAAGGGTTATGGGGAGAAGGCAGGAAAGTGGGATTAGGAGGCAGAGATCAGCCATAATTGAATGGCGGAGACGACTCGATGGGCCGAATGGCCTAATTCTACATGCAAACTTGTAAACTTTAGGCATTTTCCTCATTTTAATGCGTAAAGCTGAATGCACCGGGTAACCTTGAAAATGATTGTTGTGGCCATTAGCGCTGATGAATGTTGGGCACATTCACACAATGAACTAAATGATCAGTCGGGGTGCGACCCCAATCAAAACATAGAACAGTGCCTTGTTAAAATTCGGTACAAACTGGGCGGCTCAGTGGAAATAGACATAGAACACGTCTCAACTCTTTCTGCCTGATCTGCTGAGGTGATTTATCATAGAGTCATACTGTGTGGAAACAGACGCAGCGGCCCAACTTGCCCACACCGACCAACATGTCCCATCAACACTAATCCCACCTGCCTGCATTTGGCCCACGTCCCACTAACCCTGTCCTGGCCAGGTACATGTCTAAATGTTCCTTAAACGTTGAGATAGTACCTGCCTCAACTACCTCCTCCGGCAGTTCATTCCATACACCTACCGCTCTCTGTGTAAAAACATCACCCCTCAGGTTCCTATTAAATCTTCCCCTCCCCCCCCCCGCACCTTAAACCTATCACATTTTCTGTATTTACTCCACATTTCCAACCTCTCCTTCTTTTCTTAGGCCCCCTTCAGTCATGGCTGACCATGGGTGTCTCCAGGGTTGGAGGACGCCTGTGCGTGACTTTGTTTAACGTGGGGAGACTGGTGCACAGACAGCCACCCCATGGTCCTTGACAGATCTGGGTCAGGATCCAGTGGCATGGAGTCCAAGACGACCGGAGACCCTTTTCTGCTGCAGCCTTCATCCGCCTTCCCAGCCGTTGTGACGCTCCACTAAGGTCAGCCATCGTCCTCCGCCTGTTCCACCGTTGAGGTCTTGGTTGGATTGCTCTTTGTCAGAGACCTCCCCCTTGACCTTACCGCCATGGGTGGCCCTACCAGGAGCATAGCTCCAAACGGCATCGCTCTCAGGATCTCAGGACCACACAAGCTTCTCCACCACGACAAGGTGACAATGCATGGAGAGGCCTCTCCAGCCTTTTGATATTTAGTGCTCTAATCATATTGGAGGTGAGAAGGGAAAGATTTAATAGGAACCCGAGGGTCATTTTTTCACATAGTGGGTATATGGAACGAGCTGTCAGAGGAGGGAAGTTGAGGAAAGTACTATAACAGCATCTAAAAAACATTTGGACAGGTACATGGGCAGGAAAGGTTTGGAGGGATATGGGTCAAACCCGGGCAGGTGGGGCTAGTGTATATGCGGCATCTTAGTCGGCATGGGCAAGTGGGCCGAAGGGCCTGTTTCCGTGCTGTATGATTCTATGTCATTAGGGGAATGGGATTAAGGGCATTGAGGGATATAGTGTCACGGGCAGCACGGAGGCGCAGCGGTAGAGCCACTGCCTTACAGCGCCAGAGACCCAGGTTCGATCCTGACTACGGGTGCTTGTCGTTACAGAGTTTGTACGTTCTCCCCGTGAGAAACCTGCGTGGGTTTTCTCCGCGATCTACGGTGTCCTCCCACACGCCAAAGATGTACAGGTTTGTAGGTTAATTGGCTTGGTGTAAATGTAAAATTATCCCCCAGTGTGTGTAGGATAGTGTTAATGTGCGGGGATCGCTGGTCGGCCCAGACTCAGTGGGCCGAAGGGCCTGTTTCCGCGCTGTATCTCTAAACTAAACCAAAACTTGTGCTCCTTATAAATACAACAAACACTAAAACAAAACTTAAAACTGAAGGTGAATGGTTTGCCACGAGTTTATTCACTGAAGGAACAGGCAGGAGGGGCTGGTGCTGTTTTCAGGCAACTGAATCATCCTACCACAACCAGAGAGCAGTGCTGAACTGCTATCTACCTCTTTGATGACTCTCGGACTATCCTTTAAGAGGGAACTGCAGATGCTGGAAAATCGAAGGTAGACAAAAATGCTGGAGAAACTCAGCGGGTGAGGCAGCATCTATAGACCTTCGCTCCACAGATGCTGCCTCACCCACTGAGTTTCTCCAGCACTTTTGTCAACCTCGGACTATCCTTTATCGCATGTTGCTGGCTTTACCTTGCACTAAACGTGATTCCCTCATCATGTATCTATACACTGTAAATGGATCGATTGTAATCACGTATTGTCTTTCTGCTGACTGGTTAGCACGCAACAAAAGCTTTTCACTGTACCTCGGTACACGTGACAATAAACTGAACTGAGCTGACTAAAGGGCCTGTCCCACTTGGGCGCCATTTGCGCGTCACGCAGATGGCGCGCGAAGATTTTGTACATCCTAAATTCCTGGGGCGCCGCGCGCAGCCGCGCGTCACTGCCTACATCACCACGCACGTGTCATGCACACCATGCGCGCATCACGTGTGCGTCACAACGCGTAAATGATGTCGCGTAAATGACGCCCAAGTGGGACAGGCCCTTAACTGATTGAGCTGCCTCCTCCCACTTGTATTTGCATGCAGTTTTATTCTTAACTTACATGTCGACTGAAGAAGAGAAACTGGAGATCCTGTGAGTTCCTGCAGTCTTGTGTAGACTGTGATCTTGTATTGACTGTTGGGAAATAGATGATAGAAACAGTACTTGTTTGTTCCTGAGCGCAGAGTATTTTCCTGCACCTTTCCATCTGTAATTGAACAGAGAGAAAAAAAATGAGAAACAGGCTGCTTACCTCGATAGTGTAACACTGTCCATCGCACAATCCAACCACCCTTCCATTGACTCCATTTACACCTCACGCTGCCTCGGCAAGGCTAGCAGCATAATCAAGGACGAGTCGCAACCTGGCCACTCCCTCTTCACCCCTCTCCCATCGGGCTAAGGTACAGAAGTGTGAAAGCGCACACCTCCAGATTCCGGTACAGTTTCTTCCCAGCTGTTATCAGACAACTGAATCATCCTACCACAACCAGAGAGCAGCGCTGAACTACTATCTACCTCTTTGGTGACCCTCGGACTATCCTTGACCAGACTTTGCTGGCTTTACCTTGCAGTAAAGGTTATTCGCTTATCATATATCTATACACTGTAAATGGCTTGATTGTAACCATGTATTGTCTTTCCATTGGCTGGTTAGCACGCAACAAAAGCTTTTCACTGTACCTCAGTACACGCGACCAGAAACTAAACCAAACTGGTACACATTCCACAATGTGTTATAGAGTCATAGAGTGAAGCAACGTGCCCGCATTTGGCCCATATCCCTCCAAACCTGTCCTATCTATATACCTGTCCAACTGTGTCTTAAACGTCGGGATAGTCCCAGCGTCAACTACCTCCTCTGGCAGCTTGTTCCGTACACCCACCGCCCTTTGTGTGAGAACATTACCCTGTGGCGGCCCCTGGTGGTGAGCCACGCCCAGTGAGAACCGTCGGCTCTGAGGGGGGTCACGTGACTCGGTGACGGGAGACGGAGGACACGGGCTCCCCTGGGAGTATTTAAGGTCGGGATCACGCGCGCACCCGGTGTGGTTGGTAGCAAAGATCCTATAGACCAAGATAGACCACTCCTGCTAAATGCAATGGGCTGACGTGTAGTACGCAACGGAGCGGAACGTGGGCCTTTTTTTCATCCATTTTAGTAACCCGACCCGACTCGCAGTGTAATCAACGTTGCGGGGGAACAGTTTGTGTTAATAACTTATAATTCTGAAAATGAGGAGATGATTTTTACTAAAGAACTTTTATTTTTACGAGGATGTTTCCGTAACCGGCTTCCGTCTCCGCATTAGTTATCTTTGCTCCGCTACGGGATCTTTGGTGCGGAGATGGAAGCCGGTTACGGAAATGGGGCCGAAAATTACCCATGAATCTGCCCATGACCGTACTACGTCTTTTTCGTCGAGTGATCTATCTTGCTCGCTGTAGGATCTTTGGCTAGTAGGGAGTCGTTAGTAGTAAAATAAAGAATTATTGGTTTGGACAAACTCCGTGTCCCGCTACAACCCCTTAGATTCCTATGAAATACTTTCCCCACCACCTTAAGCCTATGTCATCTGGTCCTCGATTCCCCTACTCTGGACAAGAGACTCTGTGCATCTACCCGACCTATTCCTCTCATGATTTTAGCAACACCTCCATAAGATCACCCCTCATCCTCCTGCGCTGCAAGGAATAGAGTCCCAGCCGACTCAACCTCTCCCAATAGTTCAGACCCTGTGGTCCTGGCAACATCCTCGTAAATCTACTCCGCACCCTTTCCAGCTTGTTGAAAAGTGATTAAAAGGAGAAAAGGAAATAGTCGAGGAAAACAGGAAGAAAACACAAATCTCAGCTGAAATGTGAATTCTCAGAGTGAGTACCTGTCAGTGACTCCAGCACAATCCTGTAGCCAGAAGATCCAACAAACCCTTCCCACTGAGCGCACATGGAGGTGAACCGCACCTGGTAGGCACGAAGATCCGTGACGTTCAAGTGCACTGCAAAACAGACAGAGAGACGTTGTCAACTTCAGACAATAAACCTCAAAGTAAATATTTCTCATTGACACAGTTTAATGGGAACCACAGTCAAGTCAAGTCACTTTTATTTCTATAGCACATTTAAAAAACACCTCTCGTTGGCCAAAGTGCTTTACATTGGTGGAGGTACTAACGTTATACAACAGTGGTTCATAGATTAAGTACATACATAAATACGTACATATAGCCCTCCCTCAGAGGACGTCAAGAAAGGCTTGAGAGTAAAGATGAGTTTTAAGTCTTGACTTAAAGGAGTCGATGGAGGGGGCAGTTCTGATGGGAAGAGGGATGCTGTTCCACAGTCTAGGAGCTGCAACCGCAAAGACGCGGTCGCCCCTGAGCTTATGCCTAGACAGAGGGATGTTCAGTAACCCCAAGTCGGCCGATCTGAGGGACCTGGAGGTGGTGTGGTGGGTCAGCAGACTTTTAGATACATAGATACATAGAAAATAGGTGCAGGAGTAGGCCATTCGGCCCTTCGAGCCTGCACCGCCATTCAATACGATCATGGCTGATCATCCAACTCAGTATCCCGTACCTGCCTTCTCTCCATACCCCCTGATCCCTTTAGCCACAAGGGCCACATCTAATTCCCTCTTAAATATAGCCAATGAACTGGCCTCAACTACCCTCTGTGGCAGAGAGTTCCAGAGATTCACCACTCTCTGTGTGAAAAAGTTTTTCCTCATCTCGGTCTTAAAGGATTTCCCCCTTATCCTTAAGCTGTGACCCCTTGTCCTGGACTTCCCCAACATCGGGAACAATCTTCCTGCATCTAGCCTGTCCAACCCCATAAGAATTTTGTACGTTTCTATAAGATCCCCTCTCAATCTCCTAAATTCTAGCGAGTATAAGCCAAGTCTATCCAGTCTTTCTTCATATGAAAGTCCTGACATCCCAGGAATCAGTCTGGTGAACCTTCTCTGCACTCCCTCTATGGCTATAATGTCCTTCCTCAGATTTGGAGACCAAAACTGTACGCAATACTCCAGGTGTGGTCTCACCAAGACCCTGTACAACTGCAGTAGAACCTCCCTGCTCCTATACTCAAATCCTCTTGCTATGAAGGCCAACATACCATTCGCTTTCTTCACTGCCTGCTGCACCTGCATGCCTACTTTCAATGACTGGTGTACCATGACACCCAGGTCTCGCTGCATCTCCCCATTTCCTAATCGGCCACCATTTAGATAATAGTCTGCCTTCCCGTTTTTGCTACCAAAGTGGATAACCTCACATTTATCCACATTATACTGCATCTGCCAAACATTTGCCCACTCACCCAGCCTATCCAAGTCACCTTGCAGTCTCCTAGCATCCTCCTCACAGCTAACACTGCCCCCCAGCTTAGTGTCATCCGCAAACTTGGAGATGTTGCTTTCAATTCCCTCGTCCAGATCATTAATATAAATTGTAAATAGCTGGGGTCCCAGCACTGAGCCTTGCGGTACCCCACTAGTCACTGCCTGCCATTGTGAAAAGGACCCGTTTACTCCTACTCTTTGCTTCCTGTTTGCCAGCCAGTTCTCTATCCACATCAATACTGAACCCCCAATACCGTGTGATTTAAGTTTGTATCCTAATCTCTTATGTGGTACCTTGTCGAAAGCCTTCTGAAAGTCCAGATACAACACATCCACTGGTTCTCCCCTATCCACTCTACTAGTTACATCCTCGAAAAATTCTATAAGATTCGTCAGACACGATTTACCTTTCGTGTAGGTGGGGGCAAGCCCGTTAAGGGCTTTGTAGACCAGAGGGACAACTTTCCCACACTGAGGGTGGTAGGTATTTGGAATGAGGTGCCAGAGGAGGTAGTTGAGGCAGGTACCATAACACTATTTAGAAGAACATTTGGACATGTACATGGATACGAAAGGTTCAGTGGGATATGGGCCAAATGCGGGCAGATGTGTCTTAAGAAGGGTCTTGACCCGAAACGTCACCTATTCCTTTTCTCCAGAGATGCAGCCTGACCCGCTGAGTTGCTCCAGCGTTTTGTGTCTATCTTCAGTGTAAACCAGCATCTGCAGTTCCTCCATACAGATTAGTTTATAGTTTAGAGATACAGTGTGGAAACAGGCACCTTTCAGCCCACCGATTCCACGCAAACCAACAATCATTCACCTCAACTTCCAGCCTACATGAAAGGGTCGATTTACAGAAGCCTATTAACCTACAAACCCGCACGTCTTTGTAATGTGGGAGGAAACCGGAGCACCCGGAGAAAACCCACGCGGTCACAGAGAGAACACACAAACTCCGTACAGACAGCACCCCTAGTCAGGATCGAACCTGGGTCTCTGGCGTGGTACGGCAGCAATTCTACCGCTGCGCCACTGTGTCACCCACCACCAATCTTTCGCTTAACAGCTGAATTAACAACCAAACAAATGTTCGTTTTTGAGTCAGCACCTTTGGCAGATGCCTTCGATAGTGGGGGCATCAGTACCCCATGATGGACTGGGCAGTGTTCACCACTTTTCTTTACAAATCACCTCCGTTCCTGGGCGTTCGAGTTGCCAAGCCAGGCCTTGGTGAATATCCTTGCGACCGTACGACGGTAGAAATTCAAGAGACTATTCGTCCACACAACAAATCTCCTCGATCTTCTCAGGAAGATTGCCCTTACAGTTCATAAGTGATAGGAGCAGAATTGGCCCATTCAGTCCATCAAGTCTACTCCGCCATTCACTCATGGCTGATCTATCTCTCGCTCCTAACCCCATTCTCCTGCCTTCTCCCCATAACCTCTGACACCTGTACTAATCAAGAATCTATCTATCTATCTCTGACTTAAAATTACCCATTGACTTGGCAATGAATTCCACAGATTCACCACCCTCTGACTAAAGAAATTCCACCTCATCTCCTTCCTAAAGGAATGTCCTTTAATTCTGAAGCGATGACCTCTGGTCCTAGACTCTCCAACTAGTGGAAACAACCTCTCCACATCCACCCTATCCAATCCAGTTAGTACCTTTGTTATTATCACTCCATTTGCTCAAGTCAAGAGTTTTATTGTCATGTGTCCCAGATAGAACAATGACATTCTTACTTGCTGCAGCCAAGGAGAACGTGTAAACATAGTACACTGTAAACAATCTCATAGACAAGAGAAAACGGTTCAGTATGTGGATATATACACATACTGACACACACACACATATCTATACACATATATATATACATTTATATACACACACACATATATATACACACACACATACACACATATATATACACACACATATATATACACACACACATATATATACACACACACACATATATACACACATATATACAGACACACACATATATATATATATATATACACACACATACCGTATATACACACACACACATATATATACACATACACATATATATTACACATATATATATACACATGTCTATACACACACATATATACACACACACACATACAAACATATATACACACACACATATATATACACATACACATATATATATATATATATACACATGTCTACACATATATACACACATATATACACACACACATATATATATACACACACACACACACATATATATACACACACACACATATACACACGCCCAATACATACACATAAAAAAACAAATAGACAAATAATAGAGCAGTAACAACACTAATTATGTGTAGTTACATAACTACATGTAGTTCAGAGCTTATTTAACGTTGTAGTGTTTTATAGCTTAATGGCTGTAGGGAAGAAGCTGTTCCTGAACCGATGGCGGGGGTGCAATGAGGAAAAAGAGGGGGCTTACACGTGGTGACTCTTTGTTGAATGGCAGGGCTCTGGCCATTTGTATAGACGGCAGTCACACTGACATTATATTCCTGGCCACTCTGAAGATCCTTTATCTCGATGGAGTCTCTGCTGCCATCAGTCGTTACATGTGCGAGTTGATCTACGAACAAGAGGAAATCCATAACTCTCACACGCACAAACCAAGACACAACATGGATTATTTGGGGAAATAATCTGGCCTACTTTTAAATAACAAAATTAACTAAAATAAAATCTAACCTTAGCTAAAGCTCTGTCCAATTTGCATCCATAAGCTAAGGTATTGTCCGATTCACCTCTACCCCATTGGGGACATGGGACTTTGTGACTGGAACTGATGCGTGACAATGCTGAGAATTGTATTCAGTACTCTGTATTTGTTGGTTTTGTCCCACCCTCGCCTCTTTTACAGCTTCCCCCCCTCCCCCCAACCCCTCTCCTACAATCAATCTGATGAAGAGTCCCGACCCAAAGTGCCACCTATCCATGTTCTCCACAGATGCTACCAGACCTGCCAATGTAAACCAGCATACTCCACAACAGATAATCCTCCGAAATTTTCGCCACCTCCAACGGGTTCCCACCACTGGCCACATCGTTCCATTCCCTCCCCTTTCGGCTTTCCGCAGGGACCGCTCCCTCCGTAATTCCTTGGTCAATTCGTCCCTCCCCACCCAAACCACCCCCTCCCCTGGTACTTTCCCTTGCAACCGCAGGAAATGCTACACTTGTCGCTTTACCTCCCCCCCTCGACTCCATCCAAGGACCCAAGCAGAATTTCCAGGTGAGGCAGAGGTTCACCTGCACCTCCTCCAACCCCATCTGTTTCATCCGCTGCTCTAGGTGTCAACTGCTCTACATCGGTGAGACCAAGCACAGACTTGGCGATCGCTTCCACCCAACACCTCCTCTCGGTTCTTTTTTTTTTCAAAATCGACTTAATTCAGGTAATAAATATATACAATACATGAACCGTGCAAAAAATTCATCCGACGTTTTCGGAGGCTATACAAAATATTCAATAGGGTCTCCATACATTGTTCAAATTTCAAAAATGTATCCCCCACCCTTGCCATTCATGTGGCCCACTGGCGTGGAATCCCTTCCCTTATTTTGAGGGGTGTCTCCACCACACCCTGCCCCCGCACAGTTCGCACTAACCAACCTGATCTCCCGGTGGCTCAGCACTTCAACCCCCCTTCCCAATCCGAATCCTTTCTGTCCTGGGCCTCCTCCATGGCCAGAGTGAGTCCCACCGCAAATTGGAGGAGCAGCACCTCATATTTCACTTGGGTAGTTTACACCCCAGCGGTATGAACATTGACTTCTCCAATTTCAGGTAGTCCTTGCTTTCTCCCTCCTTCCCCTCCCCTTCCCAGCTCTCCCGCTGCCTACTGTCTCCGCCTCTTCCTTTCTTCTTCCCACCCTCACATCAGTCTGAAGAAGGGTCTCGACTCGAAACGTCACCTATTCCTTCGCTCCATAGATGCTGCCTCACCTGGTGAGTTTCTCCAGCATTTTTGTCCACCTTCTGCAGTGGCTTGTGACAACAATCACAATATCAGTCCTGAACTACTATCCACCTCATCGGGGACCCTCGGACTTCCTTTGGTCGGACTTTACTGGCTTTACCTGGCGCTAAACATTTATCACGTGTCTGTACACTGTGGATGGCTCGATTGGAATCATGCATTGTCTTTCCACTGGCTGGCGAGCAGGCAACAAAGGCTTTTCACTGTACCTCTGTACACGTGACCACAAACTAAACTAAAACTAAACAAATCGACACTTACCGGAATCGGAATAGAATAGCACAGAGAAGCCCAAAGGTCGCGCCTCGGGTTTTTCCCAAGTCACCCGGAAGTAATTAAAAGTTATATCAGTGACTCGTACGTTGGTCGGTGGAAGAAATGGCACTGCAGGAAAAGGAACTCGGTGTTAAACCCCTTGTCGTGCTCACGTTAGACTTTTTTTAGACTCAAGGCTTTAGAGATACAGCGCGGAAACCTGCCCGTCGGCCCACCTAGTACGCGCCAACCAGCGATCACCCCGTCCACTAACACTATCCTACACACACGCTAGGGACAATTTACAATCTTTATCGAAGCCGATTAACCTACGAACCTGCACGTCTTTGGAGTGTAGGAGGAAACCGGAGCACCCGGAGAAAACCCACGCGGGCCACAGGGAAAAGGTACAAACTCTGTACAGACAGCACCCGTAGTCAGGATCGAACCCGGGTCTCTGGGGCTGTGAGGCAGCAACTCTACCGCAGCGCCACCGTGCTGCCTGTACAGGTAATGTTTATTTCAAAATGACACTGGACAGGATTAAACCACAGGCTCGTGCAACACCAGTGACCATCCCTATAATCAAACGCACATTTCTCTTCCATGACTCCGCGGTGTCTCACAGAATGTTTTTATTTGATGCTCAAGAACCCAGATGTGGTGGCAGGAAGGAACTGCTGATGCTTGGTCGATCCGAAGATTGACACAAAAAGCTGGAGTATCTCAGCGGGACAGGCAGCATCTCTGGAGAAAAGGAACGGGTGACGTTTCAGGTCGAGACCTTTCTGCAGACCCGAAACGTCACCCATTCCTTCTCCCCGGAGATGCTGCCTGGCCCGCTGAGTTACTCCAGCTTTTTGTATCCAATCCAGATGTGGTGGCAGCAATGAGGAAATTAGTGCCAGCATTCATCACCGTTATTCTCTGTATGGGGGCGGATGGGGCTCGTCAGCCTGGGAAGGCAGTCCATCTAGGAGAGGGAAAACTCTGATTTAAAACCTCCACCGCCTTGCGGCCATATCCAGTCATGGAAAAGGCTCCAGGAGTAAACCTCAAGAAAATCCGGAGTCGGAGCCCCTAAGGCGGTTCGTCGTTGTCTACAACCTCGCTCTGGCAGCTCCTGCGACGGCGCTGGTGCCAAACTGTAACGGCCCCGCTGTTCCTTTGGATCGATCAGCGACGTGGAGAGGGGGGACGTGCTGCATGGGCAACAGCCTGTCCTCCATATGACATCGATCGCCCAGGCTTGCATCCGACCAGGACGCATCACCCATGGTCAGTCATGACCGAGGGGAGCCTACTACTACTACTCTCTGAAGTTGACAGCGACTTTTGGTAGTTTATTGCAGAGATCCCCAAGTTCCACTCAGTGATTTATAGCACTTCTACAGACAGCGTCTTGCAGCTTTCTCCACCACATTCTCGGGAATTACTTGAACTGATACGTATTTCAGGTATTTACAAATTGGTGCATTTGTAAAATACCATGAAAATCCTACACACTGTTAAGACAGGTCTAATATGTGCAGTATGAATCAAACTTAATTGACAATTAGCAAATAGTCTCTTTATAAAAAAAAGTGATATGATGTTTCTGTGTTGTTATGTCTACATATAAATGTATCAAGCTACAAGGTAATTAATGCTAATGGGAATCTCTTATTTGTAATATTTCATCTGCGATACCTATGAAAAACATGGTTAAAGATGTGATTGTGTTCTGGAACTTTGGAGAACTAGGTTTAATGGTACATGGAAGAAAGACAATAAAAGATTGAATTTGGTGTACCATGTGGAGTGATTTTTAAATTTGGATCAGGTTTGGTTTAGAGATGCAGCACAGAAACAGGACCTTCGGCCCACCGCGTCCACGTCGACCAGCAATCCCCGCACACAAACACTGTCCTATACACACCAGGGACTATTTCCAAATCTTACCGAAGCCAATTAACTTCCAAACCTGTACGTCTTTGGAGGGTGGGAGGAAACCGGAGCACCCGGAAACAACCCAGGGGTGGACGTACAAACTCTGTACAGACGGCACCTGTAGTCAGGATGGAACCCGGGTCTCTGGCGCCGTGAGGCAGCAACTCTACCGCTGCGCCACTGATTACTGACATTAACAATCCCAATTCTGTGCCATTTACACTAAATGAAATTTGGTGACATCTCAAGGAGTTGCAGTTGCAGGAGTGAAGGTTTTCTTCGGGATACTAACCAATAATAATCGTGCTCTTTTATAGCTGTTTTAGCTCAGGGGCTTGGACATTCAACACAGATAGGTGATTATTTACAAAGAATGGAATTTGTCAACTTTGCCAGGTGTTACCAGGTTTGATTCCACAATATATTTTTAGGGTATCGCCTTTCAACAAATCTTCAGAATTTCTACAAGATTTATCCTTTTTGTCCCTGTTCAACAGCTGATGGAGACTCGTACCAGATGCAAGTGGGACTGGGGGCGCAGAGAGAAACATAAAACCAGCATGGGGGATATTAAAGCTTCTCGTCAGAACGTAGCTGTTTGCAGAACCAACGTGAAACCTTTCCTGAAAATGACCAAATTGCTGATTTGAACAAAATACATAATAAATACAGAGGCTCCACGTCTGTTAACTAGAAGGGTCTTGAACACCTTGTCTGGAGAGCATGCTGTAATTTTGACAGAAAAATTCAACAGGTGAGTCAGAGCAAGTGATGGAGTCATGCAATCATGCCCCAACTTTCGATTGGTACGGGTGTCAGGAGTTACGGGGAGAAGGCAGGAGAACGGGGTTGAGAGAAAAAGATAGATCAGCCATGATTGAATGGCGGAGTAGACTTGATGGGTCAAATGGCCTAATTCTGCTCCTGGAACTTACGAATATATGAACCAACATGCCCCATCTACACTAGTCCTACTTGCCTGCAGTTGGCCCATATACTTCTAAACATTTCCCATCCATGTACCATGATCATTTAGAGGAGTGCCTAATCTTTACTGTACTAACTCTTGTATCCTCTGGAATTTAGAAGAATGAGAGGGGATCTTATTTGAAACATATGATTATTAAGGGTTTGGACGTGCTAGAGGCAGGAAACATGTTCCCAATGTTGGGGGAGTCCAGAACCAGGGGCCAATGATTAAGAATAAGGGCTAAGCCATTTAGAACGGAGATGAGGAAACACTTTTTCACACAAAGAGTTGTGAATCTGTGGAATTCTCTGCCTCAGAAGGCAGTGGAGGCCAATTCTCTAAATGCTTTCAAGAGAGAGTTAGATAGAGCTCTTAAAGATAGCGGAGTCAGGGGATATGGGGAGAAGGCAGGAACGGGGTACTGATTGTGGATGATCAGCCATGATCATAGCGAATGGCGGTGCTGGCTCGAAGGGCCGAATGGCCTGCTCCTGCATCTATTGTCTAAAGATAGACACAAAATTCTGGAGTAACTCAGTGGGCCATGCAGCCTCTCTGGAGAGGAATGGGTGACGTTTCAGGACAGAAGGGTCTCGACTCGAAACGTCACCCATTCCTTCTCTCCAGAGGTGCTGCCTGTCCCGCTGAGTTACTCCAGCATCTTGCGTCTACCTTCGGTTTAAACCAGCGTCTGCAGTTATCTTCCTGCACATCTTCACTGATCTCTCGCTCGTTACAAAATGACATCCAAAGTAGTGGGCAGGATTGAGCAGTTAAAGCGTTATTGTACTTACAGGTTTTGCCCTCTCCGGATATACTGGCCTCATCACCTGAAGCATAGACCGCAGTAATTGTCACATTGTACACCTTGTCCGAAATAAGTGGTTTTAATGTTACACTGTTTCTCTTAACAGGTGTGGTCTGGAATATGAGAAAACATTCAAGATATGCTCATTAGGAAATGGTTCATAACTGCCAAACCCTTTGTGGACGTAATTAAGATGTTCCATTTAAACATAGTCACACTTTTAATGTCTCAACAAGTGTCAATCAAACGTGACTTTATGGGCACCACAGCCGTCTGCGAAAATAATCAAATTGATTTCTGCAAAAGGTCTACAATTTGAGCTCAATGTTTCAGATTTTCAAGCTAAAAATATCTAAAATTAAGATTGGTGGAGAAACTCAGCGGGTGAGGCAGCATCTATGGAGCGAAGGAATAGGTGACGTTTCGGGTCCCGAAACGTCACCTATTCCTTCGCTCCATAGATGCTGCCTCACCCACTGAGTTTCTCCAGCATCCAGTCTACCTTTGATTTTTCCAACATCTGCAGTTCTTTCTTAAAATTAAGATTAAATCAGACCACACTTTTCACTTTTATAATCCTGCTATTTTGCGCTAAAATTACGATCTGATTCCATCTTAATTGTAGGGCAATGTGACTGGATCGTACAAGCAGAATATTTTGAGAAGTGTGTACATTTTGTTTTGTTCCCATATTTAAAACAAATAAGTAAACCTATATTACAAAAATCCACATTTTCTATGTCGCATTTTCCAAACTACATATGAGCAAGAGATTTGGTTGGTTTGCTTCCCACCTAAATTCAGAAGATACAAGCATTCAATCTAACATCTTCTTTCACACCAACAGTGGTCCAATTGAACAGCAATCAGAGTTTATGTCCTTAAGACGACATTTCTCAATTGCATTCCAGTATCGTGTTCCGTGATCAATCTAAGGATGGAACGCAATGTTCTTGAGCCCATTAGAACATCCTGTATCAGGTTAGTCAGTAAAAAACCCCATCGCCTGTGTCCACCTTTAAACTTTTTCGGCGCCCTTTGTGTGGGGACTCTTTGCATACCTTGGATATGCAAAACACAGGATCTCAGTGTGATTTCTCATGTGGCAATAAAGTATCTTTCATTCATTCATTCATTCATTCATTCATTCATTCATTCATACCTGCCACGCTTTGTCCTGCCTCTCCCCTCCACCAGTTTTATTCTCACCCCCTCGCACACACCCACTACAATCAGTCAGAAGAAGGGCCCCGACCCGAATCATCACCCATCCATGTTCTCCAGAGAACCTTCCTGACCTGCTGAGTTACTCCAGCACTTTGTGTCTATCTTTTGTCCTTTTGTACACAGGTAGGTGGCAGCTCACTTGCACTTATTGTAAATTACAGAGTTTAGTTGAATATTTTTAATACTTTTAATTTTTTTTAATGTTTGGAGATACAGCATGGAAACAGGCCCGTACCAATCATCGACCATTCACACTATTTCTATGTTATCCCACTTTCATATCCACTCCTTACAGGAGCGATTTAAAGAGCGCCAATTAACCCACAAATCCGCACATCTTTGGAATACAGGGGGGGGGAATTGGAGCGCCAGAAGGAATTCCACACGATCACTGAGAGAACGTGCAAACTCCGCACAGACAGCAACCGAGATCAGGATCGAATCCGGGTCTCAAGCGCTGTGAGGCAGCAGCTCTACCCGCTGCACCCTAATATTTTAACTTCCATTAATTAAACTAAAGTTTGGTATAAATATTTTTTACCGTTTCACCAGTATGGTGCCCTGTAACTGACACGTAATGTACTTTGTAAAGTTGGACATTGTCGTTCAGATGATCCCAGCTCACTTGGAGGCTCGTTGGTGTCTTGGCTTCGATGACAAGGTTTGCTGGAGGATTTCTGGAATCTAAAATAACATACGGCACATAAATAATAAGAGTGAACAAAATCGACTGAAATGAAAGCATTTTCACGTTTTAATTCCAAACCATGAAGCTGATCTCACAATGAAATCGCAACCACGCGGACTGGGCTGTTCATGGTAACAACTCTTGTTCCAAAAGACACAAAGTGCGGTCCGCAAATAAATGGTCGGCACAATGGCGCAGCGGTAGAGTTGCTCCCTTGCAGTGCTTTCAGCGCCAGGGACCCGGGTTCGATCCCGACTAAGGGCGCTGTCTGTATGGACTTTGTGCGTTCTTCCCGTGACCTGCGTGGGATTTCTCCAAGATCATCGGTTTGCTCCCACACTACAAAGACGTACAGGTTTGTAGGTTAATTGGCTTTGGGTTTTATAGATCTAAATTGTCCCTAGTGTGTGTAAGATAGTGTTAATATGCGGGGATTGCTGGTCGGCGCGGACTCGGTGGGCCGAAGGGCCTGTTTCAAGGGAGAGCTAGATAGAGCTCTTAAAGATAGCGGAGTCAGGGGATATGGGGAGAAGGCAGGAATGGGGTGCTGATTGGGGATGATCAGCCATGATCACATTGAATGGCGGTGCTGGCTCGAAGGGCCGAATGGCCTACTCCTGTACCTATTGTGTATTGTTTCACTGAACTAAACTAGAGTTTGATCCTGACTACGGGTGCTGTCTGTACGGAGTTTGTATTTTCTCCCTATATTTCAAATACGTGCAAATTTGTAGGTTAATTGGCTTGTAAATTTGCCTCTAGTGTGTAGGATAGAACTGGTGTATGCGTGATCGGTGGTTGGCATGGACGCGGTAGACCGAAGGGCCCATTTCCACGCTGTATCTCTAAAAACTAAAAATGTCCTTAAAATGAATCTATACAACATATACTTTTCTGAAGTCTAAGGAATGGTCCCAACTCGAAACATCATCTATTCATGGCTTCCAGAGATGCCACCCAATCCCTTGAGTGACTCCAGCACTTTGTGTTTTTTTGTAACCAGCATCTGCAGTTCCTGGTCTCTCTAAATAGTAATGCCTGCTTCAGGGTGCTGGACGCTGCCTCTCATAATTGGACTACTTACACGTGTTATAACGCAGCACGATACCGTTGCTTTTTGCCGTGTCGTTGTACAGAGCCGAGAGCGATACCTGATACTCTGTGTTCTTGGCCAGACCCTGCAATACCGCTGTGTTAGTGTTCCCTTGCACGTCCAGCTGTTGGCAAAACAAAACAGGAAGTTACAACGTGCTTTTCTGCATCTGAAGGGCGGCGCGGTGGCGCAGCGATAGAGTTGTCGCCTCACAACACCAGAGGCCCGGGTTCACTGCTGACCACACATGACCCCGTGAGTTTTCCCAGGTGCTCCGGTTTCCTCCCACACTCCCAAAGACATATGGGTTTGTAGGTGAATTGACTTGGGTAACGATTGTAAATATTCCCTAATGTGTAGGATAGTGCTAGTGTAGGGGGATTGCTAGTCGGCGCTGTCTCGGTGGGACCAAGGGCCTGTTTCTGCGCTGTATATCTCTAAACTAAAACTAGGGAAAACAAATTAACATATCACTCTCCATCTCTCTCATCTTATTCACTGATGTTGACATCCATACTTCAGAGATTCACTATAGTCTACAAAACCAGTATATGTTACCACTTTAATTGTGTTTAATTAAAATGGTAACGTAGGAAAGGTTCTTATTGAAGCCCAGAAGAGGACTTCTACACGAACCTTTCATGTGCCACCATATTAAAGGCCTGTCCCACTTTCCCGAGTCCTCTGCCGAGTTGAAAGGGCCTTAAAAAAAAAAATCAAGATTTTTGTGATCTACGGACTCCTGTCTTTTCACTCGTGGACATTTTTTGTCAGGCTGGAAAAAACGTCCCGACTTACTTGATGCCCCGAGTACCTACAGCTGGCATAACGAGCCGCTACGATATATCTACGGACTCCTACGGTCTCCTACGGACATTCTCCGAGTTTGAATCAAGGGGAAAACTCGGGAGAATTCGTGAGTAACTCGGGAAAATGGGACAGGCCCTTTAATTGAACAAGCAGAACAAACTACTTAGCTAGTGCAGCAGCATCTATGGAGCGAAGGAAATAGGTAACGTTTCGGGCCGAAACCCTTCTTCAGACTCCTGTACCTATTGTGTATTGTTTCACTGAACTAAACTAGAGTTTGATCCTGACTACGGGTGCTGTCTGTACGGAGTTTGTATTTTCTCCCCTGAAGAAGGGTTTCGGCCCGAAACGTTACCTATTTCCTTCGCTCCATAGATGCTGCTGCACCTGCTGAGTTTCTCCAGCATTTTTGTGTACCTTCGATTTTCCAGCATCTGCAGTTCCTTCTTTAACAAACTACTTAGCTAAATGTAGAGCACAAACCTCATATAATTTTCCTCCACTAAGTGGAATCCATTTTATCTCGTACAGCGCAACATCATTGGAGGCGTGTTTCCAGGTGATAGTTAGACTGTGTTTGAAAATTCAGTCACTTGCAGATTCGAGGGCGACGGAACCTTGACTAAGAGTTAAAAACCAAAATAACGTTCAGGACGTTATCATTATTCAAAAGTAATTGCCTCCATTCAAATCACCTGTAAGCAACACTGGGCAATGAATATTTGTTCTGCAAAGACGCACCTGTTTCCGTGGTAACGGTAACTGGGACGGAGCTCAGGGTACCGTAAATGGAAAGTACAGAAATCATATACTTTGTCAACGAGGTCAGGTTTTGCAACAATACGTTTGTAATGTTCCCACCAACTTCAGTCTGGAATTACAAACAAGCAGAAGTGAGTATACGTTACGAAGATTCGATGCAGAAAAATGAATGGGTTTATTAATCTCACAACTTGGGGCAGCACCGTGGCGCAGCGGTAGAGTTGCTGCCTCGCAGCACTAGAGACGAAGGTTCGATCCTGACCGCGGGTGCTGTCTCTACGGAGTTTGCAGGTATCTTATTGAAACATATAAGATTATTCAGGGTTTGGACATGATAGAGGCAGGAAACATGTTCCCGATGTTGGGGGAGTCCAGAACCAGGGGCCACAGTTGAAGAATAAGGGGTAAGCCATTTAGAACGGAGACGAGGAAACACTTTTTCTCACAGAGAGTTGTGAGTCTGTGGAATTCTCTGCCTCAGAGGGCGGTGGAGGCAGGTTCTCTGGATACTTTCAAGAGAGAGCTAGGCAGAGCTCTTAAAGGTGGCGGAGTCAGGGGATATGGGGAGAAGGCAGGAACGGGGTACTGATTGTTGATGATCAGCCTTGATCACATTGAATGGCGGTGCTGGCTCGAAGGGCCAAATGGCCTACTCCTGCACCTATTGTCTATTGTCTCCCTGTGACCTGCGGGGGTTTTGTGGTCACTCTGAGGAACTAAACTTAGGTATGTTACAAAACTTACCTTCAGTCGCGCTGTAATTCTGCCACTGGCCGTGTGCGCGATTTTTGGCGCCTTTAAGGGGGGGGCGGGGTTAAAAACTCGGTTTCTCCTCCCTGTCCTGGAAATATTTTGTTGGAGTACAAACCTTCGCTGACAAAATCGTTCCTACCGGCGATTTGTGAATTTTTTTTTAAAATTAAATCGTCAATGTCAGCGCTAGTCATTTTAAAAGCAGCTCCTGAAGCGTCAACGCCAATAACGGGACGGATTTCACACAATGGACAGATAAACGAAAGTGCTTTCTTTAAATGTATAAAAGTGCTTCTTAAGAAGCCTTTAATTCACATTTTGTCATGCGACACGGTGATTTTATTCCCCGAATTAACGGCAGTATTTTTCATGCCAATACGGGGTTAAATTCACCGCAAATCAACGTTCCAAAAGATCGCGTTCCAGAAATTCTCACTCGCAAGATGAATTAAATCCCCATTAATTTACAGGTATTAAACATTCAATTCCTTCCATTTGGCCTGTAAATTCATGAAAATTAGATTTTAAAATTATGTTATATTGTGAATTATTGTGTGAATGTTATTTGGACACTTAGGCTATTTAAAAATGTTAATCTATTCTTAAGAAATTGATAGATGTTTAGATCTAGTAATTGAATTTTGTAATTAGCTACAATTAGGTAACTAACTAATTATATGCTTTACTTTCATGTCTTCGAAGTAAGATTGTTTCATATTTGTTTCAGAATGCTTCAATCTATAATACCTGAAAATTTCTTTCAGTTACCATAATTTTTAAGAAAGTTATGGGCTTTTAACTGTCCTCGATCACAGCTTTTGTGTTAAGTCAATGGAAAAGCAATAGGGAACTAGATGCTAATTTCTGAGTATGATAATGGCCATAACTTTTTTAATACTGAAGATATGAAAGTGAATTAAGTGTCAAATTAAACTTCTTTTTATGCTTTATCTGATGGGATAAATTGCAGACTTTATTTTTTAAATCTCAAAATTTTGTAACATTGCTACTAAACTCTCTAGGAACGGAATCCCAACTCAATCCAAGGGGCGGCACGGTGGCGCAGCGGTAGAGTTGCTGCCTCACGGCGCCAGAGACACGATTTCGATCCCGACTAAACTGGAGCGAGTCCAGGCCGTTTCATTTTTATTCGGCACGATCCAAAACATTCCTTATTCACGTGATTAATAAGGGAGGTCATAGGTCATAAGGAATAGGAGTACAATTAAGCCGTTCGGCCCATCAAGTCTACTCCGTCATTCAAACATTGGCTGATCGATCTATCTCTTCCTCCCAACCCCATTCTCCTGCCTTCTCCCCATGACCTTTGACACCCGTACTCATCAAGAATCAAGGGAGTGTATTGAGCTTTATTTCATTTGAATTATGTGCAAGGAACATCTCGTTCAGAAGTTCAGCCTGATTCTCACCTGCTTGGGATCATTGCCACTGGCTGACACGTACACGATACGATGTCCATTCACTTTCCTTGATGTTCTCTCCCAGCTCACCTTGACGCTGCTGTGATGGACATCCGTCACATGCACCCCTCGTGGAGGGTCCAGCGATACTAGAAAGAAAACGCCTTTGGCTTCCGTAAAACTGTAAATTGTCCCGAATGTGCAGGATAGTGCTAGTGCGTGTAGGATAGTGCTAGTGTGTGTGTGTGTAGGATAGTGCTAGTGTGTATAGGATAGTGCTAGTGTGTGTGTGTGTAGGATAGTGCTAGTGTGTATAGGATAGTGCTAGTGTGTACAGGATAGTGCTAGTGTGTATAGGATAGTGCTAGTGTGTGTAGGATAGTGCTAGTGTGTACAGGATAGTGCTAGTGTGTGTAGGATAGTGCTAGTGTGTATAGGATAGTGCTAGTGTGTATAGGATAGTGCATAGTGTGTGTGTGTAGGATAGTGCTAGTGTGTGTAGGATAGTGCTAGTGTGTATAGGATAGTGCTAGTGTGTGTAGGATAGTGCTAGTGTGTACAGGATAGTGCTAGTGTGTGTAGGATAGTGCTAGTGTGTATAGGATAGTGCTAGTGTGTGTGTGTAGGATAGTGCTAGTGTGTATAGGATACTGCTAGTGCGTGTAGGATAGTGCTAGTGTGTGTGTGCAGGATAGTGCTAGTGTGTATAGGATAGTGCTAGTGCGTGTAGGATAGTGCTAGTGTGTACAGGATAGTGCTAGTGTGTGTGTGTAGGATAGTGCTAGTGTGTGTGTGTGTAGGATAGTGCTAGTGTGTACAGGATAGTGCTAGTGCGTGTAGGATAGTGCTAGTGTGTACAGGATAGTGCTAGTGTGTGTGTGTAGGATAGTGCAAGTGTGCGTGTTCTGTAGGATAGTGCTAGTGTGTATAGGATAGTGCTAGTGT
>CM075982.1:67719775-67859775 GCA_038087875.1 Malacoraja senta
CCCCCCCCCCCCCCCCCACCCCCCCCCCCCCCCCCCCCCCCCCCCCCCCCCCCCCCCCCCCCTCCCCCCCCCCCCCCCCCACCCCCCCCCCCCCCCCCCCCCCCACCCCCCCCCCCCCCCCCCCCCCCCCCCCCCCCACCCCCCCCCCCCCCCCCCCCCCCCCCCCCCCCCCCCCCCCCCCCCCCCCCCCCCCCCCCCCCCACCCCCCCCCCCCCCCCCCCCCCCCCCCCCCCCCCCCCCCCCCCCCCCCCCCCCCCCCACCCCCCCCCCCCCCCCCCCCCCCCCCCCCCCCCCCCCCCCCCCCACCCCCCCCCCCCCCGACCCCCCACTCTCCAAAGCCATACAGGTTTGTGGGGTAATAGGCTTGGTGTAAATGTAAATTGTCCCTAGTGCGTGTAGGGTTGTGTTAATGTGTGGGGATCGCTGGTCGGTGCGGACTCGGTGGGCTGAAGTGCCTGTTTTCACGCTGTATCTCAGGGAGAAACTAAACTACTCCATACTACAACTGTAATCCATCCATCTCTTGGAAAAGATAATAAATTAAATATTAAAAATTGGACAGTGTTGAGTGAAACTGACTGAAAAGGCTTTCCAATGACTTATTGAAGATATATCAAGAAGTTTGACAAGACATTTTTCACACAGCAGTTCTGAGAGGATAATTGTTAATGGGACTTGAGTAGACAAGGTTTTACAGTGGGTCAGTTGATATTAAAATGCTTTGTTCCTGTATTCATAGTTGCAATGAATACTGAATTGAGTGGATAATTAGCAACTACCGGTATTTATATATTTTTTTTAAACCCTATTATCTATAACTATAACTCACATTTTATTCGGACAATAATGCAACTCAGTTTCCTTATTTCCTGAAAGACAGCCATTAAACTTTTAAATGGCAGATTGAAAGCAAAGGCCACAAAGACGAGTTCATGTTGCAGACATAAATACACAGTTGTTCTGTGCATGAATACGGAAATTGGCGTGAGATTCAATGGCTCGGAGGGCAGCCGAGAATATTGCATACAAATTATGGACACTTGATGTTATTCAAAAAACATACTAAAATTGTTAGTACGATACCATTAGCCAAGTGCTTTGACAACCGTCTTAATAATTCAAGTGATAAGATCCGAACGTTTGTTGTAGGCAATAGTCGCATCTGCGTACAGAATACGTACACCGAAGTTCACACTCATTGGTATTTGGTGAAGTATAGAATAAAGTTCACAGTTTCACTTTCTGGAGTTATTTAACGTTAAATCGCTCATCGGATAGCCAGAAGTTGATAAAGAAACTGGAGCCAAAATAGAAGGCACTCAGAATAGCACAGGACGGCACAAAATTGGCCCCCGGGTGGGGGGGCAGAACTAGTAGATGTGTAATCGTTGGTTGGGGTGAACTAGGTCAACCAGTGACCACCACGTACACCAGCACTATCGCCCACACCAGAGACAAGTTACATGTTTTACAAGAAGCCAATTAACCTACAAACCTGCACGTCTTCGGAATGTGGGAGGGAACCGGAGCACCCGGAGAAAACCCACGCGGTCACAGGGAGAACGTGCAAACTCCGTACGGGCAGCACCCGTGGTCAGCCTCGAACCCAGTTCTCTGGTGCTGTGAGGCAGCAGCTCTACTGCTGCACAATCCCTAATACCAAAAGATATTATAGAATACCATCGAACAATAAATACCATCGAACAATAAATACCATCCAACAAGCATCATAATGCAGTTTGTCTCTCCACAGATACTGACTGACCATGTGTGTATTTCAATCCATCTGCCCCTAAGTACCCTGAACAAAATATTATTGGACCACTTCTAATATTGAATTTTACATTATTGAGAGTTTGAATGCTTCCTGAATGATTCATTGTTGGATGACTCAGTGAGGGGATAATCAGGAGCAAATATCTGAGGGAGAAATGGCATACAGATACATACAAGTTACAGATACATACAAGTCGTGACAAGGGAAATAAAAGTGTAAGGGTTGTATTATGGGCCTGTCCCACTTACGCGATTTTTTCGGCGACTTGCCGGCACCCGTCATAGTCGCAGCAGGTTGCCTAAAATTTTCAACATGTTGAAAATCCAGCGGCGACCAGAAAAAGGTACGACTCTTTGGGACGACTACTCACGCCCATACAGGCGTCACGTGTCGACATGTCGCGGGGGTGACGCCTGTATGGCCGTGAGTAGTCACCCAATGAGTCGTACCTTTTTCTGGTCGCCACTGGATTTTCAACATGTTGAACATTTTCGGAGACCTGCTGCGACTATGACGGTGCCGGCAAGTCGCCGAAAAAAATCGCGTAAGTGGGACAGGCCCTTTATTTTGCCAAAACACACAGAATAACTGAACGTTATGGAATTAACTTATCGCTACTGGCATGGGTATAAAAATGGGCTTAATATCTGTGCCAAACACAATACCAAGACCAACACTTATCTGCCTACAAATAATCCATATTTCTCCATTCCCTGCATATCCATGTGCCCATCCAAAAGTCTCAAGTCTTCTTCTTCTTCATGCGTATGGCATGCACAGCCTAAAGTTGCAGGTCAACTTGTTCTATTTGATCTTGTTTGTGCACGTCGGGTTGATTGCATTCGTCGAAACAGGGTGGACCACGTGAAGTTTGCAATCTCCCACCTCAGTCTCTTAAGTAAATGATAGTGACAAAAGCAAGCAGCAATTTGCTGGAGGAACTCAGTGGGTCGAGAAGCAACTGTGGAGGGAAATGGACCGTCAATGTTTTGGGTCGGGTCTCTTCATTGGGGCGAGAGAGAGGAGGGTCGGCATGGAGGAGCAGCGGTAGAGTTCCCGCCTTCAGCGCCAGAGATCCAGGTTCAATCCTGACCTTGGGTGCTTGTCTGTACGGAGTTTGTACATTCTCCCCATGGGTTTTCACTGGTTTCCTCACACATGCCAAAGACATACAGGTTTGTATGTTTAATTGTGAATTAGCCTTAGTGTGTAGGGTAGTGCTAGAGAACGGGGTGGTTGTTGGTCAGCACGGACTCGGTGGGCCGAAGGGCCTGTTTCCACACTGTATATCTAAAGTCTAAAGTAACGTCTGAAGTCTAAAGGCTCAGTGTTATATAAACAAGTACATTTATAACTGGTTTGGCTGAAAAGGGGGAACTTATGGCACAGACTTATAAAGTTCAGAAAATCACAGTTAAAACTGGGGTTTGTGAATTCACGAGAGAGAGTTTTTCTCATTAACTTTCCTTTAAATAATCAAAAATCAATACCTTGTGCTTCTGTTTGGGTGATCAGATGAAGCGCCGCCATTGTAAAGACTAGGATACCGTTAGTTCGTGTAGTCATGGCCTACTCGGGAAAGAGCACAGATCCTAGCAATGAGAGAATACACACAGGATTACATTTCATTGACCATGAATTTATTCAAGTGATCATCGCCTAAATTATTGAAACTCAAAAGAAATTCATATAATCAACAAGTTGAGCTGTCAAGCTGGAATGGGTGGGGTGAAGATTTATGAGGATGTTGCCAGGACTTGATGGCCTGAACTATGAGCAGGTTTAGTTTAGAGATACAGCATGGAAACGGGCCCTTCGGCCCACCGAGTCCATGCTGACCAGCGATCCCCGCACATTAACACTATCTTACACACACTAGGGACAATTTACACTTATAACAAGTCAACTAACCTACATGCCTGTACGTCTTTGGAGTGTGGGAGGAAACCGAAGACCTCGGAGAAAACCCACGCAGGTCACGGGGAGAACGTACAAACTCCACACAGACAGCACCCATAGTCAGGATCGAACCATGCGTCTCAGCTGCTGCAAGCGCTGTAAGGCAGCAACTCTGCGTACCGCTGCGCCACCCTTGAAACCCATTTCATCCCTTCTGTTCCTCCCACAAACTGAAGAGTCTTGGAATGTTTCAATACATTGAAGTCTTTGGTGAAATATTACCGCACGTATGAATTAAAAGTACTGATAAAAATAAAAGATTGCAAACCACTAAATTAAAAACATCAAAGGGATTTAGATGTTTAAGAAAGAACTGCAGATGCTGGAAAAATCGAAGGTAGACAAAAAATGCTGGAGAAACTCAGCAGGTGAGGCAGCATCTATGGAGAGAAGGAATTGGCGACGTTTTGGGTCGAGGCCCATCTTCAGACAGATGCCAGATATTTTTGGATATAGATCATGGATATAGATTTTGGATATAGCTGGTTTGAAGGGCCTAATGGCTTACTCCTGCACCTATTTTTCTATGTTTCTAAATGCTATATTAGCGAGTTGCTTTCTCTCGCAATATCTTGGCAATGATTGAGTGACCTGTACAGGATGCTGGAGTAACTCAGCGGGACAGGCAGCATCTCTGGAGAGAAGGAATGGGTGACGTTTCAGGTCGAGACAATTCTTCAAACCCCTCTCGACCTGAAATGTCACCCATTCCTTCTCTCCAGAGATGCTGCCCATCCTGCTGAGTAACTCCAGCATTTTGCGTTTATCTTTGGTGTAAAGCAGCATCTGCAGTTCCTTTCTAAACATTGAGTAACGCGTGTTTGTTGACATTCATACCGTTGGCAATTTATCTCCCATTATCTAGATAGCAGAGTCAAGGGATATGGGAAGAAGGCAGGAATTGGGGACTGATTGGGGATGATCAGCCATGATCACATTGAATGGCGGTGTTGGCTCGAAGGGCCGAATGGCCTACACCTCCACCTATTGTCTACACCCCAAAACTTGCACTTCTTGGTTTTCTGCCAATAAGTTCCAAATAGCGACGGCTTTGGGTGTAGAAATCACTTGCCCTTTATATTTCTTCTCGTTTCTCAGATTAATATCAGAGTAATGCATCATATTAATAAACAGCAAAAAAAATGTATCCTGTTCTCTACCAGTAAGAAACTTCTTCAAGATATTCGGCTGAGGATAGTTTTCTGATGAACCCTTTCATTGACTAATTATTCTTGTACAATAATCAATGGTCATTGTATTAACGCTCATATGGATATTAAGCTTTGATGGTCCAGACACAATGAAGGAAGTTTTTGAAGAACTAGGCTCATGTTAGTTCGGATTTTATTTGTATAATTTTTGATTCATGAATTCCGACTTGCTGTATGTTCTTCTTTAAATGTGATGAAAATGGATTCGATTTCTGCTTTGATTAAACATGGACAACCACCTTGTTAATAGGACTTTTAAATCAGTTCAGTGAACTGTGTGGTGGGGTTGTGTAGGATGGAACTGCAGATGCTGGTTTAAACTGAAGATAGACACAAAAAGCTGGAGTAACTTTAGTCAGAGGGTGGTGAACCTGTGGAACTCATTGCCACAGAAGGCTGTGGAGGCCAAGTCAGCGGATATTTTTAGGGCAGAGATAGATAGATTCTTGATTAGTACGGGTGTCAGGGGTTATGGGGAGAAGGCAGGAGAATGGGGTTTGGAGGGAGAGATAGATCAGCCCCTGATTGAATGGCGGAGTAGACTTGATGGGCAGAATGGCCTAATTTTGCTCCTATCACATGATCTCAGCCGGTCAAGCAGCATCTCTGGAGGAAAGGAAGAGGTGACGTTTCGGGTCGAATACCCTTCTTCAGACTGGGACTCAGGGGAAAGGGAAAGTAGAAATGTAGACGGTGATGTGGAGAGATATAGAACAGCAGTGTTGAATTGCGGAAGGGGGAAGATGATTTAAAATCACACATCATGAAGACACTCAGCATTCCTGACCTCGAGAAGGGATGGATGGATGATCAACCAAGTCTCCCATTAGATGCTATCAACGCTACACCTGCATAGGGTCAGACTGCAGTTCCCCCCACCCCCCCACCCCTCCAGTTAAACTCTCAGCTTTCGCTGACAAAACCCTAACCCTACCTGACTTCAACAAGAGTGGTAGCTGTGGGCAAGGGACATAAAGGTTGTTCAAAGTCTTTGAACAATACATCATAAATCATATGGACAGGAGGGATAGAAAGATAACAGATGCTAAAGATTGATGGCATATTGCAGCACATTGATTGAGTATTTTCTGCATTAGTACAAAGCACTATTTTTTGAATGGGATAGACGTGAATGAACATTATTCTGTGAATGGGATAGACGTGAATGAACATTAAATGTTTGTACGCTTTAGACTTCAGAGACACAGCGTGGAGACAGCCCCCGCACTTCACCGAGTCCCCGCCCACCAGCGATCACCCCACTATCCTACACACTAGGGACAATTTACAGTTTGTTACCAAAGCCAATTAACCTACACGTCTTTAGAGTGTGGGCGAAACCCCCACGCAGGTCACGGGGAGAACGTACAAACTTCATACAGACAGCACCCGTAGTCAGGATCGAACCCGGGTCCCTGGCGCTGTAAGGCAGCAACTCCACCGCTGCGCCACCGTACTGCAGCCGTTATCCTCTATCTGTGCACTGTGGACAGCTTGATTGTATTCACCTATAATCTTTTCCTTGACTGGATAGCACTCACACAAAAGCTTTTCACTACACCTGTAGACTTTCCACTGTACACATGGCAATAATATAATAAACTAAATATGTGGAACATAGAAATGTGGAGAGACACAGAAAGCTGGAGTAACTCAGCGGGACAGGCAGCATCTCTGGAGAGAAGGAATGGGTGACGTTTCGGGTCGAGACCCTTGGGTCTCGACCCGAAACGTCACCCATTCCTTCTCTCCAGAGACCCAAGGGTCTCGACCCGAAGCGTCACCCATTCCTTCTCTCCAGAGATGCTGCCTGTCCCGCTGAGTTACTCCAGCTTTTTGTGTCTATCTTCGGTTTCAACCAGCATCTGCGGTTGCTTCCTACATAGAACCGTAGCGCACAAGAAGAGGCCCACAATGTCTGTGCTGAACATAAACTAAACTCCTCTGCCTGCACGTGACCCATAGCCCTCCATTCCATGCTTATCCATGTGCCAATCTAGGAGCCTCTTAAGCGCCACTATCATATCTGCCTCCACCACCATCCCTGGCAGCGCGTTCCAGGCACCCACCACTCCCCTGCACATCTCCATTAAACTTTGCCCCTCTCTCCTGATAGCGATGGGGCACCATCACCAAATATAAACATCATTTATAGACAATAGGTGCAGGAGTAGGCCATTTGGCCCTTCGAGCCAGCGCCGCCATTCCAATGTGATCATGGCTGATCATCCCCAATCAGTACCCCGTTCCTGCCTTCTCCCCATATCCCCTGACTCCGCTATCTTTAAGAGCCCTGTCTAGCTCTCTCTTGAAAGTATCCAGAGAACCGGCCTCCACCGCCCTCTGAGGCAGAGAATTCCACAGACTTTTGTATCTCCATGGTTGAAGATTGTCGTTAAATGTAGTAATTTTGGAAGAGAGTGATTTGCCATAGAGATGTTTTTGATCTCGCAAAGTTCACATGCGTTTGGTTTAACGTCACGTGTACCGAGGTAAGGTCAAAGGTCATGATCAGCCATGATCACATTGAATGGCGGTGCTGGCTTGAAGGGCCGTATGGCCTACTCCTGCACTTATAGTCCATTGTGAAAGGTCATGAGGGATCGGAGTATAATTAGGCCATTCGGCCCATCACGTCCACTCCGCCATTCAATCATGGCTGATCCACCTCTCCCTCCTAACCCCATTCTCCGGCCTTCTCCCCATAACCTCCGACACCCGTCCTAAACAAGAATCTATCTATCTCCGCCATAAAAATATCCAGACTTAGCCTCCATAGCCTTCTGTCGCCAAGAATTCCACAGGTTCACCACAGTGAATATTTTTTGTGTTGCGTGCTAACTAGTCAGCGGAAGGACAATGCGCGATTAAAATCGTGCCATTACAGTGTCTAGATACATCATGAAGGGAATAACGGTGAGTGCAAGATAAAGTCCAGTAAAGTCCTATTAAAGATAGTCCCTGGGTTTAGTTGGTGGTAGGATGGTTCAATTGCTTGATAACATCTGGGAACAAACTGTCACTGAACCTGGAACTGTGCGTTTTCACACTTCTGTACCTCACGTGCCTTCGCATTAGATGGAGTTTGTATGTTCTCCTCGTGACTGCGTGGGTTCTTTCCCCACCCCGAGATCTTCAGTTTCCTCTCACACTCCAAAGAGAGGGAGAGAGGGAGAGAGGGAGAGAGGGAGAGAGGGCGAGAGGAGAGAGGGAGAGAGGGAGAGAGTGTGTGTGTGTATGGGGACCGTTAATACGCGGGGATCGCTGGTCGGTGTGGACACGGTGGGCCACGGTGTATCTCTAAACTAAATCTTGTACCCTTTAGACCAAGGGTTCCCAACCTGGGGTAAAGTTACCCCCAGGGGGGTAAATTTCATCCACCCAGGGGGTAAATTTGTTGATTCTGGATTTGTATATATTTTTTCTCATTGACTGGCGATGTTAAAGATAGCGGAGTCAGGGGATATGGGGAGAAGGCAGGAACGGGGTACTGATTGGGGATGATCAGCCATGATCACATTGAATGGCGGTGCTGGCTCGAAGGGCCGAATGGCCTACTCCTGCACCCATTGTCTATTGTTTGGTTCTGGTATCTGTTCATCATTAGTTGTTCATAAATAAGTGAAATAACATTGTTATGTGCTATTAAAGTTGCCAGGGGTAAACGGGACGAAAAAGGTTGGGAACCGCTGCTTTACACTGAAGAGAGACATGCGTATTTAGCATAGTTTGTGTCATTCACTTTTTCTGGTGTAGCCACTAAAAATTCCTGCCATTTCATGAGGAAGGGAAGACTTTTCTGGTGAGTGTTTAACAGCAGAGCAAGGGGCAGCTCATCAGACCAGCCTCTCCCACTCACCATCTCCTCAGGCACCTGGGCTGACCCATTGCAATGTTAATGGGAATTTGATTTATGATGTGCATGGAGAGATCTCTCTACAAGGTGGGTCATTGAGCCCGCTAAGGAACATGCTCCGTTTGAAACGCACTCCGTGTAGATTCCAGAATAACTTACTCAGAAATAAACCTGTAAACTTAGAGAACTACAGATCACAATCACAGCATGTTCCTGCTTGTGCCTCTTAATTACATCGAAACTATGTGGCCAAGTCCTACTTACATGATGATAAAAACAAAAATTGGACAAGGTTCCAAATCGAAATAATAGTTGCTTTGTCTTTCTGTGACTGGCATTTATGTTTTGAGAACACGGTTAGATATCTCGAAGGACACAAAGTGCTGGAGCAACTCAGCGGGTCAGGCAGCATCTCTGGAGGACGTGGATAGGTGATGTTTCAGGTCGAGACCCTTCTTCAGACATAGTCGTCAGAAGATAGTCTTCTTCAGAAGATAGTCGTTCACTCATGAAGTCTGCTGTGGAATATTTCTTCACAGTGGGAAAGATAATACAGTACCCTCTCTCTCTCCCTCATCATTCCCTCAGCAGGCACGTTCGATTAAACCTGTCCCTATCCATCTCCAAATTCGAATTATTATTTCTAAAGAGACCGCTAATTAAGATGGAATTTAACTCAGACTGATAGCTGCACGATTGTTTGTTTTTAAGAATAAGGGTAAGCCATTTAGAACGGAGATGAGGGAACACTTTTTCACACAAGAGAGTTGTGAGTCTGTGGAATTCTCTGCCTCAGAGGGCGGTGGAGGTGGGTTCTCTGTATACTTTCAAGAGAGAGCTAGATAGGGCTCTTAAAGATAGCGGAGTCAGGGATATGGGAGAAGGCAGGAACGGGGTACTGATTGTGGATGATCAGCCATGATCACATTAAATGGCGGTGCTGGCTTGAAGGGCCGAATGGCCTACTCCTGCACCTATTGTCTATTGTTGAGAGAATCGCAGCACAACTGTGATCATTAACACAGACGGCTGTGGAGGCCAAGTCATTGGGTATTTTTAAAGGGGTGATTGCCAGATTCTTGATTAGTACGGGCGTCAGGGGTATGGGAGAAGGCAGGAGAATATGGTTGAGATGGAAAGATGGATCAGCCATGATTGAATGGTGGAGTAGACTTGATGGGCCGAAGGGGCTAATTCTGCTCCTCAAACTCTAACTATGATCTTATGAACTTATTCTGTGTTCCATCACGGCTAGAAATTGCCAGGCGGATAAAGGAAATGATTCGTGGATGTAATCAAAGCCTCCCTTTAGTTTAGTTTAGAGATGCAGCATAGAAACAGGCCCTTTGGTCCACCGACTCTGCGCCAACCAGCGATCCCCGCACACTAATGCTATCCCACACATACCAGGGACAATTTACAATTATACAATACAATACAAATATTTATTGTCATTTAAACCTCAAATGAAGTTCAAACAAAATTTGGTTTCTGCAGTCATACAACAAGAAAAGAACCGAGACACACAACCAACACAATTTACACAAACATCCATCACAGTTAATCTCTTCCTCACTGTGATGGAAGGCAAAGTCTTGTCTCTCCCCTGTGTTCTATTCTTCTCCCGATGTTAAAGCCCCCGGCGGGCGATGGCAAGTCCCGCGACTGTTAAGGCCGCGCTGGGCGATGCAAGGCCCCGCTTCGGGTCTTAAAGTTGGAGCCCCCGGCGGGCGATGGCAAGTCCCGCGTCGGGCGATGTAAGGCCCCGCTCCGGGTCTTAATGTTGGAGCCCCGGCGGGCGATGGCAAGTCCCGCGGCCGTTAAAGCCGCGCCGGGCGATGGAAGGCCCCGCTCCGGGTCATTTTCAACCCCGCAACTCGGGCAGGAGAAGTTGCCGTTGCGGGAGCTCCGTACCAAGCCAATTACCCTACAAACCTGTATGCCTTGGAGTGTGGGAGTAAACCTGAGCACCCGGAGAAAACCCACTCAGGTCACGGGGGAGAATGTACAAACTCCACACAGACAGCACCCATAGTCAGGATCAAACCCTGATCTCTGGCGCTGCAAGGCAGCAACTCTACCGCTGCGCCACCGTGCCGCCCTGAAAAAATATTTCAACTGGTTTGTAGAAGATTCTGGGCAAGACCAATCAAACTGGGGAAATGGCGAGCAGAACGGCACCCCAAATCTCCGTGTCTATTAGGGAGCAAACGGAAGCCTCACGTAAATATTCTGCACCCCCATCTCCCTCCACGTACCTGTCCCACCAAAACCCCTCCATGTTTAGTGTGGGAGAATATGTGGATCACACACTGGTCTCACCAGACACTTCAGGTGGGGAGAAGGCAGGAGGAGTATGGGGTTAGGAGGAAGACATAGATCAGCCATGATTGAATGGAAGAATAGACTTGATGGGCCGAATGGCCTAACTCTACACCTATCACTTAGGACCTTATGACCTTGGGTGCCACAGAATAGGAGTGGGTGCAATTTGGGAATATTATGGGATGATCCACCCCAATGCACAGTGTCATTGTACCCAGTATGAATCAAACAAGTCGAGCCACAGAGTTACAGATCTAGCAGCAGCGTTTCCCAGCTAGAAGCAATGATCGTGGAATAAGGTTTGTGTTTATCATTATCATGTTAATGTAAAGGCGGGGTGGGTATAATTTGAGAGGGGAACTTAATTTTTAAAAACTCAATGTCAGAACAACTCTTAAAAGTATGTGCCTAGCAATCTGCGGGATGAATTTGTGGAATGGTTTGGAACAGGAGATAAAACTTAGCACAAACATAATTCAGTTTAAAAAGATTACAAAAACACTTTTGTTTTAAAGGATATTGGGATGAGGATAGGTGATTGAGTGGGATATTTGTTATACTGATTGTATTGGGAAGGGTGATTATAGGGTGATGGGTTAACTATATGACTAAGAGATACTGTATAGTACAGGAGGGTTTTTTCTTTTTTTTCTCTCTTTTTTTTTGTGTGGCTTTTTGCAAATATTTGATTAGTGTATAAATAATTTGGTGTACATATGGAAATAGGTGTTTATAGCTGCTAAATTTGTATCAGATAATTATAAGCAGTGGGAATTATAAGGTGTGGGAATTAATAAGCTTTGGCTTCTTCCTGCTCCTTTTCGGACACATACGATACATTTATTTATAAAAATTGTTTATGACACTATATCAATATTCTTGTTTGTTTTTTTGTGTGCTGTTTCATATTTGCTTTTTATTTTTTAGTCTGTTCGAAATAAAGGATTTATTATCATGTATCGAGGTACAGTGAACAGCTTAGCTTTACATGCTATCCAAACAGATCGGATAATACCATACATAGACGTAAATACAATCAAGTCAAACTCAAGTACAATAGGTAGAGTGTAGGGAAAGATGCAGTGCAGAATATAGTTGTCAGTTATGGTCATAGAGTGGTACAGTGTGGAAACAGGCCCTTCGGCCCAAGTTGCCCAAACCGGCCAACAATGTCCCAGCTACACTACATCCACCTGTGCTTGGTACATATCCCTCCAAAACTGTCCTATCTATGTACCTGTCTAATGGGGCCTGTCCCACTAGACAATTTTTTAGGCGACTGCCAGCGACTGTCATAGTCGTAGCAGGTCACCGAAAAAACGGCCACTGGACTAATGGGCTTGTCCCACTTAGGCGATTTTTTAGGCAACTGCCGGCGACGACGATAATGGAATTCACCGAAGTCAGCACCTGGCAACAACCTACGACAACCTACGTCACCTACGACAGCACCTACGTCAGGAGAAGACAAGCTACGACAAGCCCACGGTCGCCGACTGTTGCCGAAAAGTTTTGAACATTTCAAAATCCAGCGGCGATTATAAAAACACTACGACTCTTTGGGCGACTGAGGAGACGACTCACGCTCATACAGGCGACAGCCTAGTCGCCTAAAAAAAATTGTCTAAGTGGAACAGCCCCTTAACTGTTTCTTAAACATTGCGATAATCCCAGCCTCAACTACCTCCTCTGGCAGCTTGTTCCATACACCCACCACCCTTTGTGTGGAAAAGTTACCCCCTCAGATTCCTATTAAATCTTCCCCCCTTCACCTTGAACCTATGTCCTCTGGTCCTCGCTTCCTCTGCTCTGGGCAAGAGATTCTGTGTGTCTACTCCTCTCATGAATAAATCCTGCACAGACAAAGTCCAATGTCCAGAATGGTGAATCGGACCATACCCAAGCTTATTGGAAGGACCGTTCAGAAGCCAGATAACAGAGGGGAAGAAGCTGTTCCCGAGTCTGGTGGTGCGAGCTTTCAAGCTTCTGTATCTTCTGTCTGACGGGAGCGGGGAGGAGGAGGAGGAATGACTGGGCTGGGACGAGTTTTTGGTTACCCTCTAATGACACAAGTTTAACCACTACTAGATCTTCTCCTAAAGGGATCACAGCTGGCTGTCACTGCATAGCTTGCAACCCATTACAAAAAATATCTCAATGCTAGAAAAGTTTTGGGTGGGTTCTTCATTAATTTGTAAAGAAGCCAGATTTGCACAAAACTCCTGCTCAATATACCCTTCCATATTTGGCCCATTGTAGAATTTGCTCAGACCTTTCGTACGCTAAAGAAATCAGTTTTTTCCCTCCCCATGAGATCTTAAAGTTATCAATTATAATTACCACACCAGCACCGAGAATCCTTCACGCAGCTGTGGTGAAGAGTGCATTAAAGTAAGCTCCATCACATTTGTAGTTGAAGGTAAAGCGTTTGTTATCAGTATGAATTAATTTAAAACTGCACCTATGAAACTTCCCAAGATTTGTTTTCAATGGATGTGCATTCCAACTTTAAGCCGCAAAACCAAAAGTAGTATAATTACCAGGTTAAATCCAACACCAACTACAGGAATAAGGGTTAGGTTTAATACAGATGTGTGAAAAACACACACCTCCAGAAGAAGGGTCTCGACTCGAAACGTCACCTGTTCCTTCTCTCCAGAGATGCTGCCTGTCGCGTTGAGTTACTCCAGCTTTATGTGTCCAACTCCAAATTCAGGGATAGTTTCTTCCCAGCTGTTATCAGGCAACTGAACCATCCTATCAACAACTGTCGAGCAGTCCTGGCTGCCCGTCTACCTCATTGGAGACCCTCAGATTATCTTTAATTGGACTATCTTGCACTAAACGTTATACCTTTATCCTGTACGCTGTGGACGGCTCAATTGCAATCATGTATCGTCTGATACCTGCAACACAAAAGCTTTTCACTGTACCTCAGTACACGTGACGATCAACTATTAAATGATTTTAAAGATCAGTCTGAAGAAGGGTCTCAACCCGAAACGTCACCCATTCCTTCACACCAGAGATGCTGCCTGTCCCGCTGAGTTACTCCAGCTTTTTGTGTCTGTCTTCGATTTAAACCAGCATCTGCAGTTCCTTCCGACACATAAAATTGTTGTCACTTGTGCGAAGCTTTGTTTTTTGTGCTATCCAAACAGAGCATATAACACTATACATAAATACAATCAAGTCAAACTCCAGTACAATAGATAGAGCAAAGGGGAAGATGCAGGGTGCAGAATATAGGTCTCACGTGTGTTTCTACGTTACCTGTGCTTTCTTTGCTTCAATGTTTATTTTAAACTTGTTTTTTCGCTTGCCTGAAATAAAACCAAAATCCAAGATTCAATCACGATGAACACAAATACTTTTAGATCTCAATACTGCTAAACAAAACTTTGAGGTTTTGTTTTTACAGTGGACCCTTGTAATGGACAGAAGATTTGTTAGCAGGGAAGAACTTGCTGAACAAAAGGATTTACCTGCGGTGGGTCCGATTGTCCACTGGTTTTGACACTTCCGAAGTTACTGCAATAAAAAATAGCTGGTTTCCTCCTCGCATAGAGAGCCCTCGCCGCTGTAAAAAAATCACTCCGGTCCCCTCCCGATGTTTTTGATAGCCCACGCACTGCAGAGGCGTTTAAATCAGTCAGAGTGTCATTTAAAGCTGCGATTTCCAGGGGTGTGTCGTTGAGTGGTGTTAACCGTGGATCTGCCCCCCTTAGCTGACGTGCCAGCGACACTTATTAACCCTGACAAATCTCACCCACCGAATGTCCCTTGCAATGTTTGTTTCCGCATCTAATTGCAAAAAGCGATGGAGAGAGCGTTGAAGTTAAGAAATCCCAGCCAAACATTAAAAGTTCTGCTCAACTAAGAATGTCAAAACTTTTCAATCATATGGTTGGAATAATGACATCATCCGTTGCAAGTGTTTCCGACGCTTGAGAACGAGTTTGGACAGATCCTTCAGTCCCCAGTAAAGCGAGCAAGTCGGATGGGCTGGTACACAAAAATGCTGGAGAAACTCAGCGGGTGCAGCAGCATCTATGGAGCGAAGGAAACAGGCAACGTTTCGGGCCGAAACCCTTCAAAGTCGGATGGGCTGTTTATAGGCACAGCATGCTACGGGTCTGGCAGCATCTCCTGGGAGAAGGAGTGGGTGACGTTTCAGGGTCGAGACCCTTCTTCAGACTCAGGGGAGAGGGAGACACAGAGATAAGGAAGGGTGAGGTGTGAAAACGAGACTTCGAAGGAGATTAGGATTCCAAGGAAAATGAAGAATAGATCATTGTTAGCTAGGAGAAGTTGACAACGAAGCAAACAGAGATAAAATGTAATCAATGATCTACGATGAGGATGAAGATTCAAGGAACAAGGGTCTCGACTCTAAACGTCACCCATTCCTCATCTCCAGAGATGCTGCCTGTCCCGCTGAGTTACTCCAGCTTTTTGTGTCTGTCTTCGATTTCAACCAGCATCTGCAGTTCCTTCTTACACATTTGGGCAGTTTATACATGTGACTATCTAGACTTTGCAAGGAAGTGATTATTGTTTGAGTCTACGGCAATTGGTGGGGCTGTCCAGTAATTAAACTACAAGAGCTCAACCTGATATGTATTGTCTTCAATATTGTCTTTAAACATTTCAGTTGGTGATTAGTAAACATATATATATATATATATATATATATATATATATATATATATATATAATTGCTGATTGGGCAGTTCTGAACGTCAGCATGGACTTTAAGTGCCCATTCATGTTGATGAGAAAACTAGAAATGTCACCATCAATCTTGAAATGTCCAAGACTCCAGGCCGCAAGGCCAATAGAGAAAGTTTAAAGGAGATGTGCAGAGCAAGCATTTTAATTCAGAGAATAAGTTTAGTTTATTATTTAAAAATTCAGTTTTGGGTCAATGGTTGTATTCAAGAGAGAGTTGGATTTAGCTCTTCGGACTAATGGAATCAAGGGATATGGGGAGAAAGCAGGAACGGGGTACTGATTGTGGATGATCAGCCATGATTAGCTTGCTCGAAGGGCTGAATGGCCTACTACTGCACCTATTTTCTATGTTTCTATGTCCCTTCTTCAGATCATGTCAGGTTATTGCCTATTGAGACTGGAAATCCCCTATAATTTTAACTCAAGTTTACCGGTTTATTTTCGTTTATCTGATCATTAAAACCATTTGCACATTTACCACGGGCATTTAAAGAGTACAATTTCAATGCCGCTCACTTGCGATATCTTACATTAGAAAATCAAAATGATTTTCATTTTTATATAATCGACTATCCTCGGAGGATTATTGGGGTGGGAGATTGCAACCTTCACGCGGTCCGCCCTGTTTCGACGAATGCAATCAACCCGGCGTGCACAAACAAATAAGATCAAATAGAACAAGTTGTCGTACAAGAAAATGCTGGAGAAACTCAGCGGGTGCAGCAGCATCTATGGATCAAAGGAAATAGGCAACGTTTCGGGCCGAAACGTTGCCTATTTCCTTCGCTCCATAGATGCTGCTGCACCCGCTGAGTTTCTCCAGCATTTTTGTGCACCTTCGATTTTCCAGCATCTGCAGTTCCTTCTTTAACAAGTTGTCGTACAACTTGAGGAGGAGGAGGGGGGGGGAAAGAAGGAGGAGGAGGAGGAGGAGGAGGAGGCGGAGGAGGAGGAGGAGGAGGAGGAGGAGGAGGAGGAGGGGGAGGAGGGGGAGGAGGAGGAGGAGGGGGAGGAGGAGGAGGAGGGGGAGGAGGAGGAGGAGGGGAGGAGGGGGAGGAGGAGGAGGAGGAGGAGGGGGAGGAGGAGGAGGAGGAGGAGGAGGAGGAGGAGGAGGAGGAGGAGGAGGGGGAGGAGGAGGAGGAGGAGGAGGAGGAGGAGGAGAATGCATTAATGAGTAACTCAACTAATCTTGCCAAAGGAATCATGGGTATCAAACAACAAGTCATTCATTTAGTTTAGTCTAACGATATAGCACGGAAACAGGCCAGGTCTTGACCCAAAACATCACCCGTTCCTTCTCTCCAGAGATGCTGCCTGACCCACTGAGTTACTCCAGCATTTTTTGTACATCTTCAATGGAAACAGGCCCTTCGGCCCACCGAGTCCATGCCAGCCCGTTCACACTAGTTTTATGTTAGAACCGTTTACGCACCACTCTCTTCACATGAGCGTCACTTTTGATTTTTGTAACAGAGGTCGATGAACCTACAAACCCGCACGTCTTTGGAATGTGGGAGGAAACCAGAGCACCCTGAGGAAACCCATGTGGTCAAGATCGTACCGGGTTCTCTGGTGCTGTGAGGCAGCAGCTCTACCCACTGTGCCACCGTGCTGCAATTAATTGGCATTTATTTGTTGACATTATTAGTTTAACACAATTAAGATTAATTTAATGTTTAATATTAAAATCACTCATGTACAATTAATGCTAGAATTCATAGTCTCGAGATGACAATGAGTGTATCAATGGTACTCAAAATCGGTCGTGTGGGGGCGCTGCGAGACAGCTACCCTGCCAGCAGCGTGTTAGTCATTTCTACTTTTTTTGTTTTTTTAGTATGTCCAAATGTTTGTGTTAATGTCTCTCGGTGTGTCTTGTGTGGGGGGTGGTGTGGGTGGGGTAAGGGGGGGAACCGCTTTCGGTCGCCTCCTCCACGGAGAGGTGACTTTTTCCATGTCGCCTCTCTCGCGGCCTAACACCAAGGATCGGTGCGTCCTTTCCCGGAGTCGGGCCCGGAGCTTCAGCAGCGGGCGCAGCGGGAACTTTTCATCGCGGAGCGGGCGAGCCCTCGCCGGGGATCGCTGACCCACCGACTGTTACATCCTGAAGCCGCGGTCTGCGGAGCCTGGGATCCCTCGTCGGGGACCCCAAAGGAGAAGAGCTCCGACCGCCGGCCCGCGGCCTACAGCAACCTGAAGCCGCGGTCTGCGATGCTTCTAGCCGCGGCGTGGCGGAGACTTAGATCTTGGACCTCCGGCCTGCGGCCTACATCATCTTGAAGCCGCGGTCTCCGGTAGGGAAGCACCGATTCGGGACTTACCTTCCAGACGAGAGGGCCCGTACATCTGGCCGCCCGCAGCGGCGACTGCGGAGGTTTGTGGTCCCGACCACGGGGAAAAATGGAGGAGGACTGACTGAACTTTGTGCCTTCCACCACAGTGATGAGTGCTGTGGTGGATGTTTTTGTGTTCAATTTTTATTGTGTATCGTGTGTTCTTTTTTTATTGTACCGCTGCTGGCAAATTCATTTCACTGCCCTTCATTATGTATGTGACGAATAAATCTGACTATTGACTATTGACTATTGACTAGAGATAGCCACAAAGTGCCGGAGCAACAAAGTGCAGGCAGCATCTCTGGAGAAAAAGGATGGATGATGTTTCTGGTCAGTTTTTCACTCCAAATTAACACAGTTTTATTCATCAAAAAAAAAGTTATTGTCAAGGTTACTGGCAAAATTAGTTGTAGTTTAGTTTAGTTTGGAGATACAGCATGGAAAGAGGCCCTTCGGCCCACCGAGTCCGTGCTGACCACCAATCCTCACACATTATCGCTATCCTGCACACACTAGGGTCAATTTACAATTATACCAAAGCCAATTAACCTACAAACCTGTACGTCTTTGGAGTGTGGGAGGAAACCAGAGCACCCGGAGAAAACCCACACAGTCACAGGGAGAACGTACAAACTCCGTACAGACAGCACCCGTAGTCAGGATCGAACCCGGGTCTCTGACACTTTAAGGCAGCAACTCTACTGCTGCGCCACCGTGCCACTCCAATAATTGAAATATTATAAAAATTAATATTATTAATTCATTAGTACCACAATAATAGTTTTTTTTGCATACCTTACATTAACAGAAACATTCTACATCACAAGTTTACTATCCTTGTTAAAGCCTGGATCACTTACCTGAATGTCCAAGATACCGTGATCCAATTTCATGAAAGGACATATCTGGATGCTTTGCAATGGAAATCCATCTATTGTTGCAGCATTTATTTTCTCCTGCCTGTTTTCTTTCAGTAGTTTAGTTTAGTTTAGTTTAGAGATACAGCACGGAAACAGGCCCTTCGGCCCACCGACTCTGCACCGACCAGCGATCTCCGCACATTAACACAAACCTACACACATTAGGGACAATTTACAACCATACCAAGTATGCAAACCCAATCCAATTAACCTACAAGCCTGGACGTCTTTGGAGTGTGGGAGGAAACCGAAGATCTTGGAGAAAACCAACACGATCACCGGGAGAACATACAAACTCCGTACAGACAGCACCCGTTGTCGGGATCGAACCAGGGTCTCTGGTGCTGCAAGCGCTGTAAGGCAGCAACTCTACCGCTGTGCCGCCGTGCAGTAGAATAAAAATTAATTTTGTTCTCATAAATATAACTTTCACATACAAGTCACATAGTAAAGAATCTACAGCCACAGTTGTTAAAGTTAAAATGTTCCTTAATTCCTGTTGAAGTTCTGGTGAAGAAAGCAAGCTGTGAATCCACACAGTTCTGTGGCACTCTGGGCCCGCTCTCCTTTATGCTTTGTCTGTCTGCTTGACTCCCTCTTAAGTCACAGATGCTGCCTGACCCATGGAGTTGCTCCAGCTGTTTGTTATCCACTCTAGATTCCAGCATCTGCAGTCTCTTGTGTCTCCCTCTCAAATCTATTGACTAATTGTGCAATGTTCTGATTCTAAAGTCACGGACTAACAGAGATGAGGATCAAAAACAAGCCCTTTGGCCCATCGAAGAAATAAGCCCTTTCCCACCAGCCGTAATGACACCAATCCTGCATTAACCCCAGTTTTATTCTCATCGACTCCCCCACTGATACACGAGCGGCATTATACGTTGACAAAATAACCTAACAATAGCGGCATGGTGGCGCAGCGGTAGAGTTGCTGCCTTACAGCGCTTACAGCGCCAGAGACCCAGGTTCGATCCTGGCTGCAGGTGATTTACTGCACAGAGTTTGTACGTCCCCCCCCCCCCCCCCTCCCCTCTGGGACCTGCGTGGGTTTTATCTGAAAACTTCGGTTTCCTCCAAAGTGTAGATTAATTGGCTTGGTATAAATGTAAAAATTGTTCCGAGTGTAGGATAGTGTTAGTGTGCGGGGATCGCTGGTCGGTTGCTGACTTGGTGGGCCGAAGGGCCTGTTTCTGCGGTGTATCACCAAACTGAACTAAATAGCACATCTTGAGGAGAGAGACAGGAGGACTTCTTCAAAGTAGCCATATCTTGAGGTCTGAAGAAGGGCTTCGACCCGAAACGTTGCCTATTTCCTTCGCTCCATAGACGCTGCCTCACCCGCTGAGATTCTCCGGCATTTTTGTCTACCTTGGAGGAGGAGCCATCTTGGGGAACGGCTGCTAATCAGCAGCCGTCCGTTTAATTCACTTTTTTTTTGTGGTTTTAGTGAGTCCTGTGTCTTGTTTGTGGGAGAAATTGACTTTTTAATGTAGGGCGAAGGGGTAACCATATTTCTAGGTCCCTACCTGGTCGGTGAGGCAGCTTTTTCTCCGGGCTGCCCCGTCGACCCGTCCTTGCGGCCTACCAGCGGGCTTGGAGCGCCGTTTCCTGGAGGGAACCACCCAGCAGCTCGGCTTCGGTGGCGGCACAGCGCTGGAGCGCTATCGCGGAGCGAAGCGGGCGATGCCTTGCCTGGGTCGCCGCGCTGGATCAACGCGCTGGAGCTCCGGTGAGCTGTGACCGCCGAGTTCAACACCTCCGGGCTGTGGGTCTGCGGAGAGGAGTGGGCGGCGCCGACTTTACCATCAGGAGCCTGGGAGCTCCAAACCGGCTCCCAGTTTGTGGTAACAGTGGTAACCATTGTGGGGGAATGATTTTTGTATGTAGTGTCTATTTTAGTCTGTGTCCAAGATGGCGGTCGGAAGGGAGAGTGGTTTAGCTGCCGCTGCTCTCTCTTCACATTGTGTTTCTGATTTTTTTTTTTGTGTCTTTGGATCGAATTCTGTTTTTAATTTGTGTATTGGTGATGTCTTTATAATTTATTTTACTCCGATTATATGTTTCTTACTTGTTAAACTCTGTAAGGTGTCCTTGAGACTTTGGTATAAGGCGCCCATAAATAAAATTTATTATTATTATTATTACCTTCGATTTTTCCAGCATCTGCAGTTCTTTCTTAAACAAGAATATCGACAGTCTTTTAAACAGTAAATGTCTTTGAATGTGTTGACCTGTAAGTTTGCAAAGATATAATAATCACTCACAGATTTTATTTTTCAATTAATTTTAAATTTAAAAAAAAAATCAATAGGAACATTTCATCATTTTCTTTTTTATTAGTAAGAAGTTTATTCCGGGTTTCTCCTAAATCAAGGGGCACATTTAAGATTAAAACTCAAGCAACATCACAATCTTTGGCAACTTTTCAACACACATAATTTTAGTTTGATCATTAGACATACCTTAGTCAGTCTGAAGAAGGGTTTCGGCCCAAAACTTCGCCTATTTCCTTCGCTCCATAGATGCTGCTGCACCCGCTGAGATTCTCCAGCACTTTTGTCTACCTTCACCCACATTGTTGAGGATAACACTGAGAGCCAGATGTGATCGTCTGATTTCAGTCTAATCAGCTCTCAGCAAGGTTTTTGCCTGGTGCCAACCTTGCAAACGAGCCCTTGGTTTAGTTTACCTTAGAAATACAACGTGGAAACAAGGCGGAAACAGGCCCTTCGGCCCATTGTGTCCATGCTGACCATCGATCACCCGTTCACACGAGTTCAATGTTATTCCTTCTTTGCATCCTACACACTGAGGGCAATTAATCGAAGCCAATTAACCGACAAACCTACACGTCTTTGGAATGTGTGAGGAAACACCTTTAGAAAGGAGATGGGGAGGAATCTCTTTAGTCAGTGGGTGGCGAATCTGTGGAACTCATTGCCACAGACGGCTGTGGAGGCCAGGCCAATGGGTATTTTTAAGGTGGAAAATGACAGATTCATGATTAGTAACAATGAGCAGGGACGGCAGGAGAATGGGGCTCTGAAGGAAAGCTAGATCAGCCGTGATTGAATGACGGAATGAACTCGATGTGCTGAATGGCTTATTTCTGCTCCTACGAAACCGGAGCACCCGGAGGAAAGCCACGCGGTCACTGGGAAAACGGACAAACTCCACACAGGCAGCACCCGTAGTTAGGCTCGAACCTGGGTCTCTTGTGCTGTGAGGCGTGGGTTTTCCCCGGGTGCTCCGGTTTCCTCCCACACTCCAAAGACGTACAGGTTTGTAGGTTAATTGGCTTCGGTAAAGGTTGTAAATTGTCCCTAGTGTGTGTAGGATAGTTCTGGTGTACAGGGTGATCGGTGGTCGGCGAGGACTGGCTGGGACACAGGGCCTGTTTCCGTGCTGTATCTCTAAACTAAAACCTTAATGGATTTGACATCTACAACCTTGTGGATTTGCTGCAGTAAAATCTCCAAGGGACTAAAAATCCAAACTTGATCCAAGAAAAAGTCTTAGTGAGATTTTTTGCTGTGGGAGGCCAGGGACTGAATCTCCTCGCACCCCAGATCAAAGGAATGAGCCGGGAATGTTTCCAAGGCCTTGGTTTTTAAGATCATCGGTCAGGGCTTCTCTACAGTTCTCCCACTGTTCCTCCGAGTATGTTCTCACAGTATTCAAAAATGCGAGACATTTCTTGGAAATATAATAAAGTTTGTTTCCTCCCCCAAAGTTGTCGAGGTTAGAGTTAAAACTTGGAGAACACAGAAAAGTTCAGCACAGAACTTACCCTTGAGCACACAATGTCCGTGCGGAACACGATACCAACATCAACCAATCTCACCTGCCTGCACGTGAGCTACTCCTCCATTCCCTGCATATGGATAAATGTGAGGCTGACACAAAGCTGGGTGGCAGTGTGAACTGTGAGGAGGATGCTATGAGGATGCAGGGTGACTAAAGGGCCTGTCCCACTTTCACCACCTAATTCACGACCTCTGCCGAGTTTGCCCTTGACTCATACTCGCAGCATGGTCGTCGCGAGGTCGTAGGAGGTCGTAGGTAGGTCGTAGGCAGGCCGTGATGCTAGTCGTAGGTACTCGTGGCATCAAGTGGGTCGGGGCGTTTTTCTAGCATGATGAAAAATGTCCAGGAGTAAAAAGGTCGTGAATTAGGTCGTGAAAGTGGGACAGGCCCTTTGGACGGGTTGGGTGAGTGGGCAGATGCATGGCAGATGCAGTTTAATGTGGATAAATGTGAGGTTATTCACTTTGGTGGCAAGAACAGGAAGGCAGATTATTATCTGAATGGTGTCAAGTTAGGAAAATGGGAAGTACAACGAGATCTGAGTGTTCTTGTTCATCAGTCTCTGAAAGTAAGCATGCAGCAGTGAAGAAAGCTAATGGCATGTTGGCCTTCATAACAAGAGGAGTTGAGTATAGGAGCAAAGAGGTCCTTCTGCAGTTGTACAGGGTCCTAGTGAGACCACACCTGGAGTATTGTGTGCAGTTTTGGTCTCAAAATTTGAGGAAGGACATTCTTGCTATTGAGGGAGCCCAGCGTGGGTTCACGAGGTTAATTCCCGGGATAGCGGGACTGTCATATGTTGAAAGAATGGAGCGTCTGGGCTTGTATACACTGGAATTTAGAAGGATGAGAGGGGATCTTATTGAAACAGATAAGATTATTAAAGGATTGGACACGCTAGAGGCAAGAAACGTGTTCCAGATGTTGGGGAAGTCCAGAACCATGGGCCACAGTTTAAGAATAAGGAGTAAGCCATTTAGAACGGAGACGAGGAAACACTTTTAAGAAAGAACTGCAGATGCTGGAAAAATCGAAGGTAAACAAAAATGCTGGAGAAACTCAGCGGGTGAGGCAGCATCTATGGAGCGAAGGAATAGGCGACGTTTCGGGGTCGAGACCCTTCTTCAGACTAAGGGGTTGGCCATTTAGAACGGAGATGAGGAAAAACTTTTTCACCCAGAGAGTTGTGATTCTGTGAAATTCTCTGCCTCAGAAGGCAGTGGAGGCCAATTCTCTGGATGCTTTCAAGAGAGAGTTAGATAGAGCTATTAAAGATAGCAGAGTCAAAGGATATGGGGGAGTAGGCAGGAATGGGATACTGATTGTGGATGATCAGCCATGATCACAGTGAATGGCGGTGCTGGCTCGAAGGGTCGAATGTCCTACTTCTGCACCTATTGTCTATTGTCTATATCCATGTGCCTATTTAAAAGGCTGTTAAACACCACAATTGTACCTGCCTCCACCACCATCCCAGTTAGCACGTTCCAAGCACCCGCCACTCTGTAAAAATACTCGCCCCTCACATCTCCTTTAAACTTTGCCTCGCTCACCTTATAGCCATGCATTCTACTCTTTGATATTTCCACCTTGGGAAAAAGGTTCTAACTGCACACGTTATCGGTGCCTCATAATTTGATATACTTTCATCCGGTCTCCTCTCAGTCACGGTGGCGCAGCGGTAAAGTTGCTGCCTTACATAGAATGCAGCGCTGGAGACCCGGGTTCGATCCCGACTACGGGTGCTGTCTGTACGGAGTTTGTACGTTCGTTCTCCCCGTGACCCGCGTAGCTTTATTCCGAGATCTTCGGTTTCCTCCCACATTTCAAAGACGTACAGGTTTGCGGGTTAATTGGCTTGGTAAATGTAAAAATTGTCCCATGTGGATGTAGGATAGTGTTAGTGTGCGGAGATCGCTGGTCGGCGCGGACCCGGTGGGCCGAAAGGGCCTGTTTCCGCGCTGTATCTCTAAACTGAACTAAAACTAAACTAAAACTAAACTAAACAAAACTAAGTCTGAAGAAGGGTTTTTCGACCCAAAACGCTGCCTATTTCCTTCGCTCCATCGATAGACAATAGACAATAGACAATAGGTGCAGGAGTAGGCCATTCGGCCCTTCGAGCCAGAACCGCCATTAAATGTGATCATGGCTGATCATCCCCAATCAGTACCCCGTTCCTGCCTTCTCCCCATATCCCGACTCCGCTATTTTTAAGAGCCCTATCTAGCTCTCTCTTGAAAGTATCCAGAGAACCTGCCTCCACTGCCCTCTGAGGCAGAGAATTCCACAGTGTTTCCTCGTCTCCTTTCTAAATGGCTTACCCCTTATTCTTAAACTGTGGCCCCTGGTTCAGGACTCCCCCCAACATCGGGAACATGTTTCCTGCCTCTAGCGTGTCCAAACCCTTAATAATCTTATATGTTTCAATGAGATGCCCTCTCATCCTTCTAAATTCCAGAGTGTACAAGCCCAGCTGCTCCATTCTCTCAGCATATGACAGTCCCGCCATCCCGGGAATTAACCTTGTAAACCAACGCTGCACTCCCTCAATAGCAAGATTGCTATTGCTAGATGCTGCCTCACCCGCTGAGTTTCTCCAGCATTTTTGTCTACCTAAACTAAACCAAACCTCTGACGTCCCAGCACAAACAATCCACGTCCACCCAACCTTTCCTTATACAGCAGCTGACATCTCTGACTAGTTGTATTATATCGTAAATTATTAACAAAGGGGCACGATACTGACAGCACGATTTTTTAAATAAAGGAGTGGAACTCCGTTTCCTTGAAAACGCAAGAAACTGCAGATGCTGATTTCCTAAAAAAAAGACACAAAGTGCTGGAGTAACTCAGCGGCTCAGGCAGCGTCCCTGGAGAACATGAAAAGACCCCGTTAAGGGTCGGTAGCCTTCTTCAGATTGATTGCTGTGGGGAGGAGAGGGGGTGAAAGCTGGAAGAGAGGAGATGGGGCAGGACATAGCCTGGCAAGTGACAGGTGGACACTGAGTGATAGGTGGATGCTGAGGGGGGTTTCTGATTGGCGGATGGTTGGACAAAGGCCAGAGATGAACTATGTCCTCCAGAGACAGACACAAAAAGCTGGAGTAACTCAGCGGGACAGGCAGCATCCCTGGGGAGAAGGAATGGGTGACGTTTCGGGTCGTGGCCCTTCTTCAGGCTTTAGAGTATTGTAGGTAGACAAAATTGCTGGAGAAACTCAGCGGGTGCGGCAGCATCTATGGAGCGAAGGAAATAGGCAATGTTTCATACTTCAGACCGTTCTGTGTTCAGTTCTATGTTCTGTATTGTGTTCAGTTTTGATCACCATGTTATAGGAAGGATGTTAAGCTGGAAAAGGTGCTAAAAAGATTGATGAGGTGCTAAAAAGATGATGTTTGCCAGGACTCGAGGGTCTGAGCTATAAGGAGAGGTTGAGCAGGCTGGGACTTATTCTTTGGAGTGCAGGAGGATGAGGGGTTTTCCTATAGAGGTGTATATGATCATGTCGGGAATAGATAGGGTAATTGCTACGTTTTTTACCCAGAGTAGAGGAATTGAGAATCAGAGGACATAGGTGTAAGGTGAGGGGGCAAGAATTTAATAGGAGGATGAGGGGCACCTTTTTTTACACAAAGGGTGGTGGGTATATAGAACTAATTAAAATCGAAGGTAGACACAAAATGCTGGAGTAACTCAGCGGGTGAGGCAGCGTCTCTGGAGAGAAGGAATGGGTGACGTTTCAGGTCGAGACCCTTCTCCTCGACCTCAAGAGTCACCCATTCCTTCTCTCCAGAGATGCTGCCCGTCCCGCTGAGTTACTCCAGCTTTTTTATGTCTATCTTCGGTTTAATCCAGCTTCTGCAGTTCCTTCCTACACATGATGTTCTCCAGAGAACATGGTTACCTGACATTTCAGGTCAAGTCCCTTTCCCAGGCTGATGCACTGTACTTGTTCAGAGTCGTAGGGTTGGAACGTAAGACACGTCGGCGCGGTATAATGTTGTGGAAGGTCGAGAAAGAAATTCTAGTGAATTTTGAAAGAAACTGGTCAAAACTAAATTCTAACCCCCTCCGTGTTCAAATAAGCATGGGTTGTTTTCTGCGGTGAATTTTCCGTTTGAGTGGGGCATTGTGACCTTAGTGCTTCCGAATTGGCTTAGACCCAACTTCCTTGTACTAGAGGGGAGGGGGGGAAGGGGGGAGAGGGAGGGGAGGAGGGGGAGGGGGAGTGGGGGGAAGGTGGGGAAGGGGGAGGGTGGGGGGAGGGGGGAAGGAGGTGGAGGGTGGGATGAGGAGGGGGAGGGGGAGGGGGAGGGGAGAGGGAGGGTAGGAGGTGGAGAGGGAGGGGAGGGTAGGAGGAGGGGAGGAGGAGGGGGTGCAGGAGGGGAGGGAGAGGGGGGAGGTGGGGGAGGGGGAGGGGGAGGGAGAAGGATGGGGAAGGGTGGGAGGGGGAGGGGGAGGGGTTATTAAAATTTTGTCGGGTGTCACATTCCAACAAAGGTTACTGTGGATGCCAACAAAATAACTGAGTTTATACAGAGATGCTTAAATGAATCTGCAAAATGTACAAATCTGGTTGTTCTGGATGCAACTGATTTTAAACAAAGTTGGCAATATGGAATAACAGCAGCTGTTAATATAATACAAGTGTCTCAATCATGAGGGCCAAATGACATAATTATATACCTCTAAGAAAAAAATTAATACAGGCAAAATGTTTTCCAGCAATGGAATATCAACCTAGAAATTACAGTGCAAAATGAATGGCATTTAACGGAAATGATGACTATATTTTGGTTGCTGAGATCTTCAGCACCGATTTCCAGGCTTATGGTATTTGAAACTGCTTTTATTTCTGAGATGTACTAAAGGAATCAGGCAGCGTTTTGATTAGCCAGATGTTATGTTCATCACTCGATCATCTCCATCACCTCCATCACCAGTGTCCGTGGTCCTGTCATTATTATGTTGCTGACGGCTTTATAGTCCGATTGCATCACTTGTGTACTGTTCACGGAAACAACAAACTGTCGGACCTGGTGTAGGACAGAAAATATATTTTTTAAAGTATGCACAAATTAATGCAACATGCACACTGTATGATACCTTGCACCTCACATTTCTAGGAGTAAATATCACCAGCAACCTGTCCTGGTACTTGCCATGTCGAAGCAATGGCCACGAAAGCACACCGATGCCCCTACTTCCTTAGAAGGCTTAAGGGGCTGTCCCACAGTACGAGCTAATTCAAGAGTTCTCCCGAGTTTCCCCTGATTCGAAATCGGAGATTTACGGTAAAGGCCGCTCGTAGGTACTCGGGGCTCTCGTGGACATTTTTCAACATGTTGAAAAATCTTCACGAGACTTCACGAGCTTACCCCGTTTCCCGAGTACCTGCCGTTAGCGTTACGAGCCGCTAAGAGACGTCCCCGAGCTCCGACGTACCCGCTACGTACATTCTACGTGCTTACCACGAGTTTGATTTTTTTTTAAACTCGGGAGAGCTCTTGAATTAGCTCGTACAGTGCGACAGGCCCTTTAGAAAGCTTGGTATGTCCCCAACAACTCTCACCAGCTTCTACAGATGCGCCGCAGAAAGCATTTTTTATCCGGCTACATCACAGCACAGTTTGGGAAAGGCTCCATGCTGGACCGCAAGAAATGGCAGAGAATCGTGGACGCAGCCCAGACCATCACGCAAACCAACCTCCCTTCCATCGACTCCATCTACACCTCACGCTGCCTCGGCTAGGCCAGCACCATAATCAAGGACCAGTCGCTCCCTGGCCACTCCCTCTATTCCCCTCTCCCATCAGGCAAGAGGTGTAGAAGTGTGAAAACGCACACCTTCAGATTCAGCGGCAGTTTCTTCCCAGCTGTTATCAGGCAACTAAACCATCCTATCGCCAACTAGAGAGCGGTCCTGAGCTACCATCTACCTCACTGGAGACCCTCGGACTGTCTTCAATCAGACTTTACTGGACTTTATCTTGCACTAAACATTATTCCCTTCATCCTGTATCTGTACACTGTGGACAGCTTGATTGTAATCAGGTATAGTCTTACCACTGACTGGATAGCACGCAATGAAAAAGCTTTTCACTGTTATACGTGACAATAAACTAAACTAAGTTTGAGTTTGGCTGCCAATTTTATTAGGTGGTCAATTGAAATTGGTCAAAATACATAGTTTTACTGTATTTCTATTTACAAGTTAGTTAAGTGTCTTTGAATGTATTATTTGCGTGGGAAGGAACAGCAGATGCTGGTTTCTACCGGAGATAGACACAAAATGCTGGCGTAACTCAGCGGGTCAGGCAGCATCTCTGGAGAAAAATAATAGGTTTTTGGTCACAACCCTTCTTCAGACTGAAAGATAGGGAAGGCCAGGACAAACCAGAGCCGGCAATAGAGGATCTCAGGAAGGGTGGAGTCCAGGGGTGGGAAACCTGCGGCCTTAAGGCCACATGCGGCCTTCTAGGCCATTAAGTGCGGCCTTTTGAATGATTCCAAATTTTGTAGAACAAATCCTTTTATTTTTATTAATATGTTTTTGTTCGTCTTTTATCATTTTTATTTTAATCTTAAAATGAAAGTATTTAAAATACCAAAGAATAAAAGAAGATTCAACAAAATAATCCTCCCCGACTGACGGCCACAATTAAAACATTAGTAAGTCATGAGGGGCTATTTTAACACCTGTTATGCTCATGATTTAGTTCTAATGCGACTCTAGAATGTATGTTAACTTTGACATGCACGGAAAATTCTCCTACCTAACCCAAATCAAGACGCCCTTAAGGTCACAAATGACGGATACCCATCTAGAAGATCAGCTGAAACTGCGAACCTCCATGTTGCAACCAAATATTCAAATGCTTTCCCACAAAAAGCAGTCACAACAAAGTCATTAAAAGGTGAATTAACTTTAGAATTAACAATTTTTTTTCATTTTCTTAAAGTTAGTACATAGACATAGAAACATAGAAACATAGAAAATAGGTGCAGGAGTAGGCCATTCGGCCCTTCGAGCCTGCACCGCCATTCAATATGATCATGGCTGATCATCCAACTCAGTATCCCGTACCTGCCTTCTCTCCATACCCTCTGATCCCTTTAGCCACAAGGGCCACATCTAACTCCCTCTTAAATATAGCCAATAAACTGGCCTCAACTACTTTCTGTGGCAGAGAATTCCACAGATTCACCACTCTGTGTGGAAAAAACAAATTCTCATCTCGGTCCTAAAAGACTTCCCCCTTATCCTTAAACTTTGACCCCTTGTTCTGGACTTCCCCAACATCGGGAACAATCTTCTTGCATCTAGCCTGTCCAACCCCTTAAGAATTTTGTAAGTTTCTATAAGATCCCCCCTCAATCTTCTAAATTCTAGTGAGTAGTTAGATTTTTACAAAATAATGTACATTTTGAAGTATATCTAATTGAAGTTTCTTGGATGCGGCCTTATTAGATTACAGCTAACTTAATACGGCATTCCACCATGAAAAGGTTCCCCACCACTGGTGGAGTCCATGATGGCCCATTGATGGCTGGGGAAGATATACTAACAACAGGGAAACAAGGAAGCAAACAGTCAAACTTTTAGGACAACTAGGGTGAGGGGGGGTGAGGGGGGGGTGAGGGGGGGGGTGAGGGGGGGGGTGAGGGAGGGTGAGGGGGGTTGCAGAGGTTATGCAAACAGTAGAACTAGTTTAGTTTAGATTAGTTTAGAGATACAGTGTGAAAACAGGTCCTTCGGTCCACCGGGTCCACACCGACCAGCGATCCCCGCATATAAACATTTTCCAACACATACTGGGGACAATTTTTACATTTACACCAAGCCAATTAACCTACAAACATTTAAGACTTTGGAGTGTGGGAGGAAAACCGAAGATCTCGGAGAAATCCCACGAGGGTCACGGGGAGAAGGTACAAACTCCGTACAGACAGCACCCGTAGTCGGGATCGAACCAGAGTCTGACGCTGCAAGTAGGTATGTTACAAAACTTACCTTCAGTCGCGCTGTAATTCTGCCACTGGCCGTGTGCGCGATTTTGGCGCCTTTAAGGGGGGGGCGGGGTTAAAACGCGGTTTCTCCTCCCTTGTCCTGGAAATATTTTGTTGGAGTACAAACCTTCACTGACAAAATCGTTCCTACCGGCGTTTTGTGAATTTTTTTATTTTATTAAATCGTCAATGTCAGCGCTAGTCATTTTAAAAGCAGCTCCTGAAGCGTCAACGCCAATAACGGGGACGGATTTCACACAATGGACAGGTAAACGAAAGTGCTTTCTTTAAATGTATAAAAGTGCTTCTTAAGAAGCCTTTAATTCACATTTTGTCATGCGACACGGTGATTTTATTCCCCGAATTAACGGCAGTATTTTTCATGCCAATACGGGGTTAAATTCACCGCAAATGAACGTTCCAAAAGATCGCGTTCCAGAAATTCTCACTCGCAAGATGAATTAAATCCCCATTAATTTACAGGTATTAAACATTCAATTCCTTCCATTTGGCCTGTAAATTCATGAAAATTAGATTTAAAAATTATGTTATATTGTGAATTATTGTGTGAATGTTATTTGGACACTTAGGCTATTTAAAAATGTTAATCTATTCTTAAGAAATTGATAGATGTTTAGATCTAGTAATTGAATTTTGTAATTGGTTACAATTAGGTAACTAACTAATTATATGCTTTACTTTCATGTCTTCGAAGTAAGATTGTTTCATATTTGTTTCAGAATGCTTCAATCTATAATACCTGAAAATTTCTTTCAGTTACCATAATTTTTAAGAAAGTTATGGGCTTTTAACTGTCCTCGATCACAGCTTTTGTGTTAAGTCAATGGAAAAGCAATAGGGAACTAGATGCTAATTTCTGAGTATGATAATGGCCATAACTTTTTTAATACTGAAGATATGAAAGTGAATTAAGTGTCAAATTAAACTTCTTTTTATGCTTTATCTGATGGGATAAATTGCAGACTTTATTTTTTAAATCTCAAAATTTTGTAACATTGCTACTGCAAGCGTTGTAAGGCAGCAACTCTACCGCTGCGCCACCGTGACCTCCCTAAATTACACTTATTTTTTTAGTTCACGTTCAAAAACCCTTCTTTGGCTGTTTCTAAAAATGTGCGACATATTTGGAAGTAGAGTAAAGTGCTTCTGACAGCAGCCAATCGCCACAGGTCTCACACTGGGACCATCGCTCGGTTTGACACACTTACTGCAATAGCAAACATCTGGCAGCAGAGGGAGCGACGGACAAGACAGATGCAGGAGTGCATGTTGAGACGGATTGTGATACAAGTGATATTTTCTTTGAAAGAGTTGTATGGAGATCAGCAACAAGCAGCAACAGAATATCATGTAGAATACATGTGCAAACACAATAGTCTTTTTTATCACGGATTTTTCTTTTAACTCATCCTATGAAAGACATGATGAGTTGCAAGAATACTAAATCCATTGCAGTAAGCAATTATTGTACAGAAATTTAGCACAGAATTAGATTATGAAGAAATATGCAGAGAGTAGATATCGTCATTGGGCAGTTGGCATTAGCATGATGTCCAACTGCCCAAACCATTTAAAATATTAGGTGAAGCACAGTGGTGTAGCAGTAGAATTGTTGCCTCACAGCGCCAGAGTCCTGGGTTTGATCCTGACTACAAGCCCCGTCTATGTGGAGTTTGCACGTTCTCCCTGTGACCGCGTGGGTTTCCTTCAGGTGCTCCAGTTTCCTCCCACATCCCAAAGACGTACGTTAATTGGCCTCGGTAAATAAGATGTACCCCAGTGTGTAGGGAGTGGTTGCAAAAGTGGGATAACATAGAACTAGTGTGAACGGGTGTGAACTAGTGTGAACGGGTCAGCATCAACTCGATGGGCTGAAGGGCCAGTTCACTGCATCCTTCAATTGATCAGTTCAAACAAAAATTCCCCCAATATCAAAGACGAAAGCTTTAAATAAAGACAGCTCAAAAAGATTTAGATTATTTAGAATATATTAAAAAATAACTCTGAAGGTCTCTCAAGGTATAAACAAATAAAAACAAAGATAAAAATAGAATACTATTCTAAAAATCACTTCAATGCACTTAGTTTATCAAAACAAGTTTTGTATATGGGGTTACTTGTCTGGCTCAGTCTAGTTAATACTGGATAGATGGGCAGCACGGTGGCGCAGCGGTAGAGTTGCTGCCTTACAGCGCCAGAGACCAGAATACCATCCCGACTACAGGTGCAGTCTGTACGGAGCTTGTACATTCTACCCTTGACCTGCTTGGGTTTTCCCTGGCTGCTCCTGTTTCCTCCCACATCCCAAATATGTACAGGCTTGTAGGTTAATTGGCTTGGTATCATTGTAAATTGGCCCTAGTGTGTACAAAAGCTGGTACAAATGCACGGGGATCGCTGGTCGGCATGAACTCGGTGGGCCGAAGGGCCTGTTTCCATGATGTATCTCTAAACTGAACTAAAAGTAAACTTATCAAGGCTACAGAAAGCCCTTGGCACAACTTGCATCAGTTTAATCTGAAGAAAGGTCAAGTGCAAGATATGTGTCAGCTCTCATTGATAGACAATCTTGCACTAAACATGATTCCCTGTACCCTGTATCTGTACACTGTGGGTGGCTCGGTTGTGTCGACTTTACGCTGACTGGTCGGCACGCAACAAAGGGTTTTCACTGTACCTCGCTCGCTGCACGTGACAATAAACCAAACTAAAAGGCTCGAGACTTCCAAAAGTTTCCAAAATAATAATAAAACAGTAACATTTTGGAGGAATGTGTAGAAAGAGTCTGAGTCAAGAATGTGCAGGAAGGAACTGCAGATGGTTAGGTGGTCGGACAGGCGATTCTGTGGACGCAGTCAGGAGACCCGGATGGTAGTTTGCCTCCCTGGTGCCAGGGTCAGGGATGTGTCTGAACGCGTCCAAGATATCCTGAAATCGGAGGGAGAGGAGCCTGAGGTTGTGGTACATATAGGTACCAATGACATAGGCAGAAAAAGAGAAGAGGTCCTGAAAGGAGAATTTAGGGAGTTGGGAGGAGAGTTAAGGAGAAGGACCGCAAAGGTAACAATCTCAGGATTACTACCTGTGCCACGCGACAGTGAGAGTAGGAATGGAATGAGGTGGAGGATAAATGCGTGGCTGAGGAACTGGTGCAGCGGACAGGGATTCAAATTTCTGGATCATTGGGACCTCTTTTGGGGAAGGTGTGACCTGTACAGAAAGGACGGGTTGCACTTGAACCCGAGGGTGACCAATATCCTGGCGGGGAGATTTGCAAAGGCTACTGGGGAGACTTTAAACTAGAACGGTTGGGGAGAGGGACTCAAATAGAGAAAGCTAGTAGACAGTGTGTGAGACAGGAGGCAGAGAAGGGAAGCACTCGGACCCAAAATGTAGGGGAGAAAGAAGAAAAAGATAATAAACAGAGAATAAGTAGTGGTGGGTTTCTTAAATGTGTATATTTTAATGCTAGGAGCATTGTAAGAAAGGTGGATGAGCTTAGAGCCTGGATTGACACCTGGAAGTATGATGTTGTGGCGATCAGTGAAACATGGTTGCAGGAGGGCTGTGATTGGAAACTAAATATTCCAGGATTTCGTTGCTTCAGGGGTGATAGAATTGGAGGGGCAAGAGGTGGGGGTGTTGCATTGCTTGTCAAGGAAGATATTACAGCAGTGCTTTGGCAGGATAGATTAGAGGGCTCGTCTAGGGAGGCTATTTGGGTGGAACTGAGAAATGGGAAAGGTGTAGCAACACTTATAGGGGTGTATTATAGACCACCAAATGGGGAGCGAGAATTGGAAGAGCAAATATGTAAGGAGATAGCAGATATTAGTAGTAAGCACAAGGTAGTGATTGTGGGAGATTTCAATTTTCCACACATAGACTGGGAAACACATTCTGTAAAAGGGCTGGATGGTTTGGAGTTTGTAAAATGTGTGCAAGATAGTTTTTTGCAGCAATACATAGAGGTACCTACTAGAGAAGGGGCAGTGCTGGACCTCCTGTTAGGAAATGAGACAGGGCAGGTGGCGGAGGTATGCGTCGGGGAGCACTTCGGGTCCAGTGATCACAATACCATTAGTTTCAATATAAATTATGGAGAGGGTCAGAACTGGACCTAGGGTTGAGATTTTTGATTGGAGAAAGGCTAACTTTGAGGAGATGCGAAAGGATTTAAAAGGAGTGAATTGGGACATGTTGTTTTATGGGAAGGATGTAGAAGAGAAATGGAGGACATTTAAGGGTGACATTTTAAGAGTACAGAATCTTTATGTCCCTGTTCGGTTGAAAGGAAATAGTAAAAATTGGAAAGAGCCATGGTTTTCAAGGGAAATTGGACACGGTTCGGAAAAAGAGAGAGATCTACAATAATTATAGGCAGCATGGAGTAAATGAGGTGCTTGAGGAATATAAAGCATGTAAAAAGAATATTAAGAAAGAAATTAGAAAAGCTAAAAGAAGATATGAGGTTGCTTTGGCAAGTAAGGTGAAAGTAAATCCAAAGGGTTTCTACAGCTATATTAATAGCAAAAGGATAACAAGGAATAAAATTGGTCCATTAGAGAGTCAGAGTGGACAGCTATCTGCAGAGCCAAAAGAGATGGGGGAGATATTGAACAATTTCTTTTCTTCGGTATTCACGAAGGAGAAGGATATGGAATTATGTGAGGTAAGGGAAACAAGCAGAGTAGCAATGGAAACTATGAGATTCAAAGAAGAGGAGGTGCGGACACTTTTGAAAAATATGAAAACGGATAAGTCTCCAGGTCCTGACAGGATATTCCCTAGGACATTGAGGGAAGTTAGTGTAGAAATAGCAGGGGCTATGACAGAAATATTTCAAATGTCATTAGAAACGGGAATAGTGCCGGAGGATTGGCGTACTGCGCATGTTGTTCCGTTGTTTAAAAAGGATTCTAAGAGTAAACCTAGCAATTATAGACCTGTTAGTTTGACGTCAGTGGTGGGCAAATTAATGGAAAGGATACTTAAAGATAATATATATAAGCATCTGGATAAGCAGGGTCTGATTAGGAACAGTCAACATGGATTTGTGCCTGGAAGGTCATGCTTGACTAATCTTCTTGAATATTTCGAAGAGGTTACTAGGGAAATTGATGAGGGTAAAGCAGTGGATGTTGTCTATATGGACTTCAGTAAGGCCTTTGACAAGGTTCCTCATGGAAGGTTGGTTAAGAAGATTCAATTGTTGGGTATTAATGGTGGAGTAGCAAGATGGATTCAACAGTGGCTGAATGGGAGATGCCAGAGAGTAATGGTGGATGGCTGTTTGTCAGGTTGGAGGCCGGTGACTAGTGGGGTGCCTCAGGGGTCTGTGTTGGGTCCACTGTTGTTTGTCATGTACATCAATGATCTGGATGATGGTGTGGAAAATTGGATTAGTAAGAATGCAGATGATACTAAGATAGGTGGTGTTGTGGATAATGAAGTAGATTTTCAAAGTCTACAGAGAGATTTAGGCCATTTGGAAGAGTGGGCTGAAAGATGGCAGATGGAGTTTAATGCTGACAAATGTGAGGTGCTACATCTCAGCAGGACAAATCAAAATAGGACGTACATGGTAAATGGTAGCGAATTGAGGAATGCAGTTGAACAGAGGGATCTAGGAATAACTGTGCATAGTTTCCTGAAGGTGGAATCTCATGTAGATAGGGTGGTAAAGAAAGCTTTTGGTGTGCTGGCCTTTATAAATCAGAGCATTGAATATAGAAGTTGGGATGTAATGTTAAAATTGTACAAGGCATTGGTGAGGCCAATTCTGGAGTATGGAGTACAATTCTGGTTGCCTAATTATAGGAAGGATGTCAACAAAATAGAGAGAGTACAGAGGAGATTTACTAGAATGTTGCCTGGGTTTCAGCAACTAAGTTACAGAGAAAGGTTGAACAAGTTAGGTCTTTATTCTTTGGAGCGCAGAAGGTTAAGAGGGGACTTGATAGAGGTCTTTAAAATTATGAGCGGGTTAGACAGAGTGGACGTGGATAAGCTTTTCCCATTGAGAGTAGGGAAGATTCAAACAGGGGGACATGACTTGAGAATTAAGGAACAGAAGTTTAGGGGTAACATTAGCGGGAACATCTTTACTCGGAGAGTGGTAGCTGTGTGGAATGAGCTTCCAGTGGAAGTGGTGGAGGCTGGTTCTATTTTATCCTTTAAAAATAGATTGGATGGGTATATGGACGGGAAAGGAATGGAGGGTTATGGTCTGAGTGCAGGTAGATGGGACTAGGGGGAAGTTAAAAAAAAAAGCGTTCGGCACGGACTTGAAGGGCCGAGATGGCCTGTTTCCGTGCTGTTATGGTTATATGGTTATGATGGTTTAAACCAAAGATAGACTCAAAATGCTGGAGTAACTCAGCGGGACAGGCAGCATCTCTGGATAGAAGGAATGGGTGACGTTTCGGGTCGAGACCCTTCTTCAGACTGGGTCTCGACCCGAAACGTCACCCATTCCTTCTCTCCACAGATGCTGCCTGTCCCGCTGAGTTACTCCAGCATTTTGTGTCTCACATTTTAGAGGAGTTATACTCGGTGTCAGATAACGAGGCGACTGAGCTTGTATTTGCTACGCTCTGCTCATTCCTCACATGAGTTGCTGTGCAAGGAAGGCGTACGGTTGCAGGAAGGCAGAAACCGGAAGAGTTCCCGTGTGTACGTCTCCTAGCAACTAATGGAGCTGTGACGTTGAATTGAGTGCATTACATTATTCCACCCTGCCAAGCCCTTGGCAAGGTAAACAAGTCGTGCGTGTGGTTTTACGATGAACAATCCAAGGCTACTTGTCCTTCATTAGATTCCTCATTGAAATATTTTCAATTTAGAAACATAGAAAATAGGTGCAGGAGTAGGCCATTCGGCCCTTTGAGCCAGCACCGCCAATCAACATGATCATGGCTGATCATCCTAAATCAGTACCCCATTCCTGCTTTCTCCCCATATCCCTCGATTCCTTTAGCCCTAAGAGCTATATCTAACTTTCTCTTGAAAACTTCCAGTGAATTGGCCTCCACTGCCTTCTGTGGCAGAAAATTCCACAGATTCATAACTCTCTGGGTGAAAAAGTTTTTCCTCATCTCAGTCCTAAATGGCCTACCCCTTATTCTTAAACTGTGACCTCCTGGTTCTGGACTCTCCCAACATCGGGGACATTTTTCCTGCATCTCGCCTGTCCAATCCCTTAAGAATTTTAGGTTTCTGTAAGATCCCCGCTCAGCTTTGAACTTGGAGAAAGAAATCAGCTAATAGTGAAGCTTTCATCTCCATTAATAAATTCAATACTATTATCAGTGCAACACGTTAACTCAGGATTTTTCAACACTTTCTTAATCCTTTCTATCTTTCATTATAAGTCAAATAATCACTGATTATTTCTAGCTTTGCATGTGGATAGGCTACTAATCATTAAATTCCACTAAAAAATCATTTCAATTGTTTATATTTGAGTTTACCTGAGTTTAGTTTTAGTTTAGAGATACAACTTGGGGAGACAGGCCCTTCAGCCCATCAAGTCCACAACGATCACCCATTCACACTAGTTCTGCGTTATTCCACTTTCTCATCCACTCATCCTACACATACAGGGATAATTTACAGAGGCTAATTAACCCACAAACACGCACGACTTTGGGACGTGGGAGGACACCAGAGACAATAGACAATAGACAATAGACAATAGGTGCAGGAGTAGGCCATTCGGCCCTTCGAGCCAGCACCACCATTCAACGTGATCATGGCTGATCATCCCCAATCAGTACCCCGTTCCTGCCTTCTCCCCATATCCCCTGACTCCGCTATTTTTAAGAGCCCTATCTAGCTCTCTCTTGAAAGCATCCAGAGAACCCGCCTCCACTGCCCTCTGAGGCAGAGAATTCCACAGACTCACAACTCTCTGTGAGAAAAAGTGTTTCCTCGTCTCCGTTCTAAATGGCTTACTCCTTATTCTGAAACTGTGGCCCCCTGGTTCTGGACTCCCCCAACACCGGGAACATGTTTCCTGCCTCTAACGTGTCCAAACCCTTAACAATCTTATATGTTTCAATGAGATGCCCTCTCATCCTTCTAAGCTCCAGAGTGTACAAGCCCAGCCGCTCCATTCTCTCAGCATATGAGGCCGCGGAGCAAACCCGTGTGGTGGCAGGGAGAACGTACAAACTCCACATGGGCAGCACCCAAGGTTGGATTCGACCCTGGGTCTCTGGCGCTGTGAGGCAGCGGCCCGCCCAGCTGCACCGCCGTGCCTGCCCGCTAATAAGAAAACACAATGACATTGATGAAACAGTTGAGAGGAGGGTGTGAAAGGAGGGAAGCCTTACCTTGATCCCCGCTGCAGCGGCAGGTCCACCTGGATCCACGGCCTGGACATAACATGGTCTTCCTCCTCTCACCACAAACCCCCAGCCCACCGCATCACCCACAATCTGGAACCAAGACAAGCAGACCATGAAAACCCAGCGTTACCCGCACGACACCATCTTGCAAAGAAACAGTGAGTATTTCTGTACCATCGTGTGAGCATTCTCTTGGGTCCAATGGGCAAGGCCCTGCTGCTCAACTTCCACCACAACCAGAGAGCAGTACTGAACTGCCATCTACCTCTTTGATGATCCACGGACTACCCTTGATCTGACTTAACCTTGCACTAAAGGTTGTTCCCTTATCTCGTATCTACACACCGTACATGGAGCGATTGTAATCATGTATTGTCTTTCCCCTGACTGGTTAGCAGGCGACAAAAGCTTTTCACTGTACCTCGGTACACGTGACAATAAACTAAACTAAATCTATATATGACTAAAACTCTCATCTTGACCACTTCCGGTCTGCGTTGTAATTAAATTTGCGCAAAAACGATCCCCATAGCGCTACTATTTTTCGCCACCTTACTCACCATTCTCCTCTGCTGCAAGTCAAATCAGTTTTGTTCCGATCGGTAAAATAGTACAAAAGTAATGGTTTTGAAGGTCCCCCCCCTCCCGCACACACCCCTCCCAAACGCCACCCACAACCCCCCACCCGCACACCCACCATCCCCCACACCCCCATCCCCCACATACCCCCCTCCTACACGCCACCCACACCCCCCTCCCCCACCACCCCACACCCCCCTCCCGCACCTCCCTCCCCCACACCCCCCCCTCCCCACATACCCCCCTCCCCCACAAACCACCCTCCCCCACAACCCCCCTCCCACACCCTCCCTGAAGAAGGGTCTCGACCCAAAATGTTGCCTACATCCAAAAACTTTTCACCATAGATGCTGCCTGTCCCATTGAGTTACTCCAGCATTTCATGTCTGTACACACCACTCAATCAGTGCCCCAATATTGCGAGAGAAAGCAAGGCGCTAATATAGCCATTAGAAACATAGAAAAATAGGTGCAGGAGTAAGCCATTAGGCCCTTCGAACCAGCTATATCCAAAATCTATATCCATGATCTATATCCAAAAATATTAGGCATCAGTCTGAAGAAGGGTCTTGACCCGAAACGTCGCTAATTCCTTCTCTCCATAGATGCTGCCTCACCCGCTGAGTTTCTCCAGCATTTTTTGTCTACTTTTAGTTAGTTTGTTTAGTTAATTGTCACGTGTACCGAGGTACAGTGAGAAGCTTTTGTTGCGTGCTAACCAGCCTGCAGACAGGCAATACATGATTACAATCGATCCTTTTTACAGTGTATAGATACATGATAAGCGGTTCAGCACTGCTCTCTGGTTGTGGTAGGATGGTTCAGTTGTCTGATTACAACGTGGACCTTCCATGTGAACTACATGACCTTATAATGTCCACCCTTCAATGTACACTTTAGACTTTAGAGATCCAGCACGGAAACAGTCCCTTCAGCCCACCGAGTCCGCGCCAACCAGCGATCACCCCGTACCCTAGCACTATCCTAAACACTAGGGACAATTAGAAAAATTACGGAAACCAATTAACCTACAAACCTGTACGTCTTTGGAGTGTGGGAGGAAACCAGAGCACCTGAAGAAAACCCACGTGGTCACAGGTAGAACGGACAAACTCTGTACAGACGGCACCCGTACTCAGGATCAAATCTAGGTGTCTGGCATTGGAAGGCAGCAACTCTGCCGCTGGGCCACTGTGCCACCCTGAAATAATGTGTTAAATAAATATGACCATTCAGCGATTTAAACCCTAATGCCCCTGTCCCACATGGGCGACCTAATCCGCAAGTTCAGGCGAGTTTGCCCTCGACTCGTACTCGCAGCATGGTCGACACGAGGTCCTAGGAGGTCTTTGTAACTCTCCTTCATGCTCGAGAGTAGTCCCCGCGTACTCGAGGCCTCAGCTAAGTCGTGGCGTATTTTTCAACATGTTGAAAAATGCCCGCGAGTAAAAAAAGGTCGCCATGGAAAAAAATCGATATTTTCTTTTACTCGTAGGTTTAGTCGAAGTTGGTCGTAGTAGGTCGGCATGTTATTCGTAGGTAATCGAGGGTAGTCGAAGGTAATCGTAGGTAGTCTTCATCATAGTCGAAGTGAGGTCGAAGGAGATCGAAGGAGGTCGTCTTCACTCTCCATTATTCGGTGTCCAATTTTCCCGAAGCTAGTCAAAGCTAGTCTTCTACATAGTCGAAGGAGGTCTTCAACATGTCATTTTTTCAAACTCTCCTAAACTCGCCAATTAGGTCGCCGTAGTGGGACAGGTTCAAAGGTTCGTTTATTGTCGCATACACCAATTGGTGCAGTGAAATTCAAGTTGCCATTGCAGCACATTAATAAGAATACAACATAACATTATAAAGACATTTAACATAAAACATAAAAAACATGCCCCCACAATGGTTCCCACTGTGAGGGAAGGCTCAAAGTCCAGTCACCATCTCCTTGTCCACCCATAGTCGGGCCTATTGAGGCCTCCACAGTCGCCGCTACGGAGGCTCGATGTTCCAGGCCGTTCTCGCCGGGTGATGGTGCTCCGGCGTCGGGAGAACCCTCTCAGCGGCTTGGGACACCTGGAACGGCCGCTTCCTTACCAGAGACCGCGGCTTCCAAAGCCAACATGCCGAGCTGGACGGAGCTCCACCACTGGCGATCTCGGCGAGAGATCCCAGGCTCCGCGGTGTTAAAGTCAGCGCCGCCGCCCGCGGCTGGCCGCTCCACAGTCCCGCAGTTCCGCGATGTTCCAATCGGCAGACCCAGCACACCGGAGCTCCAGCGCAGCGACCCGGGCAAGGCATCTCCCGCTCCGCTCCGCGATAGCGCTCCAGCTCTGTGCCGCCGCCGAAGCCGTGGTTCTGGCCGGTCCCCTCAGGAAACGCCGCTCCAGACCCGTTGGTAGGCCGCGAGGACGGGTCGAAGACGCTGCTCAGAGGAAAGCTGCCTCTCCGACCAGGTAGGGACTAGGAAAAGCAGTTTCCCCCTTCCCCCCCACCCCCCACATAAAAAGACTAGTCCTCCAAAACAAAACACTATTTTAACATTCTAAAAATTAAAAAAGGAAGCGAAAAGAGGGACAGCTGCAGGCAGAGCAGCCATACCCAACTGGACGGCACCTCCTAAATATGGGGAGAAAGATATGGGGAGAAAGCAGGAATGGGGTACTAATTGTGGATGATCAGCCATCATCATATTGAATGGCGGTGCTGGCTCGAAGGTAACTCCTTCACCTATTTTCAATGGTTCTATGTTTCTAACTAGTGTGAACGTGTGAATGATAGTCGACGTGTACTCGATGGGCCGAAGGGCCCGTTTCCATGCCGTATCTTTCGATCAATCAATCTATGGAAAATATCACACGCTGCGAGCCATTTGAAGGATAGAAGGAGCTGTGCCAATATTTTCTGTTGACGTCCAATGATTCAGCAACATCCACCCGCTGCTGTAAGGCAATCGCCACTTCGTTTGTTTCAAGGGTGGAGCAGGAATGCGAAAGCAGGGCAGGTCAGAAAAACTGTAATGAGATATTGTGTGTGTTTGGGAGCTGGAGTATTATCAGTAGAAACTCGGCATTGACAGCAGAAGCTGGGAGGTCACAACAAGGTCACCAAGGGAAGATATTCTACTTTTTCAATAATCATACAAATCGGAAAAACCTGGAAGTCGCTCAGCTAACCTTCAGGAATGCACAAACGTGGGTCGGCACGGTGGTGGCACGGCGGGTAGTGTTGCTGCCTGACAGCGCCAGAGACCCGTGTTCGATCCTGACTACGGGTGCTGCCCGTACGCAGTTTGTACGTTCGCCCCATGACCTGCGTGGGTTTTCTCCGGGCGTTCTGGTTTCTCCCACACTCCAAAGACGTACGGGTTCGTAGGTTAATTGGCTTGGTATAACGGTAAATTATCCCCATTGTGTGCAAGATAGTGTTAGTGTGCAGGGGTGTCGCTGGTCGGCGCGGACTCATTGTATCTCTAAACTAAACTAAGTCTGAAGAAGGGTCTCGACCCGAAACGTCGCCTATTTCCTTCGCTCCATGGATGCTGCCTCACCCGCTGAGTTTCTCCAGCAATTCTGTCTACCTAAACTAAACTAAAAGTCAATTTATTCTTGCAAGTGGAGTCCAAGACATTTCACTCTGAAAGTTCAGGTTAAAATACTGCACCATTGAAAACTGAGTTTAGTTAGTTTGGGTTCTCCATCTGTCAACATCGTTCATATTTTTATTTAATCTCCTTTCTCAATATTAGCTGAGTTCACACAGGGTGACCAGCGTACACTCACTGCTCCATCCACTCAGCAGAAGGCAGGCAGATCCGCCCACTTTAACCCACAAAGCTTCCTTCCAGCCACAACTTTACAAAAGGAAATAACATTAAGATGCTCTATTATCCAACAAAGTCACTCTTCTGTCTTGCAACTCTCTTCTGAAACACCTGTGGGGTGTTCTTTTACCTACAGTTTCACAGAGATGCTGCCGGACCCGCCGAGTCACCCCAGCATTTTGTGTCTAACTTGGTATCATGTTCAGCACGGACATTGTGGGCCGAAGGGCCTCTTCCTGTGCTGCACTGTTAAAACGATGTTCTCTGGTTCACAAAGAACAGCCTGACGTGAAGGGAGGGATTGATCATTCTTCCCAGAGTTCAGGCCCGGTGTTTAACAGGAATATTTCTGGCCAAAGATAACATTGGCTCCAACACAAGACTTTGTGCAACTTGCGATTGGCATGCTTATCTCTCCTGTGGAAGTATCTTAATTCTTCTGCAGTTGTATTTCTTCTGCAGTTGTATAGGGCTCTGGTGAGACCACATCTGGAGTATTGTGTACAGTTTTGGTCTCCTAATTTGAGGAAGGACATCCTTGTGATTGAGGCAGTGCAGCGTAGGTTCACGAGATTGATCCGTGGGATGGCGGGACTGTCATATGAGGAAAGATTTAAAAGACTAGGCTTGTATTCACTGGAGTTTAGAAGGATGAGGGGGGATTTATAGAAACATATAAAATCATAAAAGGACTGGACAAGCTAGATGCAGGAAAAAATGTTCCCAATGTTGGGCGAGTCCAGAACCAGGGGCCACAGTCTTAGAATAAAGGGGAGGTCATTTAAGACTGAGGTGAGAAAAAACTTTTTCACCCAGAGAGTTGTGAATTTGTGGAATTCCCTGCCACAGAGGGCAGTGGAGGCCAAGTCACTGGATGGATTTAGAGCGAGTTAGATAGAGCTCTAGGGGGCTAGTGGAGTCAAGGGATATGGGGAGAAGGCAGGCACGGGTTATTGATAGGGGACGATCAGCCATGTTCACAATGAATGGCGGTGTTGGCTGAAAGGGCCGAATGGCCTCCTCCTGCACCTATTTTCTATGTTTCTATGTCTCTATGTTAATTGAATCGGTTCAAAGCTTCCATTTGTGTTGTGTCACGGCCTCGGTGGCTCTGGAGCGACTGCTTCAAGCAGCAAGGAACGCAAACTTACTGTTAATGTTTTCTTTAAGTAAGGTGCTCCAGGTGAGAGGAGTTCTCATTAGTGACTGGCCTCTTCAACACTACAACAGTTAACACCAGTGAATGTTTGCACAAAGCATGCCTACATTTTACAAACTAGTAAAAGGACATTATGCAAGATAATCCTCCGAGCCGTGTTGTGGCAGTGAGTTATCATCTGCGGGAAGGGTGAATTAAAGGTTAGTACAGTTATAGAAATCAATTGGGCTTCAGTTTACTTTAGAGATACAGCGCGGAAACAAGCCCTTCCGCCACCGAGTCCACGCCGGCCAGCGATCCCCGCACACTTATGCCCCTGTCCCACTTAGGAACCTGAACGGAAACCTCTGGTGACCTTGCGTCCCACCCAAGGTTTCCATGAGTCGCCGGAGGTTTTGGTCACTCGCCTGGAAAGCCTCGACGAAGCGTGAGCTGCATCTACTGACCAAAGATCCTACAGGATCTTTGCTACCGACCGCACACACACACACACACACAAACACATCACGAAGCTGGGGGCCAGGGACAGCGGAGGAACGCTGTCTGCGCGATGAAGAGGAAGGTAAACGGCTGCCACAGAGCACGGTAAGTCCTTTAGAGAGCGCGGGAGGGGGGGAGAGAAGGGGAGAGAAGGGGAGAGAAGGGGAGAGAAGGGGAGAGAAGGGGAGAGAAGGGGAGAGAAGGGGAGAGAGAAGGGGAACAGAAGGGGAACAGAAGGGGAACAGAAGGGGAGAGAAGGGGAGAGATAAGGGGGGAGAAGGGGAGAGACGGGGAGAGAGAAGGAGGAGAGAAGGGGGAGAGAAGGGGGAGAGAAGGGGGAGAGAAGGGGAGAGAAGGGGGAGAGAAGGGAGGGGTGAAGGAGTGGAGACAGTTTTAAGAAGTTTAATAAAGTTAGCGGGCATTTTACCTTCCGGCGGATCTTCTAGGTCCTGAAAAGCAAGATCCTATAGGATCTTTGCTGAAAACTCAATCAAACCAATCAAAATGGCGGTCAGCGAAGGAGATTGCCTTTGACTGCCTGTAAGTAAATAGCAACCCCACTCCTCTGGCTTCGACCAAACGGCAACCTATTTTTAGTCGAGGCCGGTTTTGGTTTTGTTGAAATAATCGCAGGAACATAGAAGAAGCCTCGACTACGCGGAAACCACTTTCGACCATTAGGGAGAGTGACCAAAACCTCCGGGAACCTCACAGAAACCTTGGGTGGGGCGCAAGGTCACCAGAGGTTTCTGTTCAGGTTTCCTTGACAGGGGCATTACATTATCCAACACACACACACCAGGGACAATTAACCTACAAACCTGCACGTCTTTGAAGTGTGGGAGGAAACTGAAGATCTCGGAGAAAACCCACACAGGTCACGGGGAGAACGTACAAATTCCATTCAGACAGCATCCGTAGTCAGGATCGAACCCGGGTCTCTGGTGCTCTGAGGCAGCAACTCTACCGCTGTGCCAAGGTGCCACCATTTTTAGAAGATAAGAATTTCAAGCAACAGTCCCTTAAAAGGGATTGCAGGATACTGTGCCAGTTTAATTGTTTGAGGTACATTTTGTAGGACCCAGAATAACGACACCAACTCTCCTGCCCACACAACACCCAAATCAAACAGGCCAACAGGTCAATTGGACCCACGCCGAAGCTGGTTGATGTTTATGTGCAGGAAGGAACTGCAGATGTCGCTTTTCACCGAAGATGAAACTCAGCGGGACAGGCAGCATCTATGGAGAGAAGGAACGGGCGACGTTTCGGGCCGAGGCCCTTCCTCAGAGTTACCAGAGGGGTAACTTATTTTTACACAAAGGGTGGTGCCCGAGCCCAGGTGCTGTCTGAAGAAGGGTCTCGACCCGAAACGCCACCCATTCCTTCTCTCCAGAGATGCCGCCTGTCCCGCTGAGTTACTCCAGCAGTTTGTGTCTGCAACTATGGTTGATGATTAACTTGGCAAAGGAGGCATGTGTTCTGGAAATGCCTTCCACTGCCTGCAGCTTGTCACTTAAATCCACATCAGGTGAAAATGGGAGCCATCAGCTGATGCACACCACCCACCACTTGCCAATTTTAGATCAAAGTTAAATACTAGCACCCACCTCCTGCGTAGCTATTGTTTTAAGGAGTTTGCACTGAGATTTGAATATTACTGCTTGTGAAAAAAAACATAGTCAACTGTCTTTTATTACAGTGTAGGAAGGAACAGCAGATGCTGGTTTATATCAAAGACTAGACTAAATGGGACCCGTTGGGTCCCAGCAACACACGGGAGGGCTGGTTCCCCAACGCAATATTCCACCTCTCTGCCAATGCCAATATTGGTGGCCAGTGGTGGGGGGGGGGGGGGCATTCTGAAGCGCTAGTATGGGTGTTGTGGGCTGAAGGGACTGGTTTCCAGAGGGTTTATATGGACATTGTGGGCCGAATGGATTCTTCGGCTGGCGGCTCAGTCACTCAAGCCTGTTGTGCTGGCAGCTCACTCACTCACGGCTGGTGGGCTGGCAGTTGACTCATGGCTATTCTTTGAAATTCCATTTCAAGCAGGGTGCAAGGCCACCAAATTCAAGTGCAGTTTCATACCATTTCAAGCAGGGTGCAAGGCCACTAAAGACAGCGAGTTGTGACCTCTCCCTCCTCCATCTTGCAGAGACTGAGCCACGCCCACACGTCTGGGTTTTATAGTTGTCGTCCCCCCTCCCTCCAGAAGGGGCATGGCCTTCATGGCGTGATTGACAGGAGAGAGAATCTCAACGTTTTTTAAACACTAATAACTCTTATTTTTCATCGATAGGAAAAATCCTCGGCACCTGATGAGCAGAGGGGGACTGGGTAAGATGGCCAAAAATCACAGCTGTACGTGGTAGCGTTTTTTTCTAAAATCAATATAAAGCGCAAACAGGAAATGGTCAAGATTAGACTTTTAATTATATAGAAGGCAAGGCAACTTTAATTAGGCAAGGCAACTTTAATTAGGCAGGGCAACTTTAATTAGACAAGGTAACTTTAATTAGGCAACACAGCTTTAGCATTTCCAAACCAAAGGCAACACAACTTTAGCATTTCCAAACTATATTTTCAAACCACATTAAGGGCACTGACAGGTCAGTAAAACAACTCACAGTTTAGTGGACATGTGTTCAGTGTTATTCACAGCTCAGACTGAGAGACGTGACCCTCTTTCTCCCCCATCTTGCAGAGACTGACTGAGGCACTCAACACCTCCGGGTTTTATAGTCCCTCCGGAAGGGGTGTGGCCTTCAGGAGAGAAAAATCTCAACATTTTTAAAACACTAATAGCTCTTTTATTTTTCATCGATGGGAAAAATCCTCTTGTCCTGCGCAGCGGAGGGGGACTCTGAGTAAGATGGCCAAAAATCTGTGGCATCACACACACACACTAACCACCCTCCCCACACACACACTAACCACCCCCCTTGATATTATATTAATATTATTAATTCGTTCCTTTTACCCCATCCCCCGCCCTATCCACTCACGCATAGCCCCCAACTTGTAGGCGTGGCTAGAGAAGGCGAGGGAGGGGGTAGAGAGAGCGCGGGCTGAGGCAGAGGGCAGAGGGCAGAGGGCAGAGGGCAGAGGGCAGATGCAGTCTAAACAAATAACAACACACAAATGATCCCAGGGATGATTGGGTGAACGCACAATGAGCGTTTGATGGACCTGAGCCTCGACTCACTGGAGTTGAGAAAGATGAGGGGGATCTCACTGAAATGTACAGAAGTTTGAATGGCCTGGATAGAGTGGATGTCATAGAGTCATAGAAACATACAGTGTGGAAACAGGCCTTTCGGCCCAACTTGCCCACACCAGCCAACATGTCCCAGCTACACTAGTCCCACCTGCCTGCGCTTGGTCCATATCCCTCCAAACCTGTCCTATCCATGTACCTGTCTAACTGCTTCTTAAATGTTGGGAGAGTCCCAGCCTCAACTACCTCCTCTGGCAGCTCATTCCATACACCCACCACCCTTTGTGTGAAAATGTTACCCCTCAGATTCCTATTAAATCTTTTCCCCTTCACTTTAAACCTATGTTCTCTGGTCCTTGATCCACTACTCTGGGCAAGAGACTCTGTGCATCTACCCGATCTATTCCTCTCATGCTTTTATACATCTCAATAAGATCACCCCTCATCCTCCTGCGCTCCAAGGAATAGAGTCCCAGCCTGCTCAACCTGACGTGGAGAGGATGTTTCCAGATACAAAAAGAACAATTCAGCTTTGCACCATGGAATTAAAAATTCGTAAACAGCAATCTCTACCTTTGATCACCAAGTTATATATTATGTTTTGGTCTTCCTCGAAAGACTGAAATGCTTTATTTCTGTTAGCTATTAAAAACGGGTTACTTAGAAAACATTCCCAATGAAGAACTCAGTTTCACATTTTTTGTTAATTGGCTTTGAGTTAAACTAAATCAATTTAACTCAGAATCTCTTTTATTTAACGGACTTGGTGCTACCGAGCGCTTGGAGTTTTAATTCCGTGCATTAAAACTCATAGAAGGGATCAAAAATTACAACTTGCTCCAAGTCAAAGAAAGACTGGAGGTGGGAGAACCAGAACCAGGACTGAGTTGTCTAATGAATAACTATTTATGGTAATAAGCGACTATGTTAGTCCAAAACAACGTGCAGAGGTTTATTAACGAGTGAGCATGGCTGGTTGCAATGTTGCCTGTGTCCAAAATACAACGTATTTGAATCCTTAAAGTTAATTAATATCCACAAAACATTTCACAACTTTAGGAGGTCTAAGCTAGAGATCGGCAACCTGCGGCCCCCGGGCCGAATGCGGCCCGTAACCCCAAATCATCCGGCCTGCAGGCAGATTTTCCCCCCGTAATCATCTGGCCCGCCGAGTGCCGAGCGCAGCCGAGCGCGGAACTCTTGCTGTACCGCATCCTGCGCAAAGCCACCGGCACGACCACGCACCTTCTGTGAACACGTGATTTGATGACTGCCATCCGGGGCGGGATGGGGGTGGCATCCACACGTGATAGATGTGCCCCCCCCCTTCCGCTCACAGACATGTGTCCTGGCCCCTATGCAGAACAAGGTTGCCGACCCCTGGTCTAAACAAATAACAAGACAACAATGATCCTGGGTGAATGCATGATGAGCGTTTGACGGCACTGGGCCTGTAATCGCTGGAGTTTACAAGGATGAGGGGACTCCCTCATTGATACCTACCGAATAATGCAGGGCCTGCATACAGTGAATGTGGAGTAGTGGGAGAGTCTCGACCAGAGGGCGCAGCCTCAGAATAAAAGGATGTACCTTTAGAATGAAATGTGGAATAATTTCTATAGATAGAGGGTGGTGAATCTGTGGAATTCATTGCCATGTATGGCTGTGGAGACCATGTCATTGGGTATTTGTAAACCAGAGATTGAAAGGTTCTTGATTAGGAAAGTTTAGATTATTGTCACGTGTACAGTGGTACGGTGAAAAACGGTGACAAACTTTTGTTGCGTGCTAACCAGTCAGCGGGAAGACAATACATGATTACAATCGAGCCGTTCACAGTGTACAGATACTTGATAAAGGGGATAATGTTTACTGCAAGACAAAGCCAGTAAAGTCCAATCAAAGATAGTCCGAGAGTCACCAATGAGGGAGATAGTAGTTCAGGATTGCACTCTGGTTGTGGTAGGTTGGTTCAGTTGCCTGATACAGGGACAAGGCGGGAACATTGTCTTGAGAGAGAAAAATTGATAGAAACATAACAATAGGTGCAGGAGGAGGCCATTCGGCCCTTCGAGCCAGCACCGCCATTCATTGTGATCATAGATACATAGATACATAGAAAATAGGTGCAGGAGTAGGCCATTCGGCCCTTCGAGCCTGCACCGCCATTCAATATGATCATGGCTGATCATCCAACTCAGTATCCCGTACCTGCCTTCTCTCCATATCCCCTGATCCCCTTAGCCATAAGGGCCACATCTAACTCCCTCTTAAATATAGCCAATGAACTGGCCTCAACTACCCTCTGTGGCAGAGAGTTCCAGAGATTCACCACTCTCTGTGTGAAAAAGTTTTTCCTCATCTCGGTCTTAAAGGATTTCCCCCTTATCCTTAAGCTGTGACCCCTTGTCCTGGACTTCCCCAACATCGGAACAATCTTCTGCATCTAGCCTGTCCAACCCCATAAGAATTTTGTACGTTTCTATAAGATCCCCTCTCAATCTCCTAAATTCTAGCGAGTATAAGCCAAGTCTATCCAGTCTTTCTTCATATGAAAGTCCTGACATCCCAGGAATCAGTCTGGTGAACCTTCTCTGTACTCCCTCTATGGCTATAATGTCCTTCCTCAGATTTGGCTGATCATCCCCAATCAGTAACCCATGCCTGCCTTCTTCCCATATCCTTGATTCCACTAGCCCCTAGAGCTCTATCTAACTCTCTTTTAAATTCATCAGTGAATTGGCCTCTACTACCTTCCGTGGCAGAGAATTCCACAAATTCACAACTCTCTGGGTGAAAACGTTTTTTCTCGCCTCAGTTTTAAAAGGCCTCTCCTTTATTCTTAGACTGTGGCCCCTGGTTCTGGACTCCCTCAACATTGGGAACATCTTTCCTGCATGATTGATTGGCGGAGTAGACTCAATGGGCCGAATGGATTCATTCTGTTCCTATGACTTATGGTCTGATGGTCTTATAACCTCCACAGCAGACACAGCTCAAAGCAGATTAAAACTAACTTGGATGAGTGTTAAATATGTAGCTGCAACATAAATGACGTTGACCTGTGAGATTAGCAATAAGAAAGGTTATCGGATTAGGCGGTGGTCTAGTTTAGTTTAGTTTAGAGGTGCAGCATAGAAACAGGTCCTTCATTCCACCGAGTCCGCGCCGACCAGAGATCACCCATGTTCTATCCTACACACCCGTAGAAAACCCACACGGTCACGGGGAGAAGGTCCAAACTCTGTACAAACTGTACCCGTAATCAGGATCGAACCCAGGTCGCTGGCACTGTGAGGCAGCAACTCTACCATTGCGCCACAGTGCCACCCCAGTCTAAAAGCATTTGAACAGGTAGATAGAGTAGAAAGGTTAAGAAGGATATGTGCCAAACGCAGCCAAATAAGACTATCTGTGATGAGACATCTTGGTAGGTTTAGACGACTTAGGCCAAAGTGCCTGTTTCGGTGTCGTAGACAACGACTTAATACAATACGATACGATAGAACTTTATTTATCCGAGGAAGGAAATTGTCAACAGTTATAAAACATAAGATACGTGAAACATGAAATTAATGGTTTGAGCTGTGAATACTGTGGAAGTTTTGTTATTTACTTAGATGGTCGATGGTTTGTGAAATATTTTATAGCTATTTATTAATAGGAAGTTTTCAGAAAATTACTATTTTGCAAAATTGTGATCATTTACGCCTTAGTCATTAATAAGGGGCTGCAGGTCATTTTGGAGTAGGGTTGCTGGCTTTACCAGAAATAATAATTTATTAGACAGCCCTGTGCTGGTTCCTCTCCCTGTCACCTACAGCCTCTGTTTGGTGTGACCCAGGTAGCAATTTTATCATGAGTCATAAATGTTTAAACATTTGTAAACTTCAGACTTTAGACATAGTGGGGAAACAGGCCCTTCGGCCCACCGAGTCCGCTCCGACCAGCGATCATCGCCCACCTACACTATCCCACGCACACCTGGGACAATTGACAATTTTACCAAGCCAATTAGCCGACACACCTGTACGTCTTTGCAGTGTGGGAGGAAACCGGAGCACCCGGACAAAACCCACCCAGGTCACGGGGAGAACGTGCAAACTCCGTACAGGACAGCACCCGTAGTCAGCAGTGTGTGATGGTCCAAGCACGGGTCCTCAGCACTTGCCACAAGCAAGGACTGTTAGACATCTCACCCACCATCAGTCTGGTGACCTGTCCATGACAACCAGCCCCCTCCCAGCCAAAACAAACACCAAAGGACAAGCACAAACCTGCGATTGTAAACACCCATTAACCTTTCAGCTATCACTCGGAGGATAGTTCTGACAAGAGTACATCAGAAGGACAAGGACCACATGCAATGAACGAAAGACTGTTGGCCAGTGTGGGCAGGTTGGGCCGAAGGGCCTGTTTCCACGCTGTGAGACCCTATGACTCTATGACTGGGGTGATCGCAGCAGTTTGTGGTTTTAAACCCGTAATTGCCCCTCGGACCCTACAATGGACAAGCAATCTTTGACAGTGAGGATCTCAACAAATAATCCCAGCTGAGTTTGAGGAGGAGAATACAGTGGTGGCAGTGGGATGATATGCCTTGAGCTAAAATCACGACCCAATTATATGTCTCCATTGGGGGAAATAGTGCACGGGGCGATCGCTGGTCGGCGCGGACTCGGTGGGCCCAAGCACCTGTTTCCAAGCTGTATCTCTAAACTAAACTAAACCGAAACAATGAATGGAGAAGCGCCGTCTGAATTTAGCAATCATGCATGCCCGGCTTGCCCCTGGTCTACTGATTATTAATTAAATTAAATGTACACACATTACTGAATGTTGCTTGCTCCAACCTGATTTCGGGTTGCACTCCACTGAAGGCTCACAGGCGAGGCTTGGGCCTGCATTGTAAAAGGCGGTGGTTCCCGTGACAACAGGGGTAAGGCTGCTTCGACGCACGGCTGATACCACCTTGATCTCCTTGTTGGTTTGCACTGGAAATCCAAACAACAAGCGGAGTTAGGCCCTCATCACACCGGCCATCCATTATCACAAAACTAACTGCATAGGCGGCACAGTGGCGCAGCGGTAGAGCTGCTTGCCTTTACAGCGTCAGGTTCGATCCTGACTACGGGTGCTGTCTGTACGGAGTTTGCATGTTCTTCCCGTGACCTGCGTGGGTTTTCTCCGGTTTCCTCCCATGTTCCAGAGACGTGCAAGTGTGTAGGTTAAGTGTCCTCTGTAAATTGTCCCTAGGGTGTAAATATAACTAGTGTTATAACTAGGGTGATCGATGGTCGGCATGGACCTGGTGGGCCGATGGGCCTATTTCCACGCTGTATCTCTAAACTAAACTAAATTAAAAATGCTGAGCATTCACATTTGATTGATTAAACAAGTAACATATTATTACCAAAGTAGAAACAGATGTCCAATTGATATACATTTTAGGTTAGTTTAATTAGTTTAGTTTAGCGATACAACAGGGAAACATGCCCTTTGGCCCACACAGTCAGTTCCGACCAGCGATCCCTATACACAAGCACTACCCTACACTCTACGGACAATCTGCAGTAGCCAATTGACCTACAAACCTGCACATCTTTGGCATGTTCAGTTTCAGTTCAGTTTAGTTTATTGTCACGTGTACTGAGGTACAGTGAAAAGCTTTTGTAGCGTGCTAACCAGTCAGCGGAAAGACAATACATGATTACAATCGAGCCATTCACAGTGTATGGATACATGATAAGGGAATAATGTTTAGTGCAAGGTAAAGCCAGCAATGTCCAGTCAAGAATAGTCTGTGGGTCATCAATGGTAGTTCAACGTTTAGTGCAAGGTAAAGCCAGCAAAGTCCAGTCAAGAATAGTCTGCGGGTCATCAATGGTAGTTCAACGTTTAGTGCAAGGTAAAGCCAGTAAAGTCTAGTCAAGGATAGTCCGAGGGTCATCGAAGAGGTGGGTAGTAGTTCAGCACTTGCTCCCTGGTTGTGATAGGACGATTGTCTGAGGGTCACCAATGAGGTAGATGTGGGAGGAAACCGGGGCACCCAGAGAAAAACCCGCGCGGTCTCGGGGTGAACGTGCAAACTCCGCACAGACACGTTACACGAGTGTGCGTTAGTTGAACTCTGGTGCACCTGAGAGGAAGCTGGAGCCGTCCAGCTCCGGGTTGAGTTTGCGCAGGCAGAAGGGACTGTCGTTGGACTCCTGCACCGTCCACGAGTTTTCGTTGAGGAGCTCGGTCACGCGACGTCTTCGGCGGAAGTTGATGCGGAAGTGGTAGAGCAAGTTACTGTCGAAAAAGTGGTGGCGGTTTGAGACTGCAGAGCAAACAAACCACGCTCTTAATGGAGGCATACTCATCATTAGAGACTCTTCCAATTCCCTCGTAATATGAGCATGCAACAACTATTAACACGGATCTGCCTTTAGTTTAGTTTAGGTAGACACAAAATGCTGGAGTAACTCAACTCAGTGGACAGGCAGCATCTCTGGAGAGAAGGAAAGGGTGACATAGAAACATAGAAAATAGGCGCAGGAGGAGGCCATTCGGACCTTCGAGCCAGCACCACCATTCATTGTGACCATTGCTGATCGTCCCCAATCAATAACCCATGCATGCCTTCACCCCATATCCCTTGATTCCACTAGCCCCTAGAGCTCTATCTAACTCTCTCTTAAATCCATGGTTTCGGGTTAAGACCAGTTTAGTTTAGTTTAGAGATACAGCGCGGAAACAGTCCCTTCGGCCCACCGAGTCTGCACCGACCAGCGATCCCCGCACATTAACACTATCCTACACCCACTAGGGACAATTTTTACGTTTATACCAAGCCAATTAACCTACAAGCCTGTACGTCTTTGGAGTGTGGGAGGAAACCGAAGATCTCGGAGACAACCCACGCGGGTCACGGGGAGAACGTACAGACTCCGTACAGACAAGCGCCCGTGGTCAGGATCGAACCCGGGTCTCCGACGCTGTATGGCAGCAACTCCATCGCTGCGCCACCGTGCCGCCCCTCCCCCAAGGCCCGATTGCAATCCACCTAGTGCAATGAAATGGAAATTTTATTGTCGAAAACAAGGAACTGCAGATGCTGGTTTGCAAAGAAAAAGCGCAAAGTGCTGGATTAACCCAGCAGGCCAGGAAGCATCTCTGGAGAACATGGAGAGGTGACGTTCCGGGTCGGGACCCTCCTTCAGACTGATTGTGTGGGGAGGGGGAGGGGAGGGAGGAGATCGTTAGGAAGAGAGAACAGGCAGGACTAAGCAAGAGTGACAATAAGTGAACAACACCTATTACTTAGTGAACAAGAAGAGTGGGGTGTTTGGTAGGTAGATGGTTGGACAAAGGCCAGAGATGACACGGAATGTGTGTGAGAAAAGGATTGAAGAGACGCGAATTGTGAAGCCAGAGGAGGGAATGTGGGTGGAGGGGGCGTGGGGGGGGGGGGAGTGGAGGGGAGAGAATGGGGCGAGTCTAGGTCGGGCCCAGGGGAGGGGGTGGGGAAAATTCTTACAGGTTCGCCTTCCTGTTTAGGATTAGATTGATAATTAGTGTCACCTGTACCGAGATACAGAGCAAAGCTTTGCTTGTGGATTTGGCCTGGAGCATGCTATTCAATACATCAGATAGGGTGGCGCAGCGGTAGAGTTGCTGCCTTACAGCGAATGCAGCGCCGGAGACCCGGTTCGATCACGACTACGGGTGCTGCCCGTACGGAGTTTGTACCTTCTCCTGGGTTTTCTCCGAGATCTCCGGTTTCCTCCCACACTCGAAGGACGTACAGATTTGTAGGTTGTTAAAGAAGGAACTGCAGATGCTGGAAAATCGAAGGTACACAAAAATGCTGGAGAAACTCAGCGGGTGCGGCAGCATCTATGGAGCGAAGGAAATACGCAACGTTTCGGCCCGAAACCCTTCGGGTTTCGACCCGAAACGTTGCCTATTTCCTTTGGGTTTCGGCCCGAAACGTTGCCTATTTCCTTCGCTCCATAGATGCTGCCGCACCCGCTGAGTTTCTCCAGATTTGTAGGTTAATTGGCTTGGTGTAAATGTAAAAAGTGATCCCGAGTGGGTGTAGGATAGTGTTAATGTGCGGGGATCGCTGGTCGACGCGGGACCCGGTGGGACGAAGGGCCTGTTCCCTTGCTGTATCTCTAAACTAAACTAAAATAAAATAAAATGTACACAAAAATGCTGGAGAAACTCAGCGGGTGCAGCAGCATCTATGGAGCGAAGGAAATAGGTAACGTTTCGGGCCGAAACCCTTCTTCAGACTGATAGGGGGTGGGGAGAAGAAAGGAAAAAAGGAAAAGACGGAGGAGGAGCCCGAGGGCTGGGGGAGGGGAGGAGACAACCAGATGGCTGATGAAGGGGAGGGGACAGCCAGGGCTAGCAGAATTGGGAGAATTCAACGTTCAGGCCACCAGGATGTAGACTGCCCAAGCGGAATATGAGGTGCATTTCCTCCAATTTACGGTGTTGCTCGCTGTGGCCATGGAGGAGACCCAGGACAGAGAGGTCAGATACGGAATGGGAGGGGGAGTTGAAGTGCTGAGCCACCGGGAGTTCAGGTTGGTTATTGCGGACCGACGGAGGTGTTCGGCGAAACGATCGCCAAGCCTCCGCTTGGTCTCACCGATGTAGAAAATAAAATAAAATCCTGCACCAACACAACCAAACCAGATTCAGGTGCAACAGGTAGATTGAAGGGGGAGTTATATAAATTGTGACGACTAAACACAATTGACTCTTGTCTCTTGAAATATAAAGGCCACATACGCAAAACGCATGACCTCATAGTTAATAGATGAGAAATAATATTTAGACAACAATTGGCACAGGGTTCTCACCATGTTGAATAATTCCGTGTTCAAGTTCCCTTTGGCACAACTCCACAGCCTCTTTCCTTGAGGAAGCTTCACCTTCCTTCATCAGCCAGTCGATCATATCGCAACCAGAGACACTGCGGTGATACTTCACGCCATTTTCCTCTTGCAATTTCATGATGGTGTTCTCAGAGTTAATAAGCCTGCCAACGGTAGGAACAATTGCGCAGAGATGTACAGATCCTAAAACAGATCATGTCACCGCGGCCGGGACCCGGGTCCGGTCCAGACGTCTGGTGCGGACCTTGCTCCTTCTCCCGTGACCGCGCGCGTCTCCTCCCCATCCCAATGACATGTAACCCTGTAGGTCAATTGGCCTCTGTCAATTGCCCCTGGTGTGTCATGAGGATGTTTGAGAAAGTGGGATGACACAGGACAAGTGTGACGGTCGATTATAGTTGTACAGGTACAGCGTGGAAACAGGCCCTTTGGCCTACCGAGTCCGCACCGACCCGTATGCTAGTTCTATCTTACACCCTAGGGACGATTTACAGAAGCCAATTAACCTACAAACCTGCAGGTCTTTGGAAAGTGGGAGGAAACCGGAGCACACGGAGAAAACCCACGCGGTCACAAGGAGAACGTGCAAACTCCATATAGTCAGCACCCATGGTCAGAAATTGAACCCAGGTCTCTGGCGCTGTAAGGCAGCAACTCTACCGCTGCGCCACTGCGCCACCACTAATACCAGGTGATCGATAGTCAGTGTGGACTCGGTGGGCCGAAGGCCCTGTTTCCATGTTGATTCTCTGATCTAAACTAGAACTAGGAATGTCCAGAACATTTTCTAAATAGGCATCAACATTGGTTCCAAACCAGTACCTTAGATAAGTGTTAAAGAAGGAACTGCAGATGCTGGAAAATCGAAGGTACACAAAAATGCTGGAGAAACTCAGCGGGTGCGGCAGCATCTATGGAGCGAAGGAAATAGGCAACGTTTCGGCCCGAAACCCTTCGGGTTTCGACCCGAAACATTGCCTATTTCCTTTGGGTTTCGGCCCGAAACGTTGCCTATTTCCTTCGCTCCATAGATCCTGCTGCACCCGCTGAGTTTCTCCAGCATTTTTGTGTACCTTAGATAAGTACTTCTTAGATTATACTCCCAGGTCTTTTGGCTCATACTCAAGCCTTACTTGAAGCACCATGCTCAAAACAAGTTCAGCAACTTCCACAGTAGTGTTTGCCAATAGAAATCTCTATGTCAGTCTGCACCAGCTTTCGTGTCTCTGCATTGCATACATATTGCATGTACAACATGGGCCAGAATTTCCAGGCAGCAGTGAATTGCCCAATCTTGCGATTGACTTTGTCACTGAATTTCCCTGGAGCGATTGATTCATGCAAGCTAGTGCAAGTTCACCAGGCATAATACAGGGCAGAGCTGCAGGTAAACTACAGGCAATCGCTCTCTGGGTTGTTTCTGGGCTGTATAACTCTATGGATAAAATACAGTGCAGAATGAGTGTGTGTGGATGCTTGATGGGTGGCGTGGTCTCGGTGGGCTGAAGGGCCTGTTTCCATGCTCTGGTCCTGGAAGGGATTTGAACCTGTAACATCCTGATTCAGCAGCAAAATGCAGCCAACCTGAGGAGACAATACGCAAACACAAGGGAACCCGGTTTCCTCCCACACTCCAAAGATGTGCAGGTTTGTAGGTAATTGGCTTCTGCAAAAATAGTTAATTGTTCCTACTGTGCAGGATAACGCTAGTGTATAGGGTGACCACTGGTCGGTGCGAACTCGGTGGGCCGAAGTGCCTCTTTCCGCACTGTATCTCTAAAGTCTAAAGTCTCAAGGGAGCAGGTGAAGCGCCTGAATTTAGTCTAGGACAGAGATAAGTTGATGATATTTCTTTCCTGCTTCCAATAACTTGGGACATCACGAAGGGTTATGGGTCTGAATACAAAGAAATGGGACCAGGCCAATATGCCAACTTGTATGGCATGGTCTAAGGGCCTGTTTCTGTGCCGCACAGCTCAATGTCTCTACCACCTGTGACAGCACCTCTACCTTGGATGCTGCTCTGATCCCCAGCACTGGCATCCAATTCTATGTACTTCTATTAGATATTTTCTCAACGTCTGATTAGCCTGGATAGAGTGGATGCGGAGTGGATGTTTCCACTATTATTGGGCGAGTCTAGGACCGGAGCTTCGATCGCCCAGACCAGGGTGGAAATCGCTATCAAAACATGGGGGGGGGGGGGCACAATTTATTTGGCGCACACATACACACGCACGAGGCTTCAGCCATGGGCCCAGTGGACGGTAACATCGGGAGCTTGACCTGGTTGGTTACCGACTCGAACTCCAGCAACAGCAGCTTCGTCCGGCCCGAATCGTGGGCTTGAATCGGCCCATTCGGGGGGCCTTTCATCGCCCGGCGCGGCTTAGAATCGGCCGGTGGGGGCTTCAACATCGGGAGCCTCGATCGCCTCGACGCTTGCAGTTTGATTTTAAGCTGCGCCGGGCGATGAAAGGCCCGCGAACGGGCTGATTCAGCCTTTAGAAAACATCTGATACCCGCTTGAATCTTTAAAAAGCTACAATGTGATAAATAACACTTAAACAAATAAAACTGAAGCAAATAAAGGCAAACAGAAGAACCAACCTTGGAGCGGGGAGAGCGAGAGATGGGGAAAAAATACTAAATAACGTGAGTGACCGTGAATGAGGGACTTACCTGCAAGCCAGCCAGGAAACCCGTTCGACCGAAGCCCTTAATGATGTGACCTATTTAAATCTGATACCCGTTTAAATCTTTCCCATCCACCAATACATCCAATTAGTTCAAATGGTAATTGTACCCGCATCAGACAGCTTTAAGAAATTCTCCATGAATACCTTCAGTAATACTTGAATGTCAAAACACAATTGGTGACACATCGTGTTAATACGATGTTAATAGAAACATTTAACAAGCGCTTAACAGTGACACCCCACTGTCTCGCGGAAAGCGGAGATTTTAATAGATTTTTTTTCATCGAATTTCAAAATCCGGATTACAAAACATGGGGGGGGGATTATCCCACACCTCTCAAAACATGGAGGGACGTGTGTGCCCCCCCCCCCCCCCCAGGATTTCCGCCCATGGCCCGGCGGATGGTTCGCCTGCCCCGACCGCGGAAGAATAAAGAGGGAGGAAGATTGGACTTTATTACCTTCTATCACAGTGAGGAATGTGGGGGAATCTACTGTGGTGGATGTTTAAGTTAACTTTTATGTAGTTGTGTGTCTTGTTGCTTGTTTGTTTAGTATGGCTGTATGGTCATTCGAATAGCACTGTGCCTTAATTGGTACACGTGACAATAAAAGACCTTTGAAACCTTTGAGAATTAAAGGATGTCCTTTTAGGAAGGAGATGAGGAAGGATTTCTTTAGTCAGAGAGTGGTGAAACTGTGGAATTAACTGCCTTTGCGCTCTTTCCAAAGTTTCCACATCCTTCCTGATTGATGTATATCAAATTATGAGAGGCATAGATTGGGTAGATAGTCAAAACCTTTTTCCCTGGTTGGAAATGTCAAATACCAGAGGGCATAGCTTCAAGGTGAGAGGGGCAAAGTTTAAGAGATATCTACAGGAATGTTTTTTTAAATATCGAGGATGATGAGTGCCTGGAATGAACTATCGGAGGTTGTGGTTGAGGCAGAGATGATGGTGGCATTTGGAGAGGCGCATGGATATGGAGGGATGTCGTTTAAATGCAGGCAGATAAGAGCACTGTAGATCTTGGCATCATTTTCAGCAAAGACATTGTGGGCCGAAGGACCTGTTCTTGTGTTAGACAATAGACAATAGGTGCAGGAGTAGGCCATTCGGCCCTTCAGGCCCTTCAAGCCAGTGTTGTACTCTTCGATGTCCTATCTTCTTTCGTGCTCAAGTTACTGGTTAATTTGACTCCACATGCCTCCAACTCAAAGTTTTGGGAACGATCAACTTAATTAAAATTGAAAACGTTAATAATTTTAGTGTAAAAGTTAATTCTTTTAGTATAAAATACAGAGGATTCTGAGTAAAATATTTTAGTTTACTTAGTTTATGGATACAGTAGGTATGTTACAAAACTTACCTTCAGTCGCGCTGTAATTCTGCCACTGGCCGTGTGCGCGATTTTGGCGCCTTTAAGGGGGGGGCGGGGTTAAAACGCGGTTTCTCCTCCCTTGTCCTGGAAATATTTTGTTGGAGTACAAACCTTCGCTGACAAAATCGTTCCTACCGGCGATTTGTGAATTTTTTATTTTAATTAAATCGTCAATGTCAGCGCTACAGTCATTTTAAAAGCAGCTCCTGAAGCGTCAACGCCAATAACGGGGACGGATTTCACACAATGGACAGGTAAACGAAAGTGCTTTCTTTAAATGTATAAAAGTGCTTCTTAAGAAGCCTTTAATTCACATTTTGTCATGCGACACGGTGATTTTATTCCCCGAATTAACGGCAGTATTTTTCATGCCAATACGGGGTTAAATCACCGCAAATGAACGTTCCAAAAGATCGCGTTCCAGAAATTCTCACTCGCAAGATGAATTAAATCCCCATTAATTTACAGGTATTAAACATTCAATTCCTTCCATTTGGCTGTAAATTCATGAAAATTAGATTTAAAAATTATGTTATATTGTGAATTATTGTGTGAATGTTATTTGGACACTTAGGCTATTTAAAAATGTTAATCTATTCTTAAGAAATTGATAGATGTTTAGATCTAGTAATTGAATTTTGTAATTAGCTACAATTAGGTAACTAACTAATTATATGCTTTACTTTCATGTCTTCGAAGTAAGATTGTTTCATATTTGTTTCAGAATGCTTCAATCTATAATACCTGAAAATTTCTTTCAGTTACCATAATTTTTAAGAAAGTTATGGGCTTTTAACTGTCCTCGATCACAGCTTTTGTGTTAAGTCAATGGAAAAGCAATAGGGAACTAGATGCTAATTTCTGAGTATGATAATGGCCATAACTTTTTTAATACTGAAGATATGAAAGTGAATTAAGTGTTAAGTGTCAAATTAAACTTCTTTTTATGCTTTATCTGATGGGATAAATTGCAGACTTTATTTTTTAAATCTCAAAATTTTGTAACATTGCTAGATACAGCACAGAAACAGGCCCTTCGGCCCACTGAGAACACACCTACCAGCGATCCACGCACACTAATAGCCCTGTCCCACGGTGCGAGTTCATTCAAGTGCTCTCCCGAGTTTAAAAAAAATGAAACTCATGGTAGGCACGGAGAATGAACGTAGCTGGTACGTCGGAGCTCGGGGACATCTCTTAGCGGCTCGTAACGCTAACGGCAGGTACTCGGGAAGACTCGCTAATGGCAGGTAAGCACGGGAAGACTCGTGAAGATTTTTCATCACGTTGAAAAATGTCCACGAGAGCCCCGAGTACCGACGAGTGGCCATTACCGTAAATCTTCGAGTTCGAATCAGGGCTAACTCGGGAGAACTCTTGGAATGAACGCGTACCGTGGGACAGGGCTTTAAAGGGGCTGTCCCACTATACGAGTTTACCCAAGAGCTCTCCCAAGTTTAAAAACAAATCTAACCCGTGGTAAGTACGTAGATATGTACGTAGCGGGTACACGAGAGCCCCGAGTACCTACGAGCGGCTATTACCGTAATTCTCCCAGTTCGAATATGGGGAAACTCGGGAGAACTCTTGAATTACCTCGTACAGTGGGACAGCCCTTTAACACTATCCTACACACACTAGGGACAATTTTGTTTTTACATTTATACCAAGCCAATTAACCTACCAACCTGTACGTCTTTGGAGCGTGGGAGGAAACCGAAGATCTCAGTGAAAACCCACGCAGGTCACAGGGAGAAAGTACAAATTCTGTACAGACAGCACCCATACTCAGGATCGAACCCGGGTCTCTCGGGCTGTAAGGTGGCAACTCTACCGCTGCGCCACCGTGCTGCCAATGAAGGCCCTTCAAACTCAGCTTTGAGTCTATAGCTGAAGATTTTATGAGGAACTCACTTTTCATACAAGCTTTGACCTCTCATGAACACCTTCACTTCCTTACTTAAGGGAAATGTTCCATCATCTTTTCGGAATCTGTAGAGAAGTTTTGCATCCTTGAATTCTGAATGTCCATCGCAAACTGCAAAGAGAACATATTTTTTTCATTGCTTAGTATTATTGCAGAAATGTGGTTATTGGTTAGTTCAGTTTATTGTCACGTGTACCGAGGTACAGTGAAAAGCTTTTGTTGCCTGCTATCCAGTCAGCAGAAAGGCAACACATGATTCTAATCGAGCCATTTACAGTGTATAGATACATGATAATGGAATAACGTTTAGTGCAAGGTAAAGCCAGCAAAGTCCGATCAAGGATAGTCCGAGGGTCAACAAAGAGGTAGATTGTAGTTCAGCACTGCTCTCTGGTTGTGATAGGATGATTCAGTTGCCTGATAACAGCTGGGAAGACACTGTCCCTGAATCTGGAGGTGTGCGTTTTCACACTTCTATACCTGTTTTGCCTGATGGGAGAGGGGGGAAGAGGGAGTGGCCAGGGTGCGACTCATCCTTAATTATGCTGCTGGCCTTGCCGAGGCAGCGTGAGGTATAAATAGAGTCAATAGAAGGGAGGTTGGTTTGTGTAGGAAAGAAGTGCAGAAGCTGGTTTAAACCGAAGATAGACACAAAAAGCTGGAGTAACTCAGCGGGACAGGCAGCATCTCTGGAGAGAAGGAATGGGTAACGTTTCAGGTCGAGACCCGTTTGTGTGATGGTCAGGGCTGCGTCCACAATTGGCTGTGATTTCTTGAGGCCTTGGATGGATCTGTTCCCGAACCAAGCTGTGATGAATCCCGATAAAATGCTTTCGCTGGTACATCTGTAGATATTATTGTTAATATGTGGGACGAGAACTCGATGGTTCCTAGGGGCTGGTTCCCTGAGCGGACTGGCCAATTCATCTGGCAAAATGCCTCATAGCCAGAACTCACCAACAAGCACCAAGACTTTGCTTGGCCATCATTGATTAGGGTCCTCCCAGTCAGACCCTTCCTTTATGCTTGAAATAGTCTAGTTTAGTTTTAGTTTAGAGATACAGCGTGGAAACAGGCCCTTTGGCCCATCAAGTCCGCGCCAACCAGCGATCCCCGCACACTAACATTATCCTACACACACTAGGGACAATTTACAATTTTACTACCAAACCACTCAACCTACAAACACTGTACGTATTTGGAATGTGGGAGGAAACCAGAGCTCCCAGTGAAAACCCACGCAGGTCACGGGGAGAACGTACAAACTCCATTCAGACAGCAACCGTAGTCGGGATTGAACCCGGGTCTCTGGCGCTGTAAGGCAGCAACTCTACCGCTGCGCCACCGTGCCGCCCAGTTGAAATTGTTCTGTTTGGGACACATGACATTAAACACTCTTGTCTCTCTTGATATGTTGTTGCAACAGTAACTTTGTTGACCGGTGAAATATTAAAAAAAATATCCCTTTCTCCTTATTGTAAGCTTATCACAATGAAAGGTTTGCAGTTGTGAAAAACTGCCCAGTGAAATGCAATGGAGTGCTGGGCTGAGGTTAAAAATATCCCCAAATTGTTTGTGGCATCAGTCCACCCTTAGAATAAATTAAAAATGCATTTCACAACTCAGCTCTCCCCATCCAAAGTTTCACACAAGTAGAACACACAGTGAGGGAGGAGTCAGACCAGTTGATTCTCGACTTGACTAATTTTCCATCTAGTAATTTTAATAGCAGAAAAATATGCAGGAATTCGAACAGGCTCAAATGCAGTTAGACACAACACTTGGTGGGTCGGGCAGCATCTCTGGAGAAAAATACCAGGTGACGTTTCATAAGGTCATAAGGTCATAACGGATAGGAGTAGAATTAGGCCGTTCGGCCCATCAAGTCTACTCTGCCATTCAATCATGGCTGATCTATCTTCGCATCCTAACCCCATTCTCCTGCCTTCTCCCCTCTGACACCTGTTTCGGGTCAGAACCCTTCTTCAGACTGAAAGTACTGAAAGGGGGGAGGGGGGGGGGGAAGAAGAACAAATCAGGGCTGGCAACAGATGACCTCAGGAAGGGTGGAGCCCACAATGGTCCATTGTTGGCTGGGGAAGGTACACTAACAAGAGTGAACAGTGGAACTGGTAGGACGACTGAGGTGGCGGAGGGGGGAGAGAAGGGAAGAGGGGGAAACATAGAAACATAGAAAATAGATGCACGAGTAGGCCATTCGGCCCTTCGAGCCAGCACCGCCATTCAATATGATCATGGCTGATCATCCAAAATCAGTACCCCGTTCCTGCTTTCTCCCCATATCCCTTGATTCCGTTGAATTGGCCTCCACTGCCTTCTGCGACAGAGAATTCCACAGATTCACAACTCTCGGGGTGAAAACGTTTTTCCTCATCTCAGTCCTAAATGGCCTACCGCTTATTCTTAAACCGTGACCCCTGGTTCTGGACTCCCCCAACACGGGGAACATTTTTCCCGCATCTAGCCTGTCCAATCCTTTAAGAATTTCCGATGTCTCTACAAGATCCCCCTCTCATCCTAAATTCCAGTGAATATATCAGCCCAGTCGATCCATTCTTTCATCGTCTGAAATGCAGCCGTTACTTGAAGCCTTTGCTTCCAAGTTTTCAACCTGCCCTTGCATTGTGCTAAGCTATGTAGGAAACATCTAATTGTAAATACACCACTCCCCAATGCCCTTGCTCTCCTCCCGAGTCCACTCCAATCGTCACGTGTCCCATTAACCTACATACAAGGTGACATTGAATTACATTCCATTAATAATCACAAACATTGTAAATAGTAAGTACACCTGAAGTCACGCGGTGAATGACATCGATCTTTTGTACCACAGACTTCAGTCATTTCTGCTTAATGATTTTAATTCAGGACAAAATGTCACAATTCCATAATGGTCCCACAGACAAACAATGAGAGAGAGATATTAAACATGGAATTTGATTTGTTACTCTGCATGACCACAACACAGGAACGTACTGTTTTCATTGAGTAATGATAGATGTGACAACATATTTTCAGAGCAAGAGTTGGCAAGGTCTTAACTCAGATTCTACAGTGTTAAAAACTAAGTAAGTTGCAAATGAAAGGTACAGAGAAAATGGGGAATTGTAATGTGGTTTCTGCCATGTAATGGACCATTAGTGTAAGGAAGAACTGCAGAAGCTGGAAAAATCGAAGATAGATAAAAAATGCTGGAGAAACTCAGTGGGTGAGGCAGCATCTATGGAGCAAAGGAAACAGGACCATTAGTTGAGTTTAGTTTTGTTTATTATTGTCACGTGTGCAGAGGGACAATAAAAAGTTTTTGTTTCCGTGCTATCCAGTCAAAAACAAAAGATTAAAGGCGACTAGGTCACCGGGGTATCGCCTGTATGGTCGTGAGTAGTCTCCTCAGTCGCTCAAAGAGTCTTAGCATTTTCAAAACTTTTCGGCGACGGTCGGCAATCGTGGGCTTGTCGTAGCTTGTCTTCTCCTGACGTAGGTTGTCGCCAGGTGACGTAGGTTGTTGCCGGTGCTGACTTTGGTGAATTTCATTGTCGTAGTTGCCGGCAGTCGCCTAAAATATCGCCTAAGTGGGACAGGCCCATTAGTCCAGTCGCCAGTTTTTCGGCGACCTGCTACGACTATGACAATCGCCTAAAAAAATCGCCTAGTTGGACAGGCCCTTTAAAATACATGAATACAATCTTCCACAGTGCACCGTTAAAGGATTTAACGACCAACTTTTAAGGCACAGATATAACAATGAATGATAGCGTCTTATCAAAGAAAGGTGACAGGTCTCCAATGAGGTGGATGAGAGATGGGACCCATAAACTTCCTGACTTAGAAACATAGAAACATAGAAAATAGGTGCAGGAGGAGGTCATTCGGCCCTTCGAGCCAGCACCGCCATTCATTGTGATCATGGCTGATCATCCCAAATCAATAACCCGTGCCTGCCTTCTCCCCATATCCCTTGATTCCACTAGCCCCTAGAGCTCTATCTAACTCTCTCTTAAATCCATCCAGTGATTTAGCCTCCACTGCCCTCTGTGGCAGGGAATTCCACAAATTCACAACTCTCTGGGTGAAAACGTTTTTTCTCACCTCAGTCTTAAATGACCTCCCCTTTATTCTAAGACTGTGGCCCCTGGTTCTGGACTCGCCCAACATTGGGAACATTTTTCCTACATCTAACTTGTCCAGTCCTTTTATAATTTTATATGTTTCTATAAGTTCCCCTTTAGCTGTGGAACTTCATAGCTTTGCCTGTTTAATTACTCTTAGGCGTGAGATCTGTCGGAGCGAATGTAAAGGCCACGCAGAGTTGGTGTTGGAAGTAACGCGCGATTTATTAAACCTAGTGCGCACCGGGAGACCAGTCACTGATCCCCTGCCCGCCACTTTGGTACAGCTTTTACACTCTCTGCTGACAAGTTTGCACGGAAACTTGATTAACAGTAAAACTGGGTCTTGCTTACAGAATGGAGTTTACAGAAAGACTTAATTAGGTAACAAACTAGGTCTTGATAACAGAATAAAATGATTACCCACAAGTCTAACTTAGTTGACAGTAGATCCAATTTCCTGTTACAACGATGGATGCACGCTGTAACATCATCAATGAAGTCTCTGAAACTTAGTCACTGCTGCACTCCATATCACTACTTTAAGGTTTTATTTGCGGTTCCCTGTCACCACACAGGTACATTCCACATCCCTGTTTACTAGTTATCAGCCCCCACTATTCTTTCCCATGTAACAAGATCCAATGTGTTCCCCAGAGCCAGGGTGACTCCGCGACCCCATGCACGTGAGGTGCAGAGGAGGGAAATGAATTATAGAGAACGGAGAGAGGATAGTGGGATAGTATGGAGCGGAAACCTTGTGGGGCAGTGGATTGGACCGGGGGGAATAGATCAGGGGCAATGGGGGCTGATGGAAGAGAGGAGCAAGTTCCAAGAGAGTAATAGATGAGCAGACCAAGGTACGCATCACTGGGTTGTGGTCACAAAGTCACACAGCATAGAAACAGGCCCTTCGGCCCAACTGGTCCGCGTCGACCAAGATGCCCCATCAATAGGGTTACCAACTTTCTCATTCCCAAATAAAGGACAAAAGGTCAAAATAAGGGACAAATTCCCAAAGGCAATTCGTTGACCGACTCGGCCATGGTTGGGTGAATGATGAGTCGGCCCGGGTGCTGGACTGCACACAAAGCCCAGCCGGCGGGCCAGCTGAGGAGTTTTGGCCCGGGCACCGCGCGACATCGCTCGCAAAGTCCGGCACCCCGTCCAACTCATGAACCGACGATCGGCCATGAGAAGGAAGGGTGGTGGTGGTGTCGGCGGTAAGCGAAGGTCCGAAGGTTGGACAGCTGGCTGGGCTGCCGACCAAAGGGGCCACGGGCGAGGCGCTGCTGCTGCTGCACTCCATGGGCTGCACAACGTCGGGACGGGTGAGGCGGGGGCCGGACGTGGCGCTCCGACCCGACAGTCCCCTCGACCTGAGTAGAAGCAGTCAAATATGGGACAAGGGCGGTCACGTATGTGACAAACCAATTTAGCCCAATATATGGGATGTCCCGGCTAATACGGGAAAGTTGGCAACCCTACCCATCAAAGCTGGTCACACTTGCCCAGGTTTGGCCCAGATCCTTGTACATCTTTCCTAACCATGTACGTGTCCAAGTGTCTTTTAAATGTCGTTATAGTATCTGCCACAACTACCTACTCCGGCAGGTCATTCCATCTACCCACCGCTCTCTGAGTGAAGACACAGAATTGCTAAGGCAAGTTTGCAAACAAGGGTTGAGGAGATCACTGGGCCAGTGGGGAATGATCTTTGAGAGAGAAACATCAAAGAAGATATTTACTCAAGGAAGATGGCACCCTGGCTGTTGCAGGAAGGTCAGTTCCTCAAACATACATGTAGATGGACGAGCTGCCGGCGGAGGTAGATGAGGCAGGTACTGTCACAACATTTATTTAGACAGGTAAATGGATAGGACTGGTTTAGAGCGATATTGGACGAATGCAGGCAGGTGGGACTAGTGTAGTTGGGACACGTTGGTCGGTGTGGGCAAGTTGGGCCGAAGGGCCTGTTTCCACTCTGTATGACCCTATGAGTGGTCTGTGTGATCACAGTGAACTTCACAAACAGGTTCAATCGACTTGGCATCCAAGATCTGTCGTGGACCTGCCCCAATGCTAGTTATCATCCAGAGTTGAACAGTAAATCAAATCAATTTTCCCCCTCCCGAACTCCGGGGAATGTTAATAATGCTTCCTCAGCCACCAGCAGCACCCGGAAAAGCTGACTTGGTTCATAAAGACCTGCGTAATGTGTGCAGTCCAACTCTCTGTTTAGCTGAAACATCAAATTAATCAGACGAGACTGCAGGAGATTAGCGGAGACATCGGCAGAGCCCCAAAGGTTTCCTTAACGTTATGAAATAAGCTCCCTTCAAAAGCTTTTGTTCTTACACCCTTATTAATATTTTACTTCGTGAATTAATCATAATCTCCTGGAATTTCTGCTTGCGTCAGTTTCAAGAAGTGTTTTCTCTCTCCACCTCAAGTTTCCACTCAGTCATTGGCTGATTTCCAACCATTAAAATCCAGGGCAGCGTTTAATAAAAGTAAGATCCTTACAAGGATTTCCGTAAGAGTGACAGGACGCGTCAGCCTAATTAACAAGGGCGGCACGGTGGCGCAGCGGTAGAGTTGCTGCCTCACAGTGCCAGGGACCCGGGTTCAATCCTTACTACAAGCGCTGCCTGTACAACGCTTGTACGTTCACCCCCGTGACCTGCGTGGGTTTTCTCCCGGATCTCCGGTTTCCTCCCACACTCCAAAGACGTACAGGCTTGTAGGTTAATTGGCTTGGTATAAATGTAAAAATTGCCCCAAGTGTGTAGGGAAGTGTTAATGTGCGGGGATCGCTGGTCGGCTAAACTAAAAGCTTGGTTTAGAGATACAGCCCGGAGACAGGCCTTTCGGCCCACCGAGTCCACGACAACCAGCAATCCCTGCACACTAAGCCTCTGTCCCACTTAGGAGACCTAAACAGCAAACTCTGGTGACCTTGCCCGCCACCCAAGGTTTCCATGAGGTCACCCGAGGTTTTGGTCACTCTCCCTAATGGTCGAAAGTGGTTTCCGCGTGGTCGAGGCTTCATCTAGGTTGCTGCTATTTTTTCATCATGATGAAAACCGGCCTCGACTAAAAATAGGTTGCCGTTTTAAAAATCGATAAGTTTTTAGTCGCCCTCTAGTCGAAGCCGGTTTTCTTCATAGTCGAGGAAGGTTTTCAACATATGCGTGGGAGGTGGTAGGAGGTTGCAGGTCACCTCGACCTTGATTTTTTTTTTGAGTGGCGGGCAAGATCACCAGAGGTTGCTGTTTAGGTCTCCTAAGTGGGACAGGGGCTTAAACACACAGGGACAATTTACAATTTTACCAAGCCAATTACCCACAAACCTGGGAGGAAACCAGTGATCCCAGAGAAAACTCACACAGGTCATGGGGGCAACGTACAAACTCCGTGCAGACAGCACCCACAGTCAGGATCGAACTCGGGTCTCTGGCGCTGTAAGGGAGCAACTCTAACGCTGCGCCATCATGCCGCCAATAGTTTCTCATAAAATCAGAGACTTCAGTCCAATCCCCGCGAGTTACTGTATAGTTTTAACTAACTGAAGTTAAAGTTATTGAGGTAAAGTATTGAAAATGCATTCAAGAAATATAACAACATGTCTATTAATGTCCTTGCAGCTGAAAGAGTCATTTTTTAAGCTTCTCCTGGGGTTTGTAAATGAGTATTGTAAACATTAGACTTCAGAGATACAGCACAGAAACAGGACCTTCCGCCCACCGAGTCAGTGCCAACCAGTAATATCACCCCGTACACTAACACTTTACACTTTAACTAAAACCAGTTTACACTTTTACCGAAGCCAATTATCCTACAAACTGAACGTATTTGGAGTGTGGGAGGAAACCAGAGTACCTGGAGAAAAACCCACGCAGTCACAGGCAGAACGTACAAACTCCGCACTGACATCACCCATAGTCAGGATTGAACCTGTGTCTCTGGCAACTTTACTGCTGCGCCACTGTGCCACCCTTATAGAACCTAGAACATCACTACGTACGATACAAGCTCTTCGGCCCACAATGTCTGTGCCAAACATGATGTTAAGACCATCTCTTATCTCCCTGAACATAATCCATATCCTTCCATTCCCCGTAAAACCATCTGCCCATCCAAAAGTCTCTTAAATGACACAATCGTATCTGCCTCCACCACCACCTCCTGAAGTAGACCAACCCCAGCCTCCCGCAACCCTCTGTGTAACAAAAAAGCCTTCCTGAACCCCAAATGGGTCAATAAAGAAGTTATTTCATTTTATACCAAAGACTCAGTACCATGCAAAGCAGGAGCGAATAGTCGACATACAAGACAGCAGACGGCCCCATAGCAGAAGCATCCACGTCGCGGGGCTGGAAACTGGAAGTATCCTGAGCTAATTCTGCTACCACCATCATCTATGGCAACAAGTGATGGCTCCCACTGATTGTCGCCGGATGCTTGCGTCCTTTTCCGGACGGACGATGACAGCGATGTCATCATTTGAAACATGGAAGATGGGCATGAAAGAAGAAGAAGACACAATGACATTCAGCCCAAATCACTCATCTTTCATTAGGCTTGTTGGTCTTAAGAGCACGGCCGAGAAGGGAACTAATCTTTCCTCATTATCGTATTAAGCCCATTTGGTGGAGCAGAGCAAATGGACTTGGACAGTAACATACCATGATGAATGATGTCATGATCCATTAACTTCTGCATTAGTTTAATGGCCGTCCCTCTGTCTGGTGCTTCTTTGTGGTCTATCAACCAGTCCATCAGCTCTTTTGCAACAAAACAGTTCGGGTAAGTTCGTAGATTGTAGCGCCGGTCTTTGATTAACTTTCCATCATGTAGGCGAAGCCTGAATAATACAATATAGCCACATTATGAATTATCAGGAAATTAATATTTTCTACGCATCTAATATTGTTGAAGATCCATCGTCCAAGCCCACAATTAAATTTTGATCCATTTTTTTAAATCAAACCTCCAACGGGATCCCACTACTGGCCACATCCTCCCATCTCCACCCCTTTCTGCTTTCCGCAGAGACTGTTCCCTCTCCGTAACTCCCTGGTCAACTCGACCCTTCCCACCCAAACCACCCCCTCCCCAGGTACTTTCCCCTGCAACCGCAGGAGATGCAACACCTGTCCCTTTACCTCCCCCCTCGACTCCATCCCAGGACCCCGACAGTCTTTTCAGGTAGAGGCAGAGGTTCACTTGCACCTCCTCCAACCTCAGCTACTGTATCTGTCAACTTCTCTACATCGGCGAGACCAAGCGCAGGCTCGGCGATCGTTTTGTTGAACGCCTCCGCTCAGTCTGCCTTAACCAACCTGATCTCCCAGTGGCCCAGCACTTTAACTCCCCCTCCCATTCCCAATCTGACCTTTCTGTCCTGGGCCTCCTCCATTGTCAGAGTGAGGCCCAGCACAAATTGGAGGAACAGCATCTCATATTTCGCTTGGGTAGCTTAACACCCCAGTGGTATGAACATTGACTTCTCTAACTTCAAATAGTCCTTGCTTTCCCTCTCTCTCCGTCCCCTCCCCCTTCCCAGTTCTCCCACCAGTCCGACTGTCTCCGACTACATTCTATCTCTGTCCCGCCCACTCCCCTGACATCAGACTGAAGAAGGGTCTTGACCCGAAACGTCGCCCATTCCTTCTCTCCAGAGATGCTGCCTGTCCCGCTGAGTTACTCCAGCATGTTGTGTCTGCCTTCTCTGTATTGATACACCCACTGTGCGCTTTCAACATTCTTGTGTTTATTGTCAATACTATGATACGATACACAGAAAACTGTGCAAGGTTTTCTCGAGTAACTTTCCAGGAAAGATTTGTATAAACAGGGTTATCTTAGCATAAATATTATAATAGAATACAAGGAACTTGCATAGAACACACAGTGCTGGAGTAACTCAGCGAGTCAGGGAGCATCTCTGAGAATGTGGATTGGCAACGTTTCGGGGTCGGGACCCTTCTTCAGACTGAAAAAGGGTGCCAAGCACAAAACATTGTCCATCCATGTTCTCCAGAATTGCTGCCTGAACCGCAGAGTTACTCAAGCACTTTGTGTAGGATGGTGCTAGTGTACGGGGTGATTGCCTGGCAGAATGGACTTGTTGGACAAAGGACCTGTTTCCACGCTATATCTCTAAAGTCTAAAGTATGGACGAGTGTATGGGGTGATCGATGGTCGGCGCGGAGTCGACAGGCCGAAGGGCCTGTTTCTGCACTGTATCTCTAACGTCTACTAATGTGTAGGAAGGTGGGCCACAGTAAAACAATTTTTGTTTTTTAATAGTTGAAAACAGATATATGAAAATGAAGACATAATTAAAATGGCAAACAGCTGATTGCATAAAGAATATCAAAGGCAAGCACGAAGGTAGACACAAAATGCTGGAGTAACTCAGCGGGTGAGGCAGCATCTATAGAGAGAAGGAATTGGCGACATTTCACCAATTCCTTCTCTCCATAGATGCTGCCTCACCCGCTGAGTTACTCCAGCATTTTGTGTCTACCTTCGATTTTACCAGCATCTACAGTTAGACAATAGGCAATAGACAATAGGTGTAGGAGTAGGCCATTCGGCCCTTCGATCCAGCACCGCCATTCAATGTGATCATGGCTGATCATCCCCAATCAGTACCCCGTTCCTGCCTTCTCCCCATAATCCCCTGACTCCGCTATCTTTAAGAGCCCTATCTAGCTCTCTCTTGAAAGTATCCAGAGAACCGGCCTCCACCGCCCTCTGAGGCTGAGAATTCCACAGACCTTCTTAAACATCAGAGGCAAGTATAGTGTCAAAGAAAATATATGATTAAAGAAAGACAAAGAAATCAATCAGAAATAAAGCAAAATATCTTATACACAAAAGGACACAAAGTGCTGGAGAACTATCATCTCCAAGGACCTTAAATGGGGGGGGGGGGCACCATCGACTCCACAGTCAAAAAGACACAACAGAGGATGTACTTCCTGCGGCAGCTGAGGAAGCACAATCTGCCACAGGCAATGATGGTCCAATTCTACATGGCCATCGTAGAGTCTGTCCTCACCTTCTCCATCATGGTCTGGTTTGGCTCAGCCACCAAACACGACACCTGGAGGCTGCAGCCAATCGTCCGATCAGCAGAGAATGTTATTGGCTGCAACCTTCCCTCCATTGATGAACTGTACACTGCAAGGGCCAGGAAGCGAGCGGGTAAGATCATCTCTGACCCCTCTCACCCTGGCCACAAACTCTTTGAATAACTTCCCTCTGGAAGGCGACTCCGGACTGTCAAAGCCGCCACAGCCAGACATAAAAACTGTTTTTATCCACGAGTAGTTGCTCTACTCAACAGCCAAAAATCTGTAGCCTCCCTTTGATCTGGTATTTTGTTGGTTCACATGCTTGATCAATGGTGTTTGATCATTAATGTTTTATTATTATTAATATTTCGTGTTTTCTGAGTCATTCGTAACTGTCACTGTATGTCATGTTGTTACTTGTGGGTGGAGCACCAAGGCAAATTCCTTGTATGTGAATATTTGGCCAATAAACTTACTTACTTACTTATTTACTTAACTCAGCGGGTCGGGTAATATTGCTGGAGAACACGAATGGGTGACGTTTCGGGTCTCGACCCTATCCATGTTCTCCAGACATGCTGCCTTACAGGCTGAGTTACTCCAGCACTTTGTGTCCTTTTGTGTACTAAGCAGCAACTGCAGTTCTTCGTTTCTACTCCAATATTTAATGCATGTTCCACTTAAGCATGTAAAATGTGGAGTGAAAGGGGTGATGAAAGAGTAGAGAAAGATTCAAATAAACAGTGCGATGAAAATGGCCAATAGATTGTGTCTATCCAGCTTATATGTGACCATCATTATACTGTAACCCACCATAAGGTCACCCCCTTTGCCTCTTTCGCTCCAGAGATAACTGCCCCAGCCACTCTTTGTCCCGCCCCTCCTCTATTCCAGCTATCTTCTCCCCGCCCCCCACTCCCCCCCCCCCCCACTCAATCATTCTGAAGAAGCTCAGTTCAGTTTAGTTTATTGTCACGTGTAACGAGATACAGCAAAAAGCTTTTGTTGCGTGCTATCCAGTCAGCAGGAAGACAATTCATGATTACAATCGAGGCATTTACAGTGTACAGATACATGATAAGGGAATAAGGTTTAGTGCAAGGTAAAGCCAGCAAAGTCCGGACAAGGATTCTGTTGCTATGAGGAGCAGGATGCTATTCCTAAACTGTGGAATAGCATCCCGCTCCTCATCAGAACTGCCCCCACCATCGACTCCTTTAAGTCACGACTCAAAACCTATTTCTACTCCCTAGCGTTTTTGAGCCCCTCTGAGGGGGCGCTGTGAACAGTTTATGTATGTTTTGTTGGGTCTGTCGACCGTTGTATGTATCAAATTAGTACCTGCACTGATGTGAAGCACTTTGGTCAACGTGAGTTGTTTTTGAATGTGCTTTACAAATAAATGTATTATTATTATTTATTATAAGGATAGTCCGAGGAAGGGTCCCAATTCCAATTCAAGGAAGGGTCCCTATCCATGTTCTCCAGAGATGCTGTCTGACCTGTTGAGTTACTCCAGCACTTTGTGTCCCTTTGTGCAAACCAGCATCTGCAGCTCCTCATTTCTACTGGTATTGATGGGCTAAGTGTTCGGCTGGCAACCGGAAGGTAGCCGGTTCGAATCCCGCTTGGAGTGCATACTGTCGTTGTGTCCTTGGGCAAGACACTTCACCCACCTTTGCCTGCGTGTGAATGTGTGTGAATGTGTGTGAGTGATTGGTGGTGGTCGGAGGGGCCGTAGGCGCAGATTAGCAGCCACGCTTCCGTCAGTCTGCCCCAGGGCAGCTGTGGCTACAGAAGTAGCTCACCACCACCGAGTGTGACTGAGGAGTGAATGAATAATGCGATGTAAAGCGCCTTGAGTATTAGAAAGGCGCTATATAAATCCCATCCATTATTATTATTATTATTATTATTGGCTTACAGATGTATCATTTTATCTATCATAACAGGTGTTCAACTCTCACCATGACACTGCAAAAATGCTTCATGCTAAAATATCCAGCTTAGCACTACATCTAGAGAATAAAGTGATCTTTGACTCCGCTATTTTTAAGAGCCCTATCTAATTCTCTCTTGAAAGCATCCAGAGAACCGGCTATCTTCCACCCCCCTCTGAGGCAGAGAATTCCACAGACTCACAACTCTCTGTGTGAATACATTTTTCCTCATCCCCGTTCTAAATGGCCTATCCCTTATTCTTAAACTGTGGCTCCCTGGTTCTGGAGTCCTAGTGTACGGGGTGATCGCCGATCAGCACGGGCTCGGTGGGCCGAAGGGCCTGTTTCCACACTGTATCTCTAAAGTCTAAAGTCAAACATGTGAGAGATCAAGTGGTACAAATATACCGATCCTTAAAAATAGATCGACTCCCATGGAAAGAGGTCCATATTTTACACTGTGTATTTTAAGGGCAGTGCATAAATAAGGAGTTAAAAATAATTCATACAGAACTATGTGTGGCACTCATCTGTTCCCCCAGACCCGTGAAGGTTAACACTAGTACGGTTGTGACAAATAACTATTTATCCAGGGCAAGGTCAATGAAAATCTAATAAATTGATCAAAATGGTGAAATCGGAAAAGGGGGCAATTAGTGAAACATTATTTCCACAGCGCTGCATCAGTAACAATGAATTAAGGATTAGTACTGGAAGCATGAAGGGGTTGCAATGAGGAATGCTTCCACCCGCCAAGGTTGATTAAAGCACTGAACACATTCGACACAACTAGCTATTAAAGCCAAATTAAACTGGCATTAAAGGGAATCCCAATAAATATTAAAACGTGTAAGGATAAAAGTAGAAATATAGAATTCAAGTAGATGAACAAGGGAGGCACGGTGGCGCAGCGGTAGAGTTGCTGCCTCACAGCGGCAGAAACCCGGGTTCGATCCTGACTACGGGTGCTGTCTGTACGGAGTTTGTACGTTCTCCCCGTGACCTGTGTGGGTTTTCTGATTTCCTCCCACACTCCAAACACGTGCAGGTTTGTAGGTTAATTGGATTGGTATAATTGTAAAAATTGGCCCTAGTGTGTGTAGGATAGTGTTAATGTGCGGGGATCGCTGGTCCTAAGATTTCAAATTGATTTAATGATCCCACAGAAGAGGTGATTGTGCAAGGCAGGTCTTTCGACGGTGGGGTTGCCAACTGTCACGTATTAGCCGGGACATCCCGTATATTGGGCTAAATTGGTTTGTCCCATACGGGACCGCCCTTGCCCCGTATTTGACTGCTACTACTCGGGTCGAGGGGACTGTCGGGGTCGGAGCGCCGCGTCCGGCCCCGCCTCAACCGTCCCGATGTAGTGCAGCCCATGGAGTGCAGCAACAGCAGCGCCACGCCCGTGGCCCCGTTGGTCAGCAGCCCGGCCAGCTGTCCAACCTTCAGACCTTCGCTTACCGCCGACACCACCTCCTTCTCATGGCCGATCGTCGGTTCATGGGTTGGACGGGGCTCCAGACTTTGCGCGCAACGTCGCGCAGCCAGGGCCAAACTCCTCAGCTGGCCCGCCGGCTGGGCTTTGTGTGCAGTCAAGCACCCAGGCCAACCCATCATTCACCCAGCCACGGCCGAGTTGGTCAACAAATTCCCTTATTTTGACCTTTTGTCCCTTATTTGGGAGTGAGAAAGTTGGCAACCCTATTCGGCGGGGTGGTCAGTACGGACTCAGTGGGTCGAAGGGCCTGTTTCCAAGCTGTATCTCTAAACTAGACTAAACTATAATGCTGAAACTTGCATCATTTTACAGATGCTCCATGTCTACGTATTTAGCCTTCCATGCACGGAGCTTTAAATAAACTAACAGGGCAATGCTGTTCCCTTCTTTTAAATGTCAAGGAAACTTCAGCTCTCTGTTGCCATACCTACATCGTCATAACTCTTGCGTATTAGTCTGTCCATCACACACCAGATTTCCCTCCACTGACTCCATTTACACTTCACGCTGTCTCAGAACAGCAGCTAAAGTAACCAAAGACTTGTCCCACCCCGGTCATTCCTTCCTCTCCCTGCTCCCGTCCGGCAGAAGGTACAGAGCTTGAAAGCGCGCACCACCAAACTCAGGAACAGCTTCATCCTCTCTGAGATCAGGCTTCTGAACGGTCCTTCCATACGCTGGGGGTACTGTCCGATTCACCTCTATCCTATTGCAGACATTGGACTTTGTCTATGGAACGTGGGGTGGGAGATTGCAACCTTCACGTGGTCCGCCCTGCTTCGCCGAATACAATCAACCCGGCGAGCACAATCAAATAAGATCAAATAGAACAAGTTGTCCTACTGGTATGTTAGCTTTCATAGCAAAAGGATTTGAGTATAGGAGCAGGGAGGTTCTACTGCAGTTGTAGAACCACACCTGGAGTATTGCGTACAGTTTTGGTCTCCAAATCTGAGGAAGGACATTATAGCCATAGAGGGAGTGCAGAGAAGGTTCACCAGACTGATTCCTGGGATGTCAGGACTTTCATATGAAGAAAGACTGGATAGACTTGGCTTATACTCGCTAGAATTTAGGAGATTGAGAGGGGATCTTATAGAAACGTACAACATTCTTATGGGGTTGGACAGGCTAGATGCAGGAAGATTGTTCCCGATGTTGGGGAAGTCCAGGACAAGGGGTCACAGCTTAAGGATAAGGGGGAAATCCTTTAAGACCGAGATGAGGAAAAACTTTTTCACACAGAGAGTGGTGAATCTCTGGAACTCTCTGCCACAGAGGGGTAGTTGAGGCCAGTTCATTGGCTATATTTAAGAGGGAGTTAGATGTGGCCCTTGTGGCTAAGGGGATCAGGGGGTATGGAGAGAAGGCAGGTACGGGATACTGAGTTGGATGATCAGCCATGATCATATTGAATGGCGGTGCAGGCTCGAAGGGCCGAATGGTCTACTCCTGCACCTATTTTCTATGTATCTATGTATCTAACTTTAGGCTGTGCACGCCATACACAAGAAGAAGTCGTCTATGGAACTGATGCGCTACAATGCTGAGAACTATATTCTGCACTCTGTATCATCACTTTAACTCTACCTATTGTCCTTAAGTTTGACTTGATTGTATTTATGTATGGCATCCCAAAGACAGACACAAAGTGCTGGAGTAACTCAACGGGTCAGACAGCATCTCTGGAGAAAAAGGATGGGTGATATCTCGCGTCAGTCTCGCGTCACGCCACCCATCCGTTTTCTCCGGAGATGCTGCCTGACCCGTTGAGTTACTCCAGCACTTTGTGTCTGTCTTTGGTATAAACCAGCATCTGCAGTTCTTTGTTTCCACCTAACCACAAAATGGTTAGTTGGCCTCAGTGTGTAGGGGGTGGAGAAAGGGAGATGACACAGAACCAGTGTGAACCCGTGGATGAAGGTCAGCGTGGACTCAATGGGCCGAAGGGCCTGTTTCCAGGCTGTATCTTTCATTCAATCAATCAATAAATTTCACCTCTTCCTAAACCTCGTGCATTAATCAAATCTCTGTCAGTGTGTGGACCTGTTTGTTCAGTACAATGACACGGGAGGCTTCTTGCTTCAACCTGCTGTGTCAACAATGAAAAGTAAACTTCCTGTGGATCTGGACATCAGAATTGGACTCCCACTCCTCCTCCTGGCTACCACCTTTTGGTAGCTGAATGCAGTCATTATTATAAACAAGGCGTATTTTTCCAAACATAATGTATAACATTTAGTTTGAAGATATAGCATGGAAACTGGCCCTTCGGCCATCCACACTAGTTTTATGATATCCCACTCTCGCATCTCCTCCCTGCACACTTGCACTTTGTGCCTGGGTAATGATCAACTATCATGTTCTCCTCTGAATGGTTTCTACCTATTTAGATGCTGCCTCACCCGCTGAGTTTCTCCGGCATTTTTGTCTACCATAGACTTGACTAGAACAGGTGTTGGAGGTTATGGGGAGAAGGCAGGAGAATGGGGTTAGAGGGGGGGAGAGATAGATCAGCCATGATTGAATGGCGTAGACATGATGGGCTGAATGGCCTAATTCTGCTCCTATCACATGTTCTTATAGTGAGATCAGTAAAAATGTACTGCATGCAGTAAAATGGGTTGAGGACTTGATGGACCGAATGGCCAAATTGTACTCCTATCACTTATGATCTTATCATGATCATATGAGACCCTACACTCTCTCAGAGTCTTGTGCCCAGAGTAGGGGAATCGGGAACCAGAGGACATATCTTTAAGGTGAGAGGGGGGGGGAAAGATTTACCTGAGGGGTCATTTTTTCACAAAAAGGGCGGTGGGTGGATGGAACAAGCTGCCTTGGGGGCAGTTGAGGCAGGGACTATCGCAACTTTTAAGAAACATTTAGACAGGTGCATGGATAGGACAGGTTTAGAGGGATATGGGCCAAACGGAGACAGGTGGGATTAGAGTAGATGGGACATGTTGGCTGGTGTGGGCAAGTTGGGCCCGAAGGGCCTGTTTCCACGCTGTATCACTCTAGGACTTTAGTTGTTCGGGATGTAATGCTGAGGCTCTGTAAGGCGCTGGTCAGGCTGCATTGGGAGTACTGTGAACAAATTTGGGCCCCGTATCTCAGGAAGGATTTTGTAGGATCTGGAGAGGGTCCAGAGGAGGTTTACAAGAATGATTCCAGGAATGAGTGGGTTAGCATATGGTGAGCGTTTGACGGCACTGGGCCTGTACTCGCTGGAGTTTAGAAGGTTGAGGGGGGGACCTCATTGAAACTTACAGGATAATGAAAGGCATAGATCGAGTGGATGTGGAGAGGATGTTTCCACTGGTGGGAAAGTCTAGGACCAGAGGTCATAGCATCAGAATTAAAGGGCGCTCTTTTAGAAAGGAGGTGAGGAGGAACTTCTTTAGTCAGAGGGTAGTTAATCTGTGGAACTCATTGCCACAGAGGGCTGTGGAGGCCAAGTTAGTGGATATTTTTAAGACAGAGATGGACAAATTCTTGATTAGAACGGGTGTCAAGGGTTATGGGGAGAAGGCAGGAAAATGGGATTAGGAGGCAGAGATCAGCCATAATTGAATGGCGGAGTAGACTCGATGGGCCGAATGGCCTAATTCTACTCCTATAGCTTGTGAACTTGGAGCGTCGCCGACCCAAGTCTGACATCGGCTGCCTTCTCTCCCCACAGATGCTGACTGACTCCTCACTGGCTGAGATCGCTATGAGATCGCTATGGGGAGACTGGATAGACTCGGCTTATACTCGCTAGAATTTAGAAGATTGAGGGGGGATCTTATAGAAACTTACAAAATTCTTAAGGGGTTGGACAGGCTAGATGCAGGAAGATTGTTCCCGACGGTACACAAAAATGCTGGAGAAACTCAGCGGGTGCAGAAACCCTTCTTCGGCCCGAAACGTTGCCTATTTCCCTTCGCTCCATAGATGCTGCTGCACCGCTGAGTTTCTCCAGCATTTTTGTGTAGCTTCGATTTTCCAGCATCTGCAGTTCCTTCTTTAACAGATTGTTCCCGACGTTGGGGAAGTCCAGGACAAGGGGTCACAGCTTAAGGATAAGGGGGAAGTCTTTCAGGACCGAGATGAGAATTTTATTTTTCACTCAGAGAGTGGTGAATCTGTGGAATTCTCTGCCACAGAAGGTAGTTGAGGCCAGTTCATTGGCAATATTTAAGAGGGAGTGAGATGTGGCCCTTGTGGCTAAAGGGATCAGGGGGTATGGAGAGAAGGCAGGTATAGGATACTGAGTTGGATGATCAGCCATGATCATATTGAATGGCGGCGCAGGCTCGAAGGGCCGAATGGCCTACTCCTGCACCTATTTTCTATGTTTCCAGATTCCAGTTTAACTTGTTATCCAGCTTTACACAACACACTATTTTCTTTTTTGCATTAAACACGAAAGACGATTTTTGTTGTTGTTGCCGAAATCGACTTCAGAAGAACGGTCTCGACCAGTCGACCCGAAACATCACCCATTCCTTCTCTCCAGCGATGCTGCCTGTCCCGCTGAGTTACTCCAGCACTTCGTGTCTATCTGCGGCGTAGACAAGCATCTGCAGTTCCTTCCTGCACTGAAATCGACCTCAATGTACAAACTTAATTATGGGAGGTGGATAATTTCACCAGAGTGGCCGATTTGTAAATAGTTGCAAATGCAACCTGATGGGGGAAGAGTCTCTTCCCAATAGTTTTTTTAAATGCACTCGTTGCGGGATGTCCTGGCACCACACAGTACAATAGACGTCTTCAACAGCAGAGAACATGCCGTTTCCCCGACCTTAATTGTGTAGGAAGGAACTGCAGATGCCGAAGGCAGGCGCAAAATGCTGGAGTAACTCAGCGGGACAGGCAGCATCTATGGAGGTAGACAAAAGTGCTGGGGAAACTCAGCGGGACAGGCAGCATCTATGGAGGTAGACAAAAGTGCTGGAGAAACTCAGCGGGTGCAGGCAGCATCTATGGAGGTGGACAAAAGTGCTGGAGAAACTCAGCGGGACAGGCAGCATCTATGGAGGTAGACAAAAGTGCTGGGGAAACTCAGCGGGACAGGCAGCATCTATGGAGGTAGACAAAAGTGCTGGAGAAACTCAGCGGGTGCAGGCAGCATCTATGGAGGTGGACAAAAGTGCTGGAGAAACTCAGCGGGACAGGCAGCATCTATGGAGGTAGACAAAAGTGCTGGGGAAACTCAGCGGGACAGGCAGCATCTATGGAGGTAGACAAAAGTGCTGGAGAAACTCAGCGGGTGCAGGCAGCATCTATGGAGGTGGACAAAAGTGCTGGAGAAACTCAGCGGGACAGGCAGCATCTATGGAGGTAGACAAAAGTGCTGGGGAAACTCAGCGGGACAGGCAGCATCTATGGAGGTAGACAAAAGTGCTGGGGAAACTCAGCGGGACAGGCAGCATCTTATGGAGGTAGACAAAAGTGCTGGGGAAACTCAGCGGGACAGGCAGCATCTTATGGAGGTAGACAAAAGTGCTGGAGTAACTCAGCGAGACAGGCAGCATCTATGGAGGTAGACAAAAGTGCTGGGGAAACTCAGCGGGACAGGCAGCATCTATGGAGGTAGACAAAAGTGCTGGGGAAACTCAGCGGGTGCAGCAGCATCTATGGAGCGAAGGAAATAGGCAACGTTTCGGTCCGAAACCCTTTCGGGTTTCGGCCCGAAACGTTGTCTATTTCCTGAAATGGTTCCTACTCGGCCCGAAACGTTGCCTATTTCCTTCGCTCCATAGATGCTGCTGCACCCGCTGAGTTTCTCCAGCACTTTTGTCTACCTTTCAATTTTCCAGCATCTGCAGTTCCTTCTTAAACACAGCATCTATGCAGAGAAGGAATGGGTGGCTTTTCGGGTCGAGCGCCCTACTTCAGACTCCTGGATAGAAGGAATTGGGTGCATTTTTTCCCCCCCAATGCTGTCCACCCCCCCCCCCCCCCCCCTCCCCTACCTTAATTGTTCGCCCGTGATCAGCACCTCGGCTTTGTAATGGATCTCGGTCGCTTTCTTCTTCACGCTGCTCTGAAGGCTGTCCATGGTTTGTGGATAATAACGAAGTTTCCTTCAGCTTCAACGCTGCTCTGAGCTCAGTGCTGGCGGCACTTGCAGGCTGATGGTCACACAGAGAGATTGAGAGGGAGGGAGGGAGCCCAGGACTCACCGCTTTCCGCGCTCAGTCTCACAGCCTCTGCAAGAACGATTGCTCAACCTCCCCCCCCCCTTCCATGCCCAATATCTTCCCCCCTTCCAACTGATCGCATTCTGCCCTCTCTCGGACTACCTTGCATCTCACACACTGTCACTGGACAATTTTTCTTCTCCCCTCTGTAATCTGACGTTTAGATATTATTATTATTATAGAAACATAGACAACAGGTGCAGGAGGAGGCCATTCGGCCCTTCGAGCCAGCACCGCCATTCATTGTGATCATGGCTGATCGTCCCCAATCAATAACCCGTGCCTGCCTTCTCCCCATATCCCTTGACTCCACCAGCCCCTAGAGCTCTATCTAACTCTCTCTTAAATCCATCCAGTGACTTGGCCTCCACTGCCCTCTGTGGCAGGGAATTCTGCAATGACCAGGTTCAGGAACAGCTACTTCCCCACAGCCATCAGGCTATTAAACCTGGCTCAGACATAACACTGAATTTTACTAGCCAATACTGTTATTTGCACTTTATCAGTATATTGACCATTGTGTATATATTTATAGAATGCCTTGTAGTAAATGCCTAATATGTTCTGTTGTGCTCAAGCAAAGCAAGAATTTCATTGTCCTACCAGGGACACATGACAATAAACTCACTTGACTTGACTTGAATTCCACAAATTCACAACTCTCTGGGTGAAAAAGTTTGTTCTCACCTCAGTCTTAAATGACCTCCCCTTTATTCTAAGACTGTGGCCCCTGGTTCTGGACTCGCCCAACATTGGGAACATTTTTCCTGCATCTAGCTTGTCCAGTCCTTTTATAATTTTATATGTTTCTATAAGATTCCCCCTCATCCTTCTAAACTCCAGTGAATACAAGTTTAGTCTTTTCAATCTTTCCTCATATGACAGTCCCGCCATCCCAGGGATCAATCTCGTGAACCTACGCTGCACTGCCTCAATCACAATCAATATTATTTGTTATTATTGCCAGAATGGGGCCACGCACAGACCAGACCAAGGGTTCCCAACCTGAGCTAAATTTATACCCAGGGGGTTAACCTTCGCCTACCCAGGGGGTAAATTTGTTGATTCTGGATTTGTACATATTTTTTCTCATTGACTGGACTGTGTTTGGTTCCGGTAAACCGGTATCTGTTCATCAATAGTTGTTCATAAATAAGTGAAATAACATTGTTATGTGCTATTGAAGTTGGCTGGGGTAAATAAACAATAGACAATAGGTGCAGGAGTAGGCCATTCGGCCCTTTATGCCAGCACCGCCATTCAATGTGATCATGGCTGATCATCCATAATCAGTACCCCATTCCTGCCTTTTCCCCATATGCCCTGACTCTGCTATCTTTAAGAGCCCTCTCTAGCTCTCTCTTGAAAGTATCCAGAGAACCAGCCTCCACCGCCCTCTGAGGCAGAGAATTCTACAGACGTGCAACTCTGTGCGTGAAAAAAATGGGACGAAAAAAGGTTGGGAACCCCTGGACTAGAGGAACAGCAGCACCTCATATTCCGAAAATAATGCCACTCGCTGCACTCAAGATAGAACACAAAATGCTGGAGTAACTCAGCGGGACAGGCAGCATCTCTGGAGAGAAGGAATGGGTGGCGTTTCGGGTCGAGACCCTTCTTCAGACTGACTCAACTCCTGGCAGTGAGAACCATTTGTCGCTGAGCGTGCCAGAGTTTTAGGACAGTTTCTGAGAAAGAGTCTTCAAGTGAGAGTTGGATTTAGCTCTTCGGAATCAAGGGGTATGGGGAAAAAGCAGGAACGGGGTACTGATTGTGGATGATCAGCCATGATCATATTGAATGGCTCGTAGGGCCGAATGGCTCGTAGGGCCGAATGGCCTACTCCTGCACCAATTTTCTATGTTTCCCATATTTGACTCCCTGTGGGCTGAAAGTAAGAACAATTTCAGAAATTACCCTCGAGAAAAGCAGCAGATGAAGCCCAGGAACCTGGATTATGGGGAGAAGGCAGGAGAATGGGGCTGGGAGGGAGAGATGGAGTAGACTTGATGGGCGGAATGGTCCAATTCTGCTCCTAATCATTATTATGATCTTATATATAACCTGACGTTTTCAAACCACAGATAAATGCTTCAAAGTGACACGGAATAAAGCGTTACTTCAGGTTATTGTAACAAAGTGCCCTCTCTGAGTTGTGCAGTCAGTAACACTCATAATCAACACCATTCTGTGATAGACACAAAGTGCTGGAGTAACTCAGCGGGTCAGGCAGCATCTCTGGAGAGAAGGAATGGGTGACGTTTTGGGTCGAGACCCCCCTCTGGTCATATTTTGCTCGGGAAGCTTACAACCCCTGCACGTGGACATTGAATTCTCCAGCTTCAGGCAAACAACCCTCTTTTTATTTGCTTCTCACCCCCCTCCTCTCTTTTCTTATCCCACCCCCTCTTCTTCCCATCCCTTTTCTTTTTTCCTCTGCCCTCCCCTTTCTTCTCTCCTCCCTTTTTGCATTGCTTAGCATTCCCTCTTTATAGGGCGGTGAATCTGTGGAATTCATTGCCGCAGAAGGCTGTGGAGGCCAAGTCAGTGGATATTTTTTAAGGCAGAGATAGTTAGATTCTTGATTAGTACGGGTGTCAGAGGTTACGGGAAGAAGGCAGGAGAATGGGGTTGGGATGGAGAGATTGATCAGCCATGATGGAATGGCGGAGTAGACATGATGGGCCGAATAGCCTAATTCTACTCCTATTCCTCGTACATCAGTCTATGAAAGTAAGCGTGCAGGTACAGCAGGCAGTGAAGAAAGCAAATGGCATGTTGGCCTTTATAACAAGAGGAATCGAATATAGGAGCAAAGAGGTACTTCTGCAGTTGTACAGAGCACCAGTGAGACCACACCTAATTTGAGGAAGGACATTCTTGCTATTGAGGGACTACAGCGTAGGTTTACAAGGTTAATTCCCGGGATGACGGGGCTGTCATATGCTGAGAGAATGGAGCAGCTGGGCTTGTACACTCTGGAGTTTAGAAGGATGAGAGGGCATCTAATTGAAACATATAAGATTGTTAAGGGTTTGGACACGCTAGAGGCAGGAAACATGTTCCCGATGTTGGGGAAGTCCAAAACTAGGGGCCACAGTTTAAGAATAAGGAGTAAGCCATTTAGAACGGAGATGAGGAAACACTTTTTTCTCACAGAGAGTGGTGAGTCTGTGGAATTCTCTGCCTCAGAGGGCAGTGGAGGCGGGTTCTCTGGATGCTTTCAAGAGAGAGCTAGATAGGGTTCTTAAAAATAGCGGAGTCAGGGGATATGGGGAGAAGGCAGGAACGGGGTACTGATTGGGGATGATCAGCCATGATCACATTGAATGGCGGTGCTGACTCGAAGGGCCGAATGGCCTACTCCTGCACCTATTGTCTATTGTCTATTCCTTATGACTCTCACCACCACTTTGTTCCCCTTTCTTCCCATCGTGAGAACAATGGAGAACCTGGTGTGGGGCACTTTGTAACTGCCCTTCGCGTGGTGACTATTTACATACCTTGGATACTCAGGCAAGGAAATTCACTGTGACTAGTCACATGCAGCAATAAAGTGTTCAATTCAATTTTCTCCTTTTCTTCCTCCCCAGTTTATTCCTTCCCCTCCTCTTGCCTGTGCCCCACCTGGATGCACACCCATTTATTATTTATCCCCACCCCACCGGCACTCTTTCCTCTGGCTTCACTTTTCACACCTCTTCTATCCTTATCTCACTCCTTTTGTCTTTTCCTCTCTGGCCTTTGTTGTCCAACCATATGCCATTCAAACCCCTCTCACCTGTATCCACCCATCACTTGCCAGGCTGTGCCCTTCCCCACCCCACCCCCCCCCCCCCCATCTCTCTTCCAGCTTTCTCCCCCACCACTAGTCTGAGGAAGGGTCCCAACCAGTGGCGGACTGGCCAGGGTGTCAGCTTGCCCGATGAAGTGGGCCTCCTATATCAAGGTGGGCCCCTGATGAAGTGGGCCCCCTATATCAAGGTGGGCCCCTGATGAAGTGGGCCCCCTTTGTCTCCTGGCAACCAATATTTTTAGACCCAGTCCGCCACTGGTCCCAACCTAAAGAAGTCGCCCATCCATGTTCTCCAGAGATGCTACCTGACATGCTGAGTTGCTCCAGCAACTTTTTGCCTGTTTTGTTTATTACTTTATGACTGGGAGAGATGTCAGCCATTTTCTCGTGGTCTCTCCTGTTAATCCAGTTAGCCTTCTCTCGTGGAATACTTCGTGGAGACAGATGCCGATAACACAAAACCAAAACTGGGGATGAAGGCTTTACCTAGATGTCTGCTTCAGAGGGTGTGAGCTATAAAGAGAGGAGGAATGAACTGCAGATGCTGGTTTACAAAATAATGCCGGAGTAACTCAGCGGCACAGGCAGCATCTCTGGATAGGAGGATTGGGCGACGTTTCGGGTTGAGACCCTTCTTCAGAGTTTGTGTCTATCTTAGCTATAAAGGGAGGTTGGATAGTGGTATGAACACCCCAGCGGTGTGTACATTGACTTCTCTAATTTTAGGTAAACATAGAAAATAGGTGCTGGAGTAGGCCATTCGGCCCTTCGAGCCTGCACCGCCATTTAATATGATCATGGCTGATCATCCAACTCAGTATCCTGTACCTGCCTTCTCTCCATACCCCCTGATCCCTTTAGCCCACATCTAACTCCCTCTTAAATATAGCCAATGAACTGGCCTCAACTACCTTCTGTGGCAGAGAATTCCATAGATTCACCACTCTCTGTGTGAAAAATGTTTTTCTCATCTCGGTCCTAAAAGACTTCCCGCTATCCTTAAACTGTGACCCCGTGTTCTGGACTTCCCCAACATCGGGACAATCTTCCTGCATCTAGCCTGTCCAACCCCTTAAGAATTTTGTAAGATCCCCCCTCAATCTTCTAAATTCTAGCGAGTACAAGCCGAGTCTATCCAGTCTTTCTTCATATGAAAATCCTGCCATCCCAGGAATCAGTCTGGTGAACCTTCTCTGTACTCCCTCTATAGCAAGAATGTCTTTCCTCTGATTAGGAGACCAAAACTGTACGCAATACTCCAGGTGTGGTCTCACCAAGGCCCTGTAGAACTGCAGCAGAACCTCCCTGCTCCTATACCCAAATCCTTTTGCTATGAATGCTAACATACCATTCGCTTTCTTCACTGCCTGCTGCACCTGCATGCCTACTTTCAATGACTGGTGTACCATGACACCCATGTCTCGTTGCATCTCCCCTTTTCCTAATGGCCACCATTCAGATAATAGTCTACTTTCCTGTTCTTGCCACCAAAGAGGATAACCTCACATTTATCCACATTATACTGCCTCTGCCCTGCATTTGCCCACTCACCCAACCTATCCTAGTCACCTTGCAGCCTCCTAGCATCCTCCTTACAGCTAACACTGCCCCCCAGCTTCGTGTCATCCGCAAACTTGGAGATGTTGCATTCAACTCCCTCATCCAAATCATTAATATATATTGTAAATAGCTGGGGTCCCAGCACTGAGCCTTGCGGTACCCCACTAGTTACTACCTGCCATTCTGAAAAGGACCCGTTTACTCCTACTCTTTGCTTCCTGTCTGCCAGCCAGTTCTCTATCCACATCAATACTGAACCCCCAATACCATGTGCATACTAATCTCTTATGTGGGACCTTGTCGAAAGCCTTCTGAAAGTCCAGATATAACACACCCACTGGTTCTCCCTTATCCACTCTACTAGTTACATCCTCGAAAAATTCTATAAGATTCGTCAGACATGATTTACCTTTCATAAATCCATGCTGACTTTGTCCAATGATTTCACCACTTTCCAAATGTGCTGCTATCCCATCTTTAATAACTGACTCTAGCAGTTTCCCCACTACCGATGTTAGACTAACTGGTCTGTAATTCCCCGTTTTCTCTCTCCCTCCCTTTTTAAAAAGTGGGGTTACATTTGCTATCCTCCAATCCTCAGGAACTACTCCAGAATCTAAAGAGTTTTGAAAAATAGTCCTTAGAATGTAGTCCTTATTTTCTCCTCCCCACAGCCCACTGGCTCCACCTCTTCCTTTCTTCTTCCCCCCCCTCTCACACCAGTCTGAAGAAGTGTTTTGACCCGAAACGTTGCCCGTTTCCTTCGCTCCATAGATGCTGCCTCACCCGCTGAGTTTCTCCAGCATTTTTGTCTACCTTGGATAGACTTGGTTTGTTTTCTCTGGAATGCCAGAGGCTGAAGGCAGACCTGATGGTATATAGAATAATGAGAGGCACAGAAAGGGTAGAGTCAGAACCTTTTTTCCAGGTTGGAAATATCAAATACTAGAGGGCTCAGCCTCAAGGTTAGAGGAGCAAGTTTTTTTTTTTTTTTTAAACAGAATGGTGATGGGTGCCTGGAACAAGCTGCTGTGGGTGGTGGTGGAGGCAGATATGCTTGTGGTATGTATGGGACCTTTGGATAAACTTGTGGACATGCAGGGAATATAGATTACGTGCAGGAAGACAAGAGTAGGCCTTGGCTTTGTGTGTGCGGGACAGACATTGTGGGCTGAAGGGCCTGTTCGTGTGTTGTACTGTTCAATGTTCTAAGATAAGCAATCAAAACTAATGCAAACAATTCCTGCCCAAAATTGCATGTACATTAACTGCGTTTTACAATATTGTACAAGATTTACATAAAATTTGTTTTAAACACTGCCTTAATTTGTCAGTCTGAAGAAGGGCCGTGACCCAAAATGCATCAGTTGATTCCAACCATGGATACAGTCTGAGCTGCTGAGTTCCTCCAGCACTTTGTGTTTTGCCTAACCTATCAGCCCCCCCCCACTCCTATTGACGAGGCTTGGGTAGAACAGCCACGATCCTATTGAATGCAAAAAACAAACTGCTGAAAGAAGTCAGCGTCTGAAGAAGGGTCTCGTCCTGAGACGTCCTCTAGCCATTTCCTTCCACAGATGCTGCCTGACCTGCTGAATAAATCCAGCACTTTGTGCTTTGCTCAAGATTCCAACATCTGCAAACCCAAAGCTCAAAATGATATTTTCTTCCACAAAATGATATTTTCTTCCGCACCCCGTTGATGTTCTTAGTTTTCCCCCATTCCTTCTCTCACCAACTCCCGCAGTCTTTGAGTGCATGACCAGGTCAAGTCAAAGCACAGGAGACTATGAACCATTATCTCCAGATTTAAGAACAGCTTCTTCCCATCAACTCTCAGGTTCATGAACCACTCTGCCACAACCTACCTCCACACCGATCCTTTAGAGTTCGTAGATAACGCACGGAAACAGGCCCTTCAGCCCATCAGGTCCGCGCTGACCAACAGTCACCCCCGTACACTATCTCTATCCGACACACTAGGGACAATTCACAATTTTACCGAAGCCAATTAACCGACAAACCTGTACGGCTTTGCAGTGTGGAAGGAAACCGGAGAACCTGGAGAAAACCGACGAGGTCACGGGGAGAACGTACAAACTCCGTACAGACAGCACCCGTAGTCAGGATCAAACCTGGGTCTCTTGCCGACTTAGAATAACTGACAATTTTATCTTTAGTTCATTTATTTTTTTATAGCATTCGTATATTATTCATATTCATGTTTCGTATTCATATGTTTACTGTTGTTAGCTCTAATTTGCAGATGAAGCTGCAGCAAGTAAGAATATCACTGTTCCGGTTCATACCCAGCGCATACGACGTCAAGGTAGCGCAGCGGTAGAGTTGCTGCCTTGCCTGCATGGGTTTTCTCCGAGAACTTCGGTTTCCTCCCACACTCCAAAGACGTACAGGTTTGTAGGTTAATTGGCTTGGTAAATGTAAAAATTGTCCCCAGTGGGTGTAGGATCGTGTTAATGTGCGGGGATCGCTGGTTGGCGCGGACCCGGTGGGCCGAAGGGCCTGTTTCCGCGCTGTATCTCCAAACTAAACAAATAAACACAAGTTCAGTTTAGTTTATTGTCACGTGTAACGAGGTACAGGGAAAAGCTTTTGTCGCGTGCTAAGCAGTCAGCGGAAAGACAATACATGATGACAACCGAGTCGTCCATCTTGTTCATCGTAGAGTTTTTACAGATACATTCTGCTGACATTAATATGCCACTGTTCACTGTGCAGAACAGATTTCTCAGGTTACAGATAAGGCTGCTGTTCAAATAACAGGTTCTTAGTACAAAGAAATTTGCTGCTAATAAATAGGTCACTCAGTTTTCTACCAATGGCCAATCTCATCCATTGCAGTCGGCTGTTGTGTGCCTGGTCTATTTACTATTCACCTATTACTTACGGCTTCTGTGCAATTACAATTAGTGATAAGAATATGAAGGGCAACAATCTAATATAAGCACATAAAATGTTAACTATTTAAGACAGCAAAAAAGCACATCATTCACCTTTTTAAAATGAATGCGATATTTTGTTCTCGGAGGAAACCGATGAACTCGCAAAAGTGGAGACGCAAGGAACCGCAGATGCTGGAGTCTTGAGCAAAACACAAAGTGCTGGAGGAACTCAGTGGGTCAGGCAGTATCTGTGGAGGGAATAGACATTTGATATTTTGTGTCGGGACCTGATTTACGCAAAAATGTTCCTTCCTGATTTTAATCATTAGTTTCTATTTGGCCTCTGATATAGCAGGGGGTATTTTGCTACATTAAGGTGCAATAAATTCAAACAGTTGTCAATTAATCCCCATTCTGAATTTCAATTTGCAATCTTCTCTTCTTCTTGCGTATGGCGTGCACAGCCTAAAGTTGTAGGACAACTTGTTCTATTTGATCTTACTTGATTGTGCACGCCAGGTTGATTGCATTCATCGAAACAGGGCAGACCACATGAAGGTTGCAATCTCCCACCCCTATTTGGAATAAAGCATGCCGAATATTCTCTGAAACCTCATACAAGAATATGCTCTGAAACCTCTTACAAGAATATGCTCTGAAACCTCCAACAGCATTTATAGAAATGCATAGCACAAAAGGATCAGAGGTCATAACCTCAGAATTAAAGGATGTTCCTTTAGGAAGATGAGGAGGAATTTCTTTAGACAGAGGGTGGTGAATCTGTGGAATTCTTTGCCACAGAAGGCTGTGGAGGCCAAGTCAATGGTTATTTTCAAGGCATAGATAGATATATTCTTGATTTGTACGGGTGTCAGGGGTTATGGGGAGAAGGCAGGAGAATGGAGTTAGGAGGAAGAGATGGATCAGCCATGATTGAATGGCGGAGTAGACTTGATGGGCCGAATGGCCTAATTCTGCTCCTTTCACTTATGACCTTATAATGCCTTGCCTATTAAATCATGAATACCTTTGATAGTGCAATAGATCTCAAACGTTTTTTCAAACCCCTTTAGTGGTCCATGTTCTCTTCAGAAAATCTCAGGTAACTCTTCCTGCATTCTGATTCACAGGAGACGGTTAAAATTCAGTCACAGTTCTCTCTGCTGACGTGGGTTTTAAATGCAGAATAAAAAAGGCAAATGACCAAACTACTTGGCAAAATGATTTCAGATTCCATATAATTAATGCACAAAAAGTTATTCCTTTCATCCTGTATCTGTACACTGTGGACGGCCTGATTGTAATCGTGTACAGTCTTTCCGCTGACTGGATTGCACGCAACAAAGGAAGCTTTTCACTGTTCCTCAGTACATGTGACCACACACACACACACACACGAGAGATTGTAACCACACAAGTAAATTCATTGTTTCCAGAAGCCTCTTGTGTAATAGTAAAACCCCTGCCCCACGGTACGAGTTCATTCCAAGAGTTCTCCCGAGTTTGCCCTGATTCGAACTCGGAGATTTACGGTAATGGCCACTCGTCGGTACTCGGGGCTCTCGTGGACATTTTTCATCATGTTGAAAAATCTTCACGAGTCTTCCCGTGCTTACCTGCGCCGTTAGCGAGTCTTCCCGAGTACCTGCCGTTAGCGCTAAGAGATGACGCTACGTTCATTCTCCGTGCTTACCACGAGTTTGATTTTTTTTAAACTCGGGAGCGCTCTTGGAATGAACTCGTACCGAGGGACAGGGCTATAACAAGGATCTTGAAAAAGTGAATGTATACTATATTGTCACACCTCATAACTCAGTGAAATCCTTTGCTTGCACACCCAAGGTATGCAAATAGCTGCCACATAAGTTCGTTACATTTATTGTCACATACACCAATAGGAGTTATGAAATTTGAGTTACCATACAGGCACACAAATAAAATAAAATGAACACAACACTATAGAATTTAATATGAACATCCCCACCCAGCGGAATCAACGTTTCCCACTGTGAGGGAAGGCAATAAAGTTCAGTCATCTTCCTCTTGTTCACCTTTGAGCCCTCCGCAGTCCCCGCTACGTCGGCCCGATGTTCAGGCCCTCTCGCTGGCGTCGGAACGGAAGAACACTCAGCGGCCTGGAGTTCCGAATCGGCCACCTTACCGCAGCTTCCGAAGTCTACAGGCCGAGCTGGGCGGAGCTCCAACGCTGGCGATCCTCGGCAAAGGATCCCAGGACTCCGCAATGTTAGAGTCAGCGCCGCCCACGGCTGGAAGCTCCGCAGAAGACTAAAAGACCTCGAAAAACATACTTTTTGACAGACTAAAAAATAACAAAAAGGGTGAAAAAAGGACAGATAGCTGCTGGCGAGGCTGCCACACTCGATGAGCCAATTTCATGTCAAATATACTGTACCTCATATTAGGGCAGTACAGTTGTGCAGCGGGTAGAACTGCTGTCTCACAGCACCAGGTTCGTTCCCAACCTCAGATGCTGTCTGTGCGGAGTTTGCATGTTCTCCCTATGACAGCGTAATTTCCTCCGGCTCCTCTAGTTTCCTCCCGCATCCCAAAATCGTGCAGGTTTGTAGGTTATTTGGCTTCTGTAAATTCTCCCCCCTAATGTATAGGGGGTGGATGAGAAAGTGGGATAACATAGAACTAGTGTGAATGGGTGACCGATGGCCGGCGTGGACTCGGTGGGCCGAAGGGCAAGTTTCCATGCTGTATCTCTAAATTAAACAAAAGTTGCAGAAGAATTCAAAAAATTCAATTGTAGTCATCTTAAAGAAACCATCGACCAAAATTGGGATGTGGGAAGAAACTGGGCACCCAGAGAAACCTACTGTCACAGGGAGAATGTACAAACTCCATACAGACAGTATCCTTAGTCAGCATTGAACCCAGATATGATTCGATAGAACGATTCGATACAACTCCAGAACCAGGGGCCACAGTTTAAGAATAAGGGGTAAGCCATTTAGAACGAAGACGAGGAAACACTTTAACTCACAGAGAGTTGTGAGTCTGTGGAATTCTCTGCCTCAGAGGGCGGTGGAGGCAGGTTCTCTGGATGCTTTCAAGAGAGAGCTTGATAGGGCTCTTAAAAAATAGCGGAGTCATGGGATATGGGGGGAAGGCAGGAACGGGGTACTGATTGGGGATGATCAGACATGATCACATTGAATGGCGGTGCTGGCTCGAAGGGCCGAATGGCCTACTCCTGCACCTATTGTCTATTGTCTAAGTTTATTCATCCCCAGAGGGATATTGGTCTGCCTCCTGTCATAACACAAGGTACATGAAAAATTGAAATTAAAATGAAATTAAAAGTGAAAAGTAAAAAAAAGAAAAAGTCAAGCGAGTGTTGCCTGGCTGCCGTGTGCACAGCGCCTTCACCGGATCGAACGAACAAACAAACACAGACTTATCCCCTGGGCAGAGGATTCTAAAACTAGAGTGCCCCCACCCCCTCACTGGCTCCCCCTTTGTTCTCCAACCGTCTCTCACGCCGGGTCCCCTGGCCCTGTAAAGGCGCTGTCCCACTGCGGGGACCTAATTTGCGAGTGTAGAAGAGTTTAGAAGAGTATGAAAAAGTGGCATGTTGAAGACCTCCTTCAACTATGCAGAGACCTCCTTCAATCTCCTTTGACTATGTTGAAGACCAGCTTCGACTAGCTTCGGGAAAATTGGACACCGAATAGTGGAGAGTGAAGATGATCTCCTTCAACTATGATGAAGACTATCTACAACTACCTTCGACTACCCTCGATTACCTATGACTAACATGCCGACCTACTAAGACCAACTTCGATTAAACCTACGAGTAAAAAAAAATATCGATTTCTTTCCATGGCGACCTTTTTTTACTCGCGGGCATTTTTCAGCATGTTTTTTTTTTAAATGCCATGACCTAGCTGAGGACTCGAGTACGCGGGGACTACTCTCGAGCATGAAGGAGAGTTACAAAGACCTCCTAGGACCTCGTGTCGACCATGCTGCGAGTATGAGTCGAGGGCAAACTCGTCTAAACTCGCCAATAAGGTCCCTGCAGTGGGACAGGCCCTTAAGGCATCTATCGCTGCACCACTATGTCGCCACCTTACTGTCTATACAGGCGGCCAATGTAACAGAGAGGACAAGGCACCCTCTGGACAAACTGGGCTGCTTATTGGCACGATCAAGGAGTTCTTCTTAAACCAGTCTTGTCTACACAATAAAGACACACCATCTCCTGGTGATAGTTTAGAGCTACAGCAATGGATACTGACCCTTCGTCCCACCGCGTCCATGTTCACCATCGATCACCCATGCACGCTATCACTCGTTCACCCTAGGGGCAATTTACAGTGGCCAATCAACCTATAAACCTGCACGTCTTTGGAATGAATGTGGGAGGAAACGGGAGTGAACCCACGCAGTCACAGGGAGAACGTACCAAACCCGTACAGACAGCACCCGGAGTCAGGATTGAACCTGGGTTTGTGGTGCTCGAGGCAGCAGCGCTACCACTACGTTGCTGTGCCGTCCTTCATACAAGTCATACAAGACTCGGGACAAGAAGTCCTCAGGGTATGAGTGGCATGGCCCAATGCACGGTCAGCAACGACTTGGTCCCAAAGGCTATTGAACACGAGATTTGAGAAATGCTGCATCTGTCAAGGATTTAAAACGCAGGGGACATTGATGGCTTGAGACGACAGCTGTCTCCATTCACCTTTCCACTTCATCGTGTCCAGGTAACTGTTATTTCCCAAGAGCAGTAGACCAGTAAATTGGCCCGTGTGTTAATAATGGTATCCATCAGTTGTCTCCCACTTGCTCGTTGCTGCGGCTGAGCTCTGTAAATCTTCCACCAAGGTTCAACTGATGTTATAGGTTGCCATTGTTTACATAGAGCACAACTGATGGAAAATTACCCCAGGAATAACGTTCAAGAGATGAGAAGAAAATCAAGCGACCCACAAATGTAGGTTTCTAAAAGCTTCCCATAAAATGTTTTGCCGTGCCGGAAAAAAAAGTGTTGGAAATATTTTAAAAATAGAACATTTGAATTTGTTTATCAACATGCAAATCATATTATATGGAGCAATACAGAATACTGTGTACTTAAAAATACTATTCATAAATATTAGAAATTAAGAATTGGCAGTCTATACATTAGAAAATTGTTCTATTGACACAAATATTGCACAGACTTTTTTCAATACTTATATTTTCAAAAAATCAATCGTCCACATACTTTAGACTTTAGAGATACAGTGTGGAAACAGGCCCTTTGGCCAACCGAGTCCATGCCGACCAGCAATCACCCTGCACACTAACACCATCCTACACACTAGGGACAATTTACAATTCACAGAAGCCAACTAACCTACAAAGCTGCTCGTCTTTGGAGTGCGGGAGGAAACCCATGCGGTCACAGGAAGACCACACAAACTCCATACAGACTGCACCCATAGTCATGACGGAGCCCTGGTCTCAGGCGCTGCAAGGCAGCAATGCTACTGCGGTGCTGTCCTGTACTAATTGGCATTCACATTAGCAACAGGAATGTTTAGAGCTGGTGTATGGGATCCATACTCCTTTCACTAGATTAAAGATTCCACATTTCTCTACCACTGCCTGGAAAGAGCACCGCTCAAAAGATCTGGAGCGTGGATTGGACATTGAAAATGGCACCAAAACCTTGGTGCCTCTTGCATGCGGGATTAGTAAACTATTTCTGAACAATTTGTTAATGGGGGATGTTCTTGGGTATGGCTCCACTTGACTGTCTGTAAGGACATATTTTACTGGACTGTCTGTAAGGAAATAATTTGACTGTGTGTTTGCACTACGTATTCGTGACCATAAAAGCATCATTGAACCCGTTGACATTACCAGGAATGCGGTTTGTTTCTACATGATGCACTGCAGCAATCTACTGAAACACCTCAGCCTAGAATCAATAGACAATAGACAATAGGTGCAGGAGTAGGCCATTTGGCCCTTCGAGCCAGCACCGCCATTCAATGTGATCATGGCTGATCATCCCCAATCAGTACCCCGTTCCTGCCTTCTCCCCATATCCCCCGACTCCGCTATTTTTTAAGAGCCCTATCTCGCTCTCTCTTGAAAGCATCCAGAGAACCGGCCTCCACCACCCTCTGAGGCAGAGAATTCCACAGACTCGCAACTCTCTGTGAGAAAAAGTGTTTCCTCGTCTCCGTTCTAAATGGCTTACCCCTTATTCTTAAACTGTGGCCCCTGGTTCTGGACTCCCCCGACATACACCATGCACCACCTTGTTAGAATGCTGGCATACACAACAGAGACAGTGTTATTTCCAGAAGCTTGAAAGTGCACACCGCAGGAACAGTTTCTTCCCTTCTGTCAGCAGGCTTCCGAACGGTCCTTCCTTAAGCGAGGGTATCGTCTGATTCATCCCCTACCCTTTTCCTCTCTGGAACTGATACGCAACAATGCTGAGAACCACATTCTACACTTTGTATCTTCCCCATTGCTCTATCTATTGTACTTGAGTTTGACTTGATTTTATTCATGTGCAGACACAAAGTGCTGGAGCAACACAGCAGTTCAGGCAACATCTCTGAAGAATGTGGATCGGTGACATTTTGGGTAGATGTATTCACGTGTAGTGTTAGATAATTTGATGTAGATAGGGCTCTTAAAGATGGCAGAGTCAGGGGATATGGGGAGAAGGCAGGAACGGGGTACTGATTGGGGATGATCAGCCATGTTCACATCGAATTCGGAGGGCCGAATGGCCTACTCCTGCACCTATTGTCTATTGATAGAATAGCATGCAAAGCAAGGCTTTTCACTATACCTCGGTACACGCGGCAATAACAATAAACCTTAACCTAAAGTTGCTTTCTCTTCATTTCCCCAGCAGTCACCTTTCTCCTCTCTCAGTGAATTTGCCAAATTGTGGCAGAGTTTATGGCTGAGAATTCACTGGAAATTAATCTGAGACCAAACCAAGTGATTTTGTAATCTCTCGATGTAGCCTGCAGAGGGAACCCTTTCATCCTATTAAAATCAAGGTTCAAGGATTGCAAGACTAACAATTATCAACTCAACTTTTTCCAGTCATATTAAATAGCTGTCTATAACTTTGCAGCCCAATAATTTTTTTTTTTTAAATGCTGACTAGTCATAAATATTCTGGTAACAATATTAACCATTTGCACTTTTAACATCCAGCATGCACACAAATAATTGACTTATCAGTTTCTCCAGCATTTTTGTCCCATAGATGCTGCCTCACCAGCTGAGGTTCTCCAGCATTTTTGTCTACCTTCGATTTTTCCAGCATCTGGTTCTTTCTTAAACATTTTGTTTACTCCACTGCAAAATCTCCTCAAGGTATGTCTACTTTGAAGAAGTTCTCCTCCTCTCTCCGAAGACAGATTAGCAACCTCCTCTCTCACTGCCCCCCACCCCCCCTCCCCCCCGTGCCTACCGCAAATTGGAGGAGCAGCACCTCATATTTCGCTTGGGTAGTTTACACCCCAGCGGTATGAACATTGACTTCTCCAATTTCAGGTAGTCCTTGCTTTCTCCCCCCTTCCCCTCCCCTTCCCAGCTCTCCCACAGCCTACTGTCTCCGCCTCTTCCTTTCTTTTTCCCGCCATCCACATTAGTCTGAAGAAGGGTCTCGGCCCGAAACGTCGCCTATTTCCTTCGCTCCATAGACGCTGCCTCACCCGCTGAGTTTCTCCAGCATTTTTGTCTACCTTCGATTTTTCGAGCATCTGCAGTTCTTTCTTAAACAAACTTAACTTGTCCAGTTTGTCGAAGGTAGACACAAAATGCTGGAGTAACTCAGCGGGACAGGCAGCATCTCTGAAGAGAAGGAATGGGTGATGTTTCGGGTCGAGACCCTTCTTCAGACTTTCGTCAGATCCTATAAGTAATTAAAGTATATTCACTATATGAATATTGAGATCACATGTTCAATATGCCTGATAATTTGTAGTCAGGTGCAATTATTCAAATTGTTGAGAACTAAATTCTCAACAATTTGAACAATACTGCCTTACAGTTGTACAATGGCTCATTATTGCCATGGTACAGGGACATTCTTTTTTTGCATACAGTTCAGTAGGATTATTAGCTATAGATCTAAAAGGAAAACTTATTATTTGAAAATAATCATTTTTGGAAGGTTCTCAAATTCAGTCCGTCTAATAATTATGATTATGACCTCAGAAAAGCAAGGTTGACTACGTTTTAAATTCCTCGTTGCCAATTCTCTTGCTTTTGTTATTAGAAAAAATAAAAAATAATCGAAATTCATTTTTAACGATTCAGCTACAAAATAGTTCTCTGTTTGCAGAACATACAATTTTGGAACATAAAATGATTTAAAAAATCATGAGCTACTGGTATAATTAGATTACTTTGAAATGTGTAATCTTTCCTTCAAATAGTCCCTTTAAATAGAAACTTAAAGCCCCGGTCCCACTTAGGAAACCTGAACGGAAACCTCTGGAGACCTTGCGCCCCACCCAAGGTTTCCGTGAGGTTCCCGGAGGTTTTTGTCACTCTCCCTAATGGTCGAAAGTGGTTTCCGCGTAGTCGAGCTTCTTCTATGTTCCGGCGATTATTTCAAAAAATTCAAAACCGGCCTCGACTAAAAATAGGTTGCCGTTTTAAAAATCGGTAATTTTTTAGTCGAAGCCGGTTGCGATGCTAGTTGAAGGTGGTTACCTGAGGTTGCAGGTAGTGGAAGGTAAGACCTCCCTGGTGGAATAAAACTGGGTGAAAAAAAAGGCCTTAAAGAGTACCAGTTTACTTCAATTTCACAGTCCAATTCTAAATATTTGGCTCCATATCTCCTGTATAAAATGCTGCCGTGAATAATAACCAGAGTTAAATAAAAGATGGATTCAAATTTACCAAGTTTTAAAACTGATTGAAACACCATCTGGTGGTAGAGAATATACAAGTTGCATTGTCCCAACCTGCTACGTCACCAATCCATGCCCTTCAGCTGAGTTACTCCAGCACTTTGTATGTTCGACGCAAGATCCCACTTCTGCAGTTCCTTGTCTCTCCAAAATGTATATTCCTGTAATTTCAATATTGTTATTCATTCAAACTATCCAACCTCCTAGATTCATCCTCAGCCCAATTAAAAATATTTTTTTAATTAGATAAATTGTTCAGATTCTACTCTACATCTCTTCCTCGACTGGCCAATGATATTCCTCCCCCAACTAAAACAAAAATTACTTCTCACTCACCCTCTCCAATTGAAAGACTACAAACAAGTAACCCCATTTTGATCAAAACTATTAGCACCCAAATTCCTCGCAGATAACTTTCCTACAAGATAGTTTCAAAAGAAATAGAGTACCTGTATGAGGGGAGGACTGAAGCACATTGTCCAAGTACATTACCCATCAGAGTAAGTCCAGATGGGTCAAGAGGGGTGTAGGAAGGAACTGTAGATGCTGGTTTACACTGAAGATAGACACAAAATGCTGGAAGTAACTCAGCGGGACAGGCAGCATCTCTGGAGCGAGACCCTTCTTCAGACTTCGACCTGAAACGTCACCCATTCCTTCTCCAGAAATGCTGCCTGTCCTGCTGAGTACTCTAGCATTTTGTGTCTATCATGGGTCAAGAGGGATCTTTATAAACAACTATCGAAAGATCATTTTAGTTTCGAGATACGGTCGGAACAGTCCCTTCGGCCCACCGGGTCCGCGCCGATCAGCAATCCCCGAATGTTAACACTATCCTACACCCGGTAGGGACAATTTTTACGTTTACCAAGCCAATTAACCTACATACCTGTACGTGTTTTTGAGTGTGGGAGGAAACCGAAGATCTTGGAAAAAACTCACACAGGTCACAGGGAGAACGTACAAACTCCGTACAGACAGCACCCATAATCGGGATCGAACCCGGGTCTCCGGCGCTGCATGCGCTGTAAGGCAGCAACTCTACCGTTGTAATTCCGACAGTTGAGAGGGGCCAAAATCCCATTCACTTTAACAAAACATCTCTTTATATAACTTAGAGATATCATTATCTGTAAAATAGTAAGATTAAACGAGAACTTACCAGTTTGAAGTTTGATCTTTATTTTATGAGGAGTAACGTTGAGGGATTACGTGAAGAAGACCCCGTCCAGCCGCACACGCGTCAATCTTTCAAAGCAGCGGAGTGACAATCACAGACGATAATTACTGAAGTATGATAGTAAGATGCATAAATAACTTAGAACTTCCAGCTTGATCCTTTAATGAGGGTGGGAGCGGAGGGCACGTAATCCCTCAACGTTACTCCTCATAAAATAAAGATCCAAACTTCAAACTGGTAAGTTCTCGTTTAATCTTACTATTTTACTTCGGAGTCACGTGACTACATGAAGATTTCAAAGCTCTGTGATTTCACACCGTGGATTCAAATCCAGGTGTTCACTGCATCGATTGACTCTATTTGAGTAAGCACAATCAACAATGCATAACCACAACATTTGAATGTAAATCAGTTAATGGTTTTATTTATTTTAATAAAAAGAACAAAATTAGGCCCATTTATTATAATGGGGGATTTAATACTGTATCTAGCACGGCATCACCAAACCCTCTGAGATCTTTAATCTCCTTATGGTAATACTTGTGAAACATCTGTTCACTTGCCCATCCTGCGGCCGCGAGAATAAGGTCTATTGCACGTCTGACTCCCTGGCCGCTGATGTTGATGCCGCCCTGGTGGAATGAGATTTAATTTTATCAGTATCAATACCTGAATATCTCGACACCTGTTTCAACCATCGTGAAATTGTTTGTGTTGACACTTTCTTATGAGGCTTTTTATGACTAATAAAAAATGCCAATTCGGTGCCTCTTAAAACGTTTGTTTTTTCTATGTAACATTTCACATATGTTATTACACACAGTCGTGGATCTGTAGGATATGCTAAAAATTCCAACTTGCATCCTGTGAACCCAGGTCTACTTTGCTTCAGTAAATCATAGACATAGAATGTCACGGCATTTTGCCCTACTTTCATTCTATCAATTCTGAGTTTCTGTAATGTTTGAACTCTCTAAGCTGAAACTAATGCCATGAGCATAACCAATTTCATGGTGATTTTTGATAATGACAGTTTCAACTGGATTCCAATTCCTTAGCAACATCAGTACATCTTTTACATTCCAAATTTCTGTATACCTAGGTCTGGGAGGTTAGAGTTGAAAATTCCTTTCATAAACCTACAGACCCAAGGATGTGCTCCCATTGGAGTTTGTTCTGATTCACTGCTTAAATATGCAGAGAGTGCACTTCGTGCAGTATTAATTGCACTATAACTTAATTTAAATTCATAGTATAGAGTAGAAAGGAACTCTATTACATCTGAAATTACTGCTGGGTTATATGCAATACGTTTCCCTGAAGAAAACTCCTCCCATTTCTTTATATAGGATATGTACTGCTTCTGGGTACTATTCCTCCAGGCTGCTGTCATAACATCCCACCGTACGGTCTGATAATCCTTTCCAAGATATGGCCTTCTTAGAATCTGCAAATCAACAAACCAATACGATCATGTAAAGGATGTGGTTCATCAGTCACAGGGTGTACAAGCAGTTTAATCTGCTTTGGAATAACCATAAGGGTTTTTAAAAAAAAATTATTTTTAACACCAGTGGGTACCATAGCTGTTTAGGCCAATCTGGTACTACCAAAATACCTGAGGCTGAATCTTGTTTAATTTTCTGTATGCATCTGTGGATTAAACAAAATGGCGGAAACGCATACAGAAACATACCACCCCAATGTAGCGAGAAAGCATCCACCGCTACTGCTCCAGGATCAGGTTCCCATGACACATACTTAGGCAACTGGTGGTTCAATCTTGATGCAAACAGATCAATTTCTGGCATTCCAAATTGTGTGATAATTTGTGTGAATATTTTCCGATTTAACATCCATTCTGTATTATCATTAAATTTACGTGATCTTTTGTCTGCAATTGTATTAATTTTTACCTGGTAAATATATTGCTGACAGCCAAATTTTTCTGGCAATACCCCAGGTCCAAATTTCATTTGCCAATTTATCACATGATTCTGGTTTTATACCACCCATGTGATTTATGGTATGCTACAGCTGTAGTATTGTCAACCTGTACCTGAACATGCACATTTCCCATATCAGTGCAATAAGCTCTAAGGCCGTAAAATGCGCCTAATAGCTCTAGGTAATTGATTCCCAGATTTTCCAACAAAGGTACTTCATTCACATTCCACCTACCTCCACAGCTGGAAATCATGTTAGTAGCGCCCCAACTCAGCGCACTTACATCAGTCTGTAGAGTGACGGAAGGTGTTTCTACCAGAATTTTTCTGGAAGCATTAGAAACATTGTTAATCCACCATTCTATTTCTGTAATGGATTGAATTGTTAATTTCATGGGCCTGTCAAAATGCCCTCTATTCATTTTTAACGCTTGTACCTTAGCTCTCTGTAAACATTGATAATGCAATGGTCCAAACGTGACCGCTGGAAACCCTGCAATTAATTTGCCTAGCAAGCTTGCCACTTCTCTAATTGAAGGTGTGCCCTCATTAATGAGTTTTATGCAACCTTCAATTAACTGCAGCTTTTATCTTTTGGCAAAGTGATTACCATGTGTTCGGAGTTAATTGTGACCCCTAGGTAATCAATCTTTTTGCTTGGTAACAATTTAGATTTTTGTAGGTGAATAATGAAACCTAATTTCTCAAAATGTATTTGACTCTGGATACTGACAATTTTGCAGCAGCCAAAGTGTCCCCTACAATGAGGATATCATCTAAATAAGCCATTAATACATGGCCCTCAGCTCTTAACAGAGCTAAAATTGGTTTGAGCAATTTAGTGAATAATCTTGGTGCTGAAGTCAGACCATTGGGCAATGCTTTAAATTGCCATAACTGACTCATCCATCTAAATTTCAAATATCTTTGATCATTACCATGCATTGCCACGGAATAATATGCATCTTGCAGATCTATGCTTGCCATGTAGCAATTTTCTGTGATTAGCTGAATTGCATTAGTAAATGTTTCCATTTTGAAATGTTTGTATTGTACATAAAGGTTAAGATTTGTCAGATCCAATATGATTCTACATCCACCATCCTTTTTGTTCTTGGAAAAATATTTGATACAAACTGATGGTGTTGTTCTACTGACTTCTCTATTACCCCTTTGTGGTTAAAGTTTCTAATTCTCCTTTGATCAACTTATTCTCTTCTTTTGAGAAAATTCGTGACCAGTGAATTTTCTTGCCTTGGAGGATCCAAATGTGGATAGAAACTCAATTTTGAATCCTACAATGCTATTTAGAATAATGAATCAGTTTCTTTTAGGAAGAATCGTAACCTTCCCCCTACTTGTGAATGTGAAACATTTATTGTATTCCTTACCAGACCAGGACCCCCTACCTCGGGGATTGCCACCGGCAATTGTCCGCTTCTGGTAGGCACATTGTAACCTCCACGTATCCCCGGTGCAGCACGCCAACGTGTATACGAGAATGATCGGCTTGTTCCTTCTCCAGCACCAGTATTCCGCCTGTAGGGATACTGCCTTCGCACCGCTCTGCTCATCATCGGTGGTTTCATCACGCCACTCAAGGTTCTTGACTCTTCATTCAAGTCCTTTTAGCTTCTTTGCTAGATTTTCTCTAAACAGCAGCTTAGGCATTTGTATGTTGGTTGGTTTGCAGAGCCCTGCATACTTAGGATGAATATTTGGTCTTATTGCATTTTTACGAATATAATTTATTTCAAAAATGTGCACCCCACATCAGTGCTAGAGCATCTTGTTGTGAATCTGATACATAATCATCATCCAAACCTCTGGCAAATGCCGTGATGCCCGACCCCAGCAATTTCAATACACGTTGCAATTTCAATTCTTGTGAGCGTAAACCAATGCTCAAATAACCCCAAATCAAGTTATTTACTGCTGGAACTGTCAGCAATTCACAATTTGCTGGGGCCTCGTACAGTTTCATAGTCTCATCCATAGTTACTTCCTGGAGCTGATGGGAGAGTAGATAGTTTATAGTCATTGCTATTTCCTCCCTCAAAGGTTCCCCCTTTATTCTAGGAACAGCAAACTTTTGTGCTAGTCCAGGAACTTTCAGCTCTGATAATGGGCTCTCATCCTCATAGAATTCATCTTCTGAATCTAGATGTTCTATTCAGGTTTGGTAAATTCTGGCTCCCCTGTTTCAGGTAAGTCTATGCCAGATTCCCCTGCGCGGGCTCTCTTATCGGCCCACGGATAGGCAGCCCTGTTTCAGGTGCTGCTGGCGCTGGCTCAACTCTAGGCCAACACTTCATAATTTTCCCTTTAGGAACTTTCGGTGCTGGCACATAAGTACGTTTGTACTGTCTTTTTTTTTTTTTGGAGACATTTCTGGTACTGGCTCTTCAGTAGGCCAGCACATATACTGCCTTTTTTCAGGCATTTTTGGCACTGGCTCTCCTGTAGGCCAACCACTGTAATACCTTTGCACAGTCATTTCTGATGGCTCTCCTGTAGGCCACCCTTGTGCCTGTCCCAACCAAGGCACACCCTGTGCTGTATCCTCCATTGGCCAACACCGGCCCGATTCCTCCTGTGGGGGTTCTTTGTAAATCCCCATCAGGAGCTCTAAACTGGCGACCCTTGCAGCCATAACGTTTTCTGCTGCAGGAGGGTATACCTCCGGGTCTGACTCTTCCGAGTCTACAGGTCGGGCCGACTTTTGTCCAGCCTTGCGCCCCGCCGCTGGCGGTTTAACGGCACATTAGACCGTAACGGGAGTTGATGGCTTCGATGCCCCTGCCTCCTCATCCTGACGCCCGCTACCCTTAGCATCGGGGTTTTACCTACGGTGCGTCCCTGGCCTCTCCTTCCCCTACGCTCTTTCTCCATTCTGAGTTTGTGTGGACCTCTGCCAACACGTCTGAGCGGGAAGAAAAGCGCCCTGTAAGTAAAAACGAAACCACTTACCTTGTCCGATTTTTACTTTAAATTGCTTTACTCACCGCTGGAGGAGCTCCTGCTCCTCACACACGGTCATGAACGCTATGCGTCTGATCGATAATGACGCGTGTGCGGCTGGACGGGGTCTTCTTCACGTAGTCACTCACGTGACTCCGAAGTAAAATCAAAAACATATTTAATTCCTACACGTGAGAGCCCAAAATCATATTCATATTGACAAAGAACACCTCTTTATATTATAACTTGTTGATATATCATTATCCATATAATAAAACAATTACCTTCAGTACCAGAGGCCAAGATCTTTTGTGGATCAGAATCTAAAAATGTGGTGAAAAATAACAGAAAATAGGTTCCAACTGTGAATGAAAAGCTACAAATAATTTTGAAAGATTGCTTTATTCCACCAAGGAGATCTTTTGAATTAAGTTTACTACAATGTTCCAAGATATTTGTGCCAAAAAAAGCTTCCAGACAATAGGTTCAACAAACAAATGACATTTTACACACAAATGGATAGCTTAGAATTAAAGGAAACAAAAAGATTTGGTTTAAATCTTATTTATTGTAATACATCATCAAAGGCAATCACACACAAAAAGTGGGTGCAAAGTTACCAGCAACTTATAAGTTGCTATAATTCTAGACGACCACCATATCAGGGAAAACCCACATAATATTTTAGGTCATAAGTGTTCAATAATTTCCAAGTTACAGAAAGATTAGTCCGATGCCCATGCTCGAAAATATTGCACAGATACTTAAAAATATCTCCAATACTTAAAAGATCAACCGCCCGTACTAGATTGGCATTCGCATCATAAGCAACTGGAATGTTCAGAGTTAAGATCTGGGGCCATCACAGATCAGACACAACGCGTTCACAGGTTGCAGACCAACGTACTTTTGAAGATTATAATGGAATGATCAGAGAATGCAGGTGATCTCCGAGCACTACACAAGTAATAGGTGCAATTGTATACGCTACGCCGTACATTTAAAAGTCAGGAATGGAGACCTCTATCCTAGGCGGATAACAATAAGCTAATAAAGTGATCCAATTTAAAACATTTTTAAACGGATACAGGCAGAGAAATGGCTGCTTTCGGCATTTGGAAACAAATATTGAATACATTCAAACATTCCTCTATCTACTATTTTCGTAATAGTGTTATTCTCTTCAAACGCTGTACAAGTCGAGTAGACAAAGAAATGGTGAGTAAATGTAAAGAGCATTTGTTTGCCGGTATTAGCCACTTCAAGATTCACGGATCGTTAGACAATAGGTAGAGACAGTAATTATTGGAGTGGGAATCTTAAAACGTTACTTCAATCGGCTAGGCGCCAAACCTACAGTAATCACAGAACACGAAGAACCTGTAAACACTATTCGCTCTGTACAACCAAACATATCAAAGCTACACACACACTATAGCACATGCAGCAAATGCTGTTTGTTGCATTTCAAAAGAAAACCTGAGCTAACAAAAAAAAAAAAAAAAAATCACTGCCCTATTCAACTTTGTTTTTTTTTTTGCCATGATACCCTGTGGATTTAACTATTTATGTACACAAAAATAAATCTGTGAGTTAATGGAAAAAAACATATTCCCTTAAATAGAAAAATGTATTGTCAATGCATTCAGTGTAAAAATATAACACTTGAGCCTAAGCTACATACTGAAAGGAGATTTCTCTGGTTACAATACTGACTGGTCTTTGTGCAAGTTGCTTTTTGTTTGAGATACGCAAGTAACCAGCCTCTAGAGAGTTATATTTCCCGAAACATTGATTCTTTATGAACAGGAATACCAAATGGCTTATGACAGCAACAAAGCGAGGTTAAGTAAAGTGAAGTGCGGGTGATTCCAATTCCAACACATCCCCCCCCCTTGCTACCAGTTTTGGTTGTCCCATCCTTCATCTACCGCTCCTCTGTTTTCTCTTTTTGGGGACTTTTTATTCTTGCTTTCCCCGCTTGCAGCCCAGTTATTGTCCCAGTCGTCCCAGGCATCACTATTGTTGCTTTGCTTTGTTGTAGTGTCCACCACACCCCAAGCTTCGTCGTTCTTCTCCCCAGAGCCCCAAGCGTTCGCACTCGAGGGACTCTTCGTTTTGGAATTTTCGTTCGCGCCAAAGTTATCCCAGAAGCCGTCGTCGAATCCACTGTTCTGGTAACTTTCTCCAACCGATTGGCTGTAACACAGAGAACACAGCAAACCGTAAATGTTCAGGCACCTGAAAAGCGAATGGCGATGTCCCTGCCATTTCAAAGATGAACTGCAACAAGAATTTAGTTTAGTTATACAGCACGGAAACAGGCCTGCGCTCACCGAGTCCACGCCGACCAGTGATTTGCGCACACTCACGCCATCAGACACACACTAGGGTCAATTTACAATTATACCAAGCCAATTGACCAACAAACCCATACGCCTTTGTGGAGTGTGGGAGGAAACCGGATATTCCGGAGAAAACCCACGCAGGTCACAGCGTACAAGCTCCGTACAGACGGCACCCGTAGTCATGATCAAACCTGGGTCTCTGGTGCTGTAAGGAGGCAACTACCGCTGTGCCATCCCTACATTTGAAATACAATTTTTGGCATCATGTTTTAGTCACAGACATTGTGGGCTCAAAGGCCTGTTCCTGTGCTGCACTGCTCGACACTCTAATTTATACCTTAGTTGGAAGGCTTCTTTTTAAACACGTTCATGACTTAAATCTAAATACAGAAAATAATATTTTTAATTAGAATTCATACCGTTACATATCAAAGCATTGTAATGTAGAAATGTGATAATTTCATATATGTTACCTTTGTGGAACAGATTCTTTATTGGTAAAAAGGGAACTGACATCTTGCCATCCTTTCACGCCCACTCCCTGAACCTAGGAACATTAAAAGGATGAATAGAACTTTCACAGTTGGGTAAATCAAAGATCATGTTTAAATATATATGAAAAGGAAACACCAGAGGGAGAAATAAATATTAGTATTATTAGCACAATATTAGCAATTAGCTTACTAGGGATTAGGCTGAGAAAATTATATTCCCAACATTAATAAGTAGACTTCAGAAGACACTACGTTAATCACAGATTCGTCCTTCATTTTAAACTTGATAATGACTTCCCCAAATCATGACACCATTCCAATGAGATTGTCAATTAAAATATACAACAAGGGGAATTCAATAGATATTTTGTGTCTGAATTCAAAAATACTGGAGAACGAAGGATCCAGTTCAAACAAGTGAAGAAAATTAATTAGTCGGAAATTTGGGAAATGACAAATAATAGTGGTATTAATTTATTTGGACAGGTACATGGATATGAAAGGTTTGGAGGGATATGGTCCAAATGCGGGCAAAAAGGTCCAGCTAGCATGGGGCATCTTGGTCAGCATGGATGATTTGGGCTGTAGGGCTTGTGGTGAGCAGTTTTGGGCACCATATCTGAGGATGTGCTGGCTCTGGAGAGGGTCCAGAGGTTTACAAGAATGATCCCAGGAATGAGTAGGTTAACATATGATGAGCGTTTGACAGCACTGGGCCTGTATACGCTGGAGTTTAGAAGAATGAGGGGGGTCCTCATTGAGACATACAGAATAGCAAAAGGCTTGGATAGAGTGCATGTAGAGAGGATGTTTCCACTAGTGGGAGAGTCTAGGACTAGAGGTCCATAACGTCAGAATTAACGGACGTCCTTTTAGGAAGGAGATGAGGAGAAATTTCTTTAGTCAGAAGGTGGTGAATCTGTGAAATTCTTTGCCACAGAAGGCAGTGGAGGCAAAGTCAGAGGATATTTTTAAGGCAGAGATAGTTTCTTGATTAGTACAGGTGTCAGAGGTTATGGGGAGAAGGCACGAAAATGGAGTTAGGATGGAGAGTTATACCATCCATGATTGGATGACGGAATAGACTTGATGGGCTGAACGGCCTAATTCTATCCCTATCCTTTATGACCTTTTGACCTTATGACCCCGCGACCCTATGAAATCACAAATAATAAGCATAGCTTCAATTTTAATTATGAGGGAGGAGGCAGACAAAAATACTTTAATATTGAATGACAATGTTTTCGATGGAGAGACTCACCGGAGCAATTATCAATGATAGCCAGAAACAAAGGAAAAGGAAGCAGATTAGTAACAAACTCAAAGCGTCTGCGCGTCCACAAGCCAGTCTTCATATTTGGCAACTGCGCACCCAGGATGTCACTTACACGACAAGTGTTGGGTTAGCTGTAATGTAGCAAACTCAACCAATAGTGTGTTCTTAGAAGATAGACACAAAATGCTGGAGTAGCTCTGAATGGGTGACGATTCGGGTCGAGACACTTCTTCAGACAGATTCAGTCTGAAGAAGGGTCTCGACCCGAAATTTCACCTATTCCTTCTCTCCAGAGATGCTGCCTGTCCCGCTGAGTTACTCCAGCATTTTGTGTCTGTCTTCGATTTAAACCAGCATCTGCAGTTCTTTCTGACACACAGTGTGTTGTTCGAACTCGCCCTGGTTCACGAGTTAGTTTAATACCGTTGCAGTGCGACATTGAACCATTTCCAAGAAAATGATTTCCAACCAGGACTGAGTTTCCAGCAGATGCACAAAATATGAAATCTGGTTGTGACTCATGCCCAGTGACAACCTTCTGCATACCTTATTGGCAATCTGTGACATGCCAACAGAAACGTCATCTAAAAAGTTTCCTTCTTTAACCTGCATGTAAAAATTGCCTTCAGTTATTTATGAACAGTACCATGTGCAAAGTAGCCTTCATCATATTGATGAAATCTGGTGATAGCCCCATTGCAAGATAGGCAGAAATAAAGGGAGAGAACTCTTAACATAGAGCCATTTTTGGAAAGATATTTCCACCCCTTCCCCAGAACACATGGCAGCACTGTGGCGTAAGTAGTGGAGCCATTGACTCGCAGCGCCAGAGACCCAGATTCGATCCTGACCTTGGGTGCTGTCTGGAATTCTCTGCCACAGAAGGCAGTGGAGGCGAATTCACTTGATGTTTTCAAGAGAGAGTTAGATTTAGCTCTTAGGGCTAATGGAATCAAGGGATATGGGGAGAAGGCAGGAACGGGTTACTGATTTTGGATGATCAGCCATGATCATATTAAAAGGCTGTGCTGGCTCGAAGGGCCGAATGGCCTACTTCTGCACCTAATTTCTATGTCTGTGTGGTGCTTGCACCTTCTCCCTGTGACCGCGTGGGTAAAATGAGTAAATTTGCAGATGACACAAAGCTGGGTGGCAGTGTGAACTGTGACGAGGATGCTATGAGGATGCAGGGTGACTTGGACGGGTTGGGTGAGTGGGCAGATGCATGACAGATAATGTGAGGTTATCCATTTTGGCAGCAAAAACAGGAAGGCAGATTATTATCTGAATGGTATCAAGTTAGGAAAAGGGGAGGTACAACGAGATCTGGGGGTTCTTGTTCATCAGTTGCTGAAAGTAAGCATGCAGGTACAGCAGGCAGTGAAGAAAGCTAATGGCATGTTGGCCTTCATAAGAAGAGGAGTTGAGTATAGGAGCAAAGAAGCCCTTCTTCAGTTGTACAAGGCCCTAGTAAGACCACACCTGGAGTATTGTGTGCAGTTTTGGTCTCCTAATTGGAGGAAAGGCATTCTTGATATTGAGAGAGTGCAGCGTAGGTTCACGAGGTTAATTCCCGGGATGGCGGGACTGTCATATGTTGATAGAATGGAGCGATTGGGCTTGTATACACTTGAATTTAAAAGGATGAGAGGGGATCCTATTGAAACATATAAGACTATTAAGGGATTGGAAACGTTAGAGGCAGGAAACATTATCCCAATGTTGGGGGAGTCCAGAACCAGGGGCCACAGTTTAAGAATAAGGGGTAGGCCATTTAGAACGGAGAGGAGGAAAACCTTTTTCACCCAGAGTTGTGAATCTGTGGAATTCTCTGCTTCAGAAGGCTGTGGAGGCCAATTCTCTGGATGCTTTCAAGAGAGTTAGATAGAGCTCTTAAAGATAGCGGAGTCAAGGGATATGGGGAGAAGGCAGGAACACGGTACTGATTGTGGTTGATCAGCCGTGATCAACCCCTCCCAAAGAAGTACGGGTTTGTAGGTTAATAGGTCTCTGTATAATTGCCACTGACATGTAGGGTGTGAATACGAAGTGTGATAACATAGAACTAGTGTGAACGGGCGATTGACGATTAGCTAGGAATCAGTCGGCCAAAGGGCCTATTTCCACACTCTATCGCTAAACTAAATCCAAGAGTTTTTATTTGAGACTGCTACTGTTAGTAAATAATAAGGAGAGAGCTGTAGATGAGATAAATCTTCATTTTCAGTAGGCATCTCATATGGTGCCACATTAAAGAATATTAAGGAAAGACCGTGCTGATTTGGGGAGATATTTTAGTGTGAACTGCAAAATGGCTGACAGATCTAAAGAGAAAGTTGCAATAAATTGCTGTTTACCTTTAAATTGAATACAAATTGACCTAGTACTCTCCCTCAGAAGAAAATGTATCCTAGCCAAGTTTGCTAATGCTTGTTAAATCATAATTTCTGATAACTTTCTTGATTAGTAAGGGCGTCTTCTTCTTGCGTATGGCGTGCACAGCCTAAAGTTGTAGGACAACTTGTTCTATTTGATCTTACTTGATTGTGCACGCCAGGTTGATTGCATTCGTCGAAACAGAGCGGACCACGTGAAGGTTGCAATCTTCCACCCCAGTAAGGGTGTTGAGGGTTATGGAGAGAAGGCAGGAGAATGGGGTTGAGAGGGAAAGATAGATCAACCATGATTGAATGGCGGAGTAGACTCGATGGGTCGAATGGCCCATTTCTGCTCCTATGACTAATGAAAAAATTGTCTGTGGATCATTAGTTTGAGCTCTTCAAAGTTACCTTGTCTTGAGTAGGTTTGATCACATTCTCATTCAATGTCTGTCCTAGCTCTGTTGCCTATTTAAAGGAAAAGAAGTCATCAGTACTGAAACATGCACTTTAGATTCTTGGACAACAATAGGAAACAAACAGCCCAACTTCAGCATGAACTACTGTCACATTACATGCAGACTGGACACAAAGACAAAGCCAATGCTGCAGGCTCGTGACATGCAAGCAAGACTTCAGCCAGACATCTATTCCACTGCACTCTGAACTCTACTCAGTGCAAGAAAGACGAGCTATGCACATAGTATTTCTGACAGCCAGCAAAAACAGCCTAATGTTATTCCAGTTGAGAAAAGTATTCCAAAAGGCCTCCCAATAAAAAGGTCAAGGTTGGATTACAAAATAGTTCAAAATACATGGACATTCACTTCACTTTTTTCTCCAATAAACCATTAAAGTTTTATTTTTTGTATCAGTTGGAGCGGGCAATTTTAACCTCATAATGAATACAAAATTTAATACAAAGCAGTCAAATTTTTACCAACAAAAAATGGGCTTCCTCTACTATGAGATGGTGTGTTATTTTACTTTAAATCAGAAGCTGCATTTTACCCCCAGGCCTTGGAATAAATTTTACTGGATAATCTCCAAATCCATTTAACAAAAATGATTGACTAGTTCGCTAAACTTCCACTGTTGTAAAGTATTTCTGTACAAGTATGGAATCACATTTGTAAGCCATTAACTTTTGAAATTACTTCGACACTATGACCTTTGAAGCTTTCTATCTAAAACAGTAATAAAGCTATAATAGTTATAAACATTCTTCCACAGAAACAGGAAGAATATGTTAGTAAAGTGCTAATATACTTTATTATAGAAATATTATTTTTAATTTCTTATAGAATTTAGTTGGCAAAATAAATGTTTTCAATTATTTTCAAGCTTGCTAATCAGACACAGTTGGGCATAAGGTCATCGTGTGAAAACGATCTGATGACTACTAAGGTCTAATGACTAAATAGTCTACTATAGGTCAAGTGTCCAGGCTGACACAAGGTACAGTTAGTCACCAGGACTGCTAATCAGAATTCTACACTTCAGGTGACTGACTGTAAAGGAAAATAAAACGATTTGTGCAGTATTGGTCCCCTAATTTGAGGAAAGACATTCTTGCTATTGAGGGAGTGCAGTGTAGGTTTACAAGGTTAATTCCCGGGATGGCGGGACTGTCATATGCTGAGAGAATGCAGCGGTTGGGCTTGTAGAGTCTGGAATTTAGAAGGAGAGGGGATCTTATTGAAATGGTATAAGATTATAAAGGGTTTGGACACGCTAGAGGCAGGAAACATGTTCCCGATTTTGGGGGAGTCCAGAACCAGGGGCCACAGTTTAAGAATAAGGGGTAAGCCATTTAGAACACTTTTTCACACAGAGAGTTGTGAGTCTGCGGAATTCTCTGCCTCGGAGGGCGGTGGAGGCCGGTTCTCTGGATATTTTAAAGAGAGAGCCAGATAGGGCTCTTAAAGATAGCGGAGTCAGGAGATATGGGGAGACGGCTGGAACGGGGTACTGATTGGGGATGATCAGCCATGATCACATTGAATGGCGGTGCTGGCTCAAAGGGCTGAATGGCCTACTCATGCACCTATTGTCTATTGATTGCTGAATATAGTCTAACTTCTTTCCATACTTCAGTCAACTTTAACATAAACCGGACGCAAAGATAAGATCAAGATTAATCACAATGCATTGAGGGAAGAAAGTTATATTGCATCAGAGTGTAAAGAGTGCAGAGAAGATTTACAAGGATGTTGCAGGGATTTGAAGGGGCCAGAGCTATAAGGAGTGGTTGGGCAGGCAAGGATTTTATTCCTCGGAGAGCAGGAGGCTGAGAGGTGATCTTATAAAGTTGTATAAAAACATGACGTGAATTGCACTTTTGCCCAGGGTAGGGAAATCAAACAAACCAGAGGACGTACGTTTAAGGTGTGAAGGGAAAGATCTAATAGGAACTTGAGGGGCAACGTTTTTATTGAGGGCGTGTTGGGTATATGGAATGAGCTGCTAGAGGAAGAAGCTGAGGCAACATTTAAAAGACACTTGGACAGGGATATGGGCCAAATGTACACAAATGGGACTAGCACAGATGGTCATGGACTGTTTGGGCTGAAGGATCACTTTCTGTGCTGTATGTTGGCATGGACAGTTTAGGCTGAAGGACTGTTTCCGTGCAGTATGTCTCTATCCATCATTAGTACACTAGTGATACCAGTTTTTGCTCATCTTGTACTCAATGGACATCAAAACCAAAGAAGGTTTATGGAGTGTAACCTATTCCTTCGCTCCATAGATGCTGCCTCACCCGCTGAGTTTCTACAGCATTTTAGTCTACCTATGATTTTACCAGCATCTGCAGTTATTTATTATGCAAATATAATGAAGTTACTACCTTATTAAACAATAAAGATGTATTAATTACATAGCCTAACATTTGGCTTAAATTAAATGCCTGGAAAATGACTGTTGGAATGTCAAGTGATGTGGAGCAATGCAAAAGATAATATTGATGGCACGTGATAACGGATACAGTTGGACTAAAGAACAAGACATGCAGAAGTTAAGAACTTTACCGGCTCTAGCTGCTGCTTGGAGCCCCAGACCTTTTATCCAGCAGGACAGCAATAAGGACAGAACAAGTGTCTTTTAGCAGCTCAGCATTTGCATCCGTGCCCCGATTAAGAGATTACCAACAACAAATATACCACAAGGTGCAAAACCACAGTTGAACAGCACCACAATGATAATCAAACACTCCCCTCCCCCCCCCCGTCCCCAAAGTTGGCGGGAGGTTGCTGGTGGGCGGGACCGGGAACCCGCTCGAAGGCTCATCGGACATCGGAACCGCGAGGGAGCTGGAGGTGCCAGACACGAGGACCAAAGATGTGTGAACCGGGGTAATGCCACCAGCACCTTCAAGGTCGGCTGCAGGAGGCGTCCCCAGGACACAAAGATGGCCAGGCGAGGAGGAATGGAGAGGGACGGTGTGTCGCAGGATCTGCTCCAGTACATCGAGCGCGTGGGCAGACTTTGAATAATGCGCCAAAATGGCAGCACCTGTATGTGTAATATATGCAAAACTAATTTCACTGTGCGGTTGCATGTAAGACAAATGAAGCACTATTAAACCATTGAACGTCTTTACAATAATCAAATTAGAAATGGAGCTCGAGTTGACGCAGAAAAATAAACCTTTATTAACTATAGACAGTTAACTATATCAGTCAGACCAACCAACACCCTATATAGTCGTGGATTAAAAGAACATACCTTTTGTGTTGCCTGACTTCCAAGCTTCACTGCCTGTTTGAATAGAATAAGATTGTTTATATTTATCCACATGCCTTCATTCTAATACTGTCTAATCTCAGGATTACTGCCTGTGCCACGCGACAGTGAGAGTAGGAATGGAGCGAGGTGGAGGATAAATGCGTGGCTGAAGGACTGGTGCAGTGGGCAGGGATTCAAGTTTCTGGATCATTGGGACCTCTTTTGGGGAAGGTGTGACCTGCACAAAAAGGACGGGTTGCACTTGAATCCGAGGGGGGCCAATATCCTGGCGGGGAGATCTGCAAAGGATACTGCGGAGACTTTAAACTAGAATGGTTGGGGGGAGGGACTCAAATAGAGAAAGCTTGTAGACAGTGTGTGAGGCAGGAGGCAGAGAAGGGAAGCACTCAGACCCAACAGGTACGGGGGAAAGAAGAAAAAAATAATAAACAGAGAATAAGAAGTGGTGGGTTTCTTAAATGTGTGAGCAGAGAGACAGAGGGGTGTAAAATGAGGGTAGAAGCAATAGGTAACAAGGTGAAAAGTAAACGTGGCAGGCAGATAAATCCAGGGCAAAAATCAAAAAGGGCCACTGTTCAACATAATTGTATAAGGGGTAAGAGCGTTGTAAAAACAAGCCTGAAGGCTTTGTGTCTCAATGCAAGGAGCATTCGTAATAAGATGGATGAGTTGAATGTGCAGATAGCTATTAATGATTATGATATAGTCGGGATCACGGAGACATGGCTCCAGGGTGACCAAGGCTGGGAAGCTGAACATCCAGGGATATTCAATATTCAGGAGGGATAGACAGAAAGGAAAAGGAGGTGGGGTAGCGTTGCTGGTTAGAGAGGAGATTAACGCAATGGAAAGGAAGGATATTAGCTTGGAGGATGTGGAATCGATATGGGTAGAGCTACGAAACACTAAGGGGCAGAAAACGCTAGTACATGCCACCTAACAGTAGTAGTGGAGTTGGGGATGGCATCAAACAGGAAATTAGAAATGCGTGCAACAAAGGTAAAACAGTTATAATGGGTGACTTCAATCTACATATAGATTGGGTGAATCAAATTGGCAGGGGTGCTGAGGAAGAGGGTTTCTTGGAATGTATGCGGGATAGTTTTCTAAACCAACATGTAGAGGAACCAACGAGAGAGCAGGCTATTCTAGACTGGGTATTGAGTAATGAGGAAGGGTTAGTTAGCAGTCTTGTTGTGCGTGGCCCCTTGGGCAAGTGTGACCATAATATGGTTGAGTTCTTCATTAGGATGGAGAGTGACATTTTTAATTCAGAAACAAGGGTTCTGAACTTAAAGAAAGGTAACTTTGAGGGTATGAAACGTGAATTGGCCAAGATTGACTGGCAATTGATTCTTAAAGGGTTGACGGTGGATATGCAATGGAAGGCATTTAAAGACTGCATGGATGAACTACAAAAATTGTTCATCCCAGTTTGGCAAAAGAATAAATCAGGGAAGGTAGTGCATCCGTGGATAACAAGGGAAATCAGGGATAGTATCAAAACAAAAGATGAAGCGTACAAATTAGCCAGAAAAAACAGCCTACCAGAGGACTGGGAGAAATTCAGAGTCCAGCAGAGGAGGACAAAGGGCTTAATTAAGAAAGGGAAAATAGATTATGAAAGAAAACTGGCAGGGAACATAAAAACTGACTGCAAAAGTTCTTATAGATATGTGAAAAGAAAGAGATTAGTTAAAACAAATGTAGGTCCCTTGCAGTCAGAAACAGGTGAATTGATCATGGGGAACAAGGACATGGCAGACCAATTGAATAACTACTTTGGTTCTGTCTTCACTAAGGAAGACATAAATAATCTGCCGGAAATAGCATGGGACCGCGGGTCAAATGAGATAGAGGAACTGAGTGAAATCCAGGTTGGCCGGGAAGTGGTGTTAGGTAAATTGAATGGATTAAAGGACGATAAATCCCCAGGGCCAGATAGGCTGCATCCCAGAGTACTTAAGGAAGTAGCCCCAGAAATAGTGGATGCATTAGTGATAATTTTTCAAAACTCCTTAGATCCTGGAGTAGTTCCTGAGGATTGGAGGGTAGCTAATGTAACCCCCCTTTTTAAAAAGGGAGGGAGAGAAAAAACGGGGAATTACAGACCAGTTAGTCTAACATCGGTAGTGGGGGAAACTGCTAGAGTCAGTTATTAAAGATGGGATAGCAGCACATTTGGAAAGTGGTGAAATCATTGGACAAAGTCAGCATGGATTTACGAAAGGTAAATCATGTCTGACGAATCTTATAGAATTTTTCGAGGATGTAACTAGTAGAGTGGATAAGGGAGAACCAGTGGATGTGTTATATCTGGACTTTCAGAAGGCTTTCGACAAGGTCCCACATAAGAGATTAGTATACAAACTTAAAGCACACGGTATTGGGGGTTCAGTATTGATGTGGATAGAGAACTGGCTGGCAAACAGGAAGCAAAGAGTAGGAGTAAACGGGTCCTTTTCAGAATGGCAGGCAGTGACTAGTGGGGTACCGCAAGGCTCAGTGCTGGGACCCCAGCTATTTACAATATATATTAATGATTTGGACGAGGGAATTGAATGCAACATCTCCAAGTTTGCGGATGACACGAAGCTGGGGGGCAGTGTTAGCTGTGAGGAGGATGCTAGGAGGCTGCAAGGTGACTTGGATAGGCTGGGTGAGTGGGCAAATGCATGGTTGATGCAGTATAATGTGGATAAATGTGAGGTTATCCACTTTGGTGGCAAAAACAGGAAAGTAGACTATTATCTAAATGGTGGCCGATTAGGAAAAGGGGAGATGCAACGAGACATGGGTGTCATGGTACACCAGTCATTGAAAGTAGGCATGTAGGTGCAGCAGGCAGTGAAGAAAGCGAATGGTATGTTAGCATTCATAGCAAAAGGATTTGAGTATAGGAGCAGGGAGGTTCTACTACAGTTGTACAGGGTCTTGGTGAGACCACACCTGGAGTATTGCGTACAGTTTTGGTCTCCAAATCTGAGGAAAGACATTCTTGCCATAGAGGGAGTACAGGGAAGGTTCACCAGATTGATTCCTGGGATGTCAGGACTTTCATATGAAGAAAGACTGGATAGACTCGGCTTGTACTCGCTAGAATTTAGAAGATTGAGGGGGGATCTTATAGAAACTTACAACATTCTTAAGCGGTTGGACAGGATAGATGCAGGAAGATTGTTCCCGATGTTGGGGAAGTCCAGGACAAGGGGTCACAGTTTAAGGATTAAGGGGAAATCCTTTAGGACCGAGATGAAAAAAACATTTTTCAGAGAGTGGTGAATCTCTGGAACTCTCTGCCACAGAAGGTAGTTGAGGCCAGTTCATTGGCTATATTTAAGAGGGAGTTAGATGTGGCCCTTGTGGCTAAAGGGATCAGGGGGTATGGAGAGAAGGCAGGTACAGGATACCGAGTTGGATGATCAACCATGATCATATTGAATGGCAGTGCAGGCTCGAAGGGCCGAATGGCCTACTCCTGCACCTATTTTCTATGTTTCTAATGTAGTCTTCCTTCAGCAATTGCAATTAGCTGGATAATTTAATAGATTTTCACCTATTTGCCTGCCAAAGCAAAGGTAGACACAAAATGCTGGAGTAACTCAGCAGGACAGGCAGCATCTCTGGAAAGAAGGATAGGGTGACGTTTCGGGTCGAGGCACTTCTTCAGTCTGAAGAAGGGTCTCGACACGAAACGTCACCCTTTCCTTCTCTCCAGAGATGCTGCCTGTCCCGCTGAGTTACTCCAGCATTTTGTGTCTACCTCTGATTTTTACCAGCATCTGCAGTTCTTTCCTACACATGCCTGCCAAAGCATATATCCATCTATGAATTGCTAAACTAAATACATTAAATTCTCTTAAGAAGGTCAAGAACATTCAATACATTTGAATGTTCATTAATTAAAAAACTGTCCATTTGCACATTTCGAATTGGAAAACAGTTTTGTATACGAGTAAATTTATATTAAGAATTACTTACTCCTTCTTTTGCTGCAGATGCAATCTTGGTAGCGCCAACTGCAAAATTGCTCCAACCCTGTAAATCAGTGAATATAATCGAATGAAATGCTTCAGCATCATTAATCTTTGTTCATCTATATTAACTAAATTAGCTTTTCCATGCTGTAATTTAGGTTTGAAATTAAACGAGTAGTTACGTTTGAGAAATGGTCAGTCACATGAAGCCTCTAGTCCAGGCTAAATAATAATTCCCCCCCTCCAAATAAGCAGTCAATTGGCGGGCAGTGCAGGTGACAACTAGAAGATGGGGCTTCTAAAGACCAAGGTCCAGTAGGAGGGCGAATCTGGGTAATGCATCCAGCGCCTTCAAGGTCGGCTGCAGGAGGCGCCCCAGGGTCACAAAGAGGTCCGGGCAAGGAGAGGAGAGGGACACCGGTTCGCGGGATCTGAACACTCAGCCTTCGCTTAAAGGCCTGTCCCACTTGGGCGTTATTTGCGTGTCATTTACGCGACATCATTTACGCGTCACGACGCACATGGCGAGCATTACGCACGCATGGCGCGTGGTGAGACGTGGTGGCGTAGGCAGTGACGCGCGGTAGCGCCCCAGGATTTGGGGATTCTCAAAATCCTCGCACGCCACCTGCGTGACGTGCAAATGATGCCCAAGTGGGACAGGCCCTTTACACCTCTCTCTTTCCCTCTCAAGGTATTACGTAAGACTAGAAACTATATTATACAAGTACATTATTGTTATCAGAATGTCATCTCGAAGGCTAGGAAATATAGCTGCTGTAAATAGATATACTGAACAAGGTTATAAACAAATATATAATAGCTTCTGCACATTTCCGCTTTCCTAATACTACAATATGTGCAGTAATATTGCCACAACTTCCACTGTTGCTGATCTTCAGAAATTGCCCATTTCATAAAAATGCCTGCAACATATTTTCATTCTTTTTATTTGTGAAAGCTTGCAACAAACCTTCAATATCAATTTCCAGCAAAACAAATCTCATCTGAAGACAGGTTGTTAAAGCCAATAAAAGATTAAGTTTCTTCAATAAACATACTTAACTCGTTTACATTGAGTGCATGGTTAAGATTAGATACACGATTAATCCAAAATCCTTGTCGAATTAGAAGATAAAATTTATATGAAACGATGTCACTGCATGGCCATGCTCAATTAAAATTAAGCATTAACTAGCAGCCCACAGAAATCATCTACTGTAATTCAGAAGTAAAATTATAACCGGAACAAACGGGGATATTTCCATACCGAATAGATAGAAGTCATGGCGCTGTTGAGAAAATCGTCGTCCTTTTTCGAAGAGGGAGCGGTGTTTCCAAATCCAACGTAGCGATTATCCTGACTAGCTTGTCCTCCACCACTTGAAATAATGAAAGGTAATTAATCGCTAGTGCTTTGTTGAAAACAAGAGCAAGAACAGCAATATAACATGAGATGCATCGATTTACCTTTGGTAGGAATTATCGTCATTCAACCAGTCCTCAAACATATTATCAGAGGATAAGGCGGAATTTTGTTTAGGTCCAGAACTACAAAAAAAAAACAAATACACATACACATTTTAGTAGTGACAGAGATAAAAACTATGCTGCAATAAAGATTTTTTAAATCATGCTTTAGGTTGAGAATGGGTTACATATCGGTGAAGATATATGATGAGGCTATAATATTTTATAATAGGAGTAATCAAACTGCCTAATATTGGTATTCTAAGATACTGGAATATAACACTTCATGATTTAAATATAATACCAATACATCATGTCTGAGCAATGAACATATGCTTTGTGTTCTAAATAAAATGATTAGTTATTTCCCCGCTATGTTGCTTTGCAGTTGTGCACAGCAGAAAATGAATCATGGATATAGACACAAAGTGCTGGAGTAACTCAGCGAGTCAGGAAGCATCGCTGGAGAAAAAGAATGGGTGATGTTTTGGGTTAGAACCTTTCTTCAAACAGAGTCTTTTTCTCATCGTTCTTCTCCAGGGATGCTGCTGTTGAGTTACTCCAGCATTTTATGTCTATCTCCAATCATCTTGGCCCCGCTCTGGGAGTAGGAGTGGGGGCGGATCCGGATCCGCAACGGCCATGAGCCCCAGGCCGAGTTCGACGATCGTTTGCCTGCTTCTGCTGCTGTTGGAGGTGAGACGTTGCGTCGCGCCAGGGTCTTGGGCCTGTCCCACTTTGGCCGTCAGTTACGCGACAGGCCGGTGGCGCGCAAAGATTTTGTTCAGGACGAAGTCCACACTCCTCCACGCCACTCCATGCTCCCGTCCCGCGCTACCCACACGCTGGCAGGTCGCGGAAATGGCGCGCAAATGACAGCCAAATGGGACAGGCCCCCAAGGGAACGGTCAGAGGCAATTATGAGACAGAACTGTATTCAGCTAAATATTGAAAACACCTTCTAGAAAACTGGATGCATGCTCGAGTAACTAGAATTTTCAACCCAAAAATAGAGCTCAGTGTGCTATTATCACCCATTAGACCATTTTGTATGTTACGAAAACTCAAGTTCTGACAAGTTGTAGTTACAACTTTATAATGAAGAAAACTAATAGTAGAAACTGTCACCTTGAACATTGTATTAGAACTCTTCGCAGATTTTCACATTTAACTGTCTTAACCCACAATAGTTAACTATTCCGAGCTCTATCGATAAACAGTGATATCCATAGTATTTTTCTTTCATGCCCGTTGTTGTTATGCCACAACCTTCCATTGATTTTTTTTTTACTACCTCCAAATATTTCTTTTTCACATTAATGTTTGATGGAATATTGCACTACTAGCAGTAAATTACAAACTTTATTTTCCTTGTGAGAAGGATCACATTATTCTGTGCTGAAAAGAAATCCAATAATATGATCTTATCAGTTCTAAAATATATCCAATAACCTTGAGTTGTTCCATCTTCACATCAATCGTAAAGATAAGTAACGCTAAGAGGTTATTGAGCCTAAATAGGTACATGATTCCAAATAATAACTGCTTCATTGTAAAAAAAAAAATCCAACTGTAGCTTCTGCCATCTTACCAGGTTTATCATTTATTTATCATTTTGCACGAAGAAACCAACTCAACATCAGCCATTTAAAAAAATGTTGCATCTTCTCTTATTTATTGCTTGTGCTTGGAAATATCGTTTTTTTTCTAAAAAAATATTTCTTTATTAATGTCCCCATTTACTCATCAAACAAACCTTTCTAAACTTTCTATCTTCATCAACTCCTTTCAAAGTGCTTCAAACTATGTTGCATCTCTTGAGGCCAATCGATCAATGACTACATCTATACTGCCTCTCACACTTCACTGAAGTACAATTGATCGGCCCAGTACCAGATATGTATTACCAATTGCATTTGAGTCAAAGCATTAGCCCTTTCTCTGTTAATCAAAATCCATGCCTGACTATCTCTTCAAATGAAATTCCCAACTAAACTTTGTTAAATCTGCTTCCTCTTTATTGCCAAATGCTTCTGTCAACAATTCAGTTCTCAGCCTTTGTCACCTTTACTCCCTTAAGTCCAAGGGAAACACATGAAATTTTATGGTGCATAACCAGCTTAGCCATTCATTACCAGATCTGCCAGGGCCATGTTAACAATGAAAACAGGTTTAACAAAATAAAATATTCCAAAATACCTTACAGGACAATAATCAAACAAAATGTGTCTCTGTTTTGGGAGTCTGACGTAAGATGTATGAATGACTTGATCTACAATGAAGCCAATAAGAGTAATTTGTTTTTTAAATGCTAGTCTAGGAGAGAACCAATGGTCCACAAACCCTTCCAGTGCATCTGGCAGATCAATACAAGCTGTGCTTGGGCCTGAGATGTCAGCTGCAGATGGTTCCGTTCTCATACAGCATGGAAACAGGCTCTTCGGCCCAACTGGCCCATGCCGACACACATGCCCCATCTACACTAGTCCCACCTGCCTGCGTTTGACCCATATCCCTCTAAACCTACCCTATCCATGTACCTATCTAAATGTTTCTTAAGCCCACCTGAACTTACTCCTCCGGCAGCTCGTTCCACATATGTAAAAATTTTATGTAAAAATGTTGCCCCTTAGGTTCCCATTAAACCTTTCATCCCTCACCTTAAACCTTTGTCCTTTGGTTCCTGATTCCCTTACTCTGGGCAAGAGACTGTATGTGTACCTGATCTATTACAATCTAGTTTTCAAATTTATAAAAAAGCATTTTCTGGAACAGGTTAGTGAGTGTTCACAACTGCCCAATGTGACAGGTTCACCTTTCCCCCACTATCCTGTACAAACTCCGTAGACAGCATGCATTGTCAGGATCGAACCCAGGTCTCTGGCGCTGTAAGTCGAGTGGTGGCGCCATCGAGTGTGGCAGCCTCGCCTGCAGCTGTTCGTCCTTTCATCCTTTTTTAAATGTTTAGTCTGTCAAATGTATTGTTTTGGAGGTCTTTTAGTCTTTTTATGTGGGGGATGGGGGCGGTGGGGGAAAGAGGGAAAACTGTTTTTCTCAGTCACTACCTGGTCGAGGATACGTCTTTCCTCCGAGCCGCATCTTCGCCCCCTCCTCGCGGCCTACCATCTTTCCTGCCGGAGACCGGCCAGACCTTCAGCAGCGCCGCAGCACTGAAGTGCCATCGCGGAGCGGGCGATGCCTTACTGGGGTCGCAGTGTTGAAGCTCCGGAGTGCTGGGACTGCTGACTTGAACACCGTGGAGCTGTGGTCTGCGGTGCTTCCAGCCACGGGCGGCGCTGGCTTTAACATCGCGGAGCCCTGGGATCTTTCGCCGAGGATTGCCGTGTTGGAGCTCCGCCCAGCTCGGCCTGTGGACTTCGGGAGCCGCGGTCTCCGGTAGGAAGCGGCTGATTCGGAACTCCAAGCTGCTGAGAGTGTTCTTCCGACGCCGGAGTTCCATCATCCGGCGAGACGTCGGGCCTGAAACAACGGACCGCCATTGCGGAGACTGCAGAGGCCTCAATAGGCCCCAACCACGGGTGAACAAGAGGAAGAGGACTGAACTTTGTTGCCTTCCCTCACAGTGGGAAACGTTGATTCTGCTGTGGGGCGATGTTTTTATGTTTAATGTTAAATTATATAGCGTTGTGTTTATCTTATTTGTGTGCGCTGTATGGTAACTCAAATTTCACTGCACCAATTGGTGTATGTGACAATAAATGTCCTTTGTCTCTACAACTGCGCCACCGTGCCACCCCGTCCACGAACCTCACCCAATTCTCCTACTACCCAACTTTACTATGGGTGGTTCACAATAGCAATTAACTTAAAGCTAACGATCCTTGGGATGTGGGATGAAATGGTAGCACTTAGAGGAAAATGGTCGTGGAGAATGCACATTACACAGAAGGCACTGGAGGTCAGGTTCAAATCTGGGTCACTGAATTACGGAATTAAGGCAGTAACATTACCAGCTTCAACATTGTGCCACGCTTCATGACTGTCCACAAGTTGCAGAGCCTGCAGCAATTTTTTTTTACACTCAGCATTTGTTCTTTAAGTCAGTTTTCTGCTAATATTCTGAAGTTAATGCGAATGCTAAGACGCACATGTTAAACTGTTTATTATATGCACGACCACACTCATGCATGTCTGGTTTCCATGTTTAAACACACAAAGCCGAGCTATATAATAAATAGTTTGACACGCTCAGCTTTTTGCTTAGTATGACAACCATTTGCTGTCAAAAGCTAAGCAAATTTATCAATTGTATCCTCTAACCCATAGCAAAGGAAAATTGATTGTTACAGGATCTTTTTCCAATTTTTCCATTAATATAGACATTTCAAGCAAAGACAACATGCATTCCCTATCATTAACTCGCCTTGTGGGACAGTAGTGTAGACATCTTGAGCCGCTGCAATCAGTGTGTTGACAGTAAATCCCAAATACATTTGGTAGAGAGATATGGAATTTTGACCCAGACTTAATTCTAGCCATATCATTCTAAGTCGGGCTGGAATGCCCCTGTTCTTATGGACATCTTGGTTTTTAGCTTGGGGAGGCACCGAAGGTGTTTTGATGAGTAGTACACACGGCAGCTACAGCTTAGCAAGGTTTGACAGAGTGAACGTGCAGCTGAACTTTCTTACGCATTGTCGCACTTCAAATAATACAGGCTGGTGGGCAGCATTCCATCAAACTATTGTCAATCCCCAAATCATACAGAACTGCAGTCAGGTAAAGACCAAACCATGTAATGCCTTTTTGTCACCTTCCCCACAGCCAACAATGAACCATTCTACATTTCCTGCTTCGATCTTGTGCACAGCAGATTTAGAAAGGTAGTGCACAAGCAGATCTTGTCGTTTTCACACCTTACATTCTCTTTGTACCCTTCCATATCTCCAGTTTACCTCTCCCGAGTCTCAGTCTGAAGAAAGGTCTCAACCCGTAACATCACCCATTCCTTCTAACCAGAGATGCTGCCTGTTCTGCTGAGTTACTCCAGCATTGTGTCTATCTTCAACATAATACTGGCAGATTTGCTTCTGTGGCATACTTCAGCAAACTAAATAGGCTTCTATCAAGTCTATTAGTTTCATGATCATAATTATGATTTTTTTTTTTTTTTTGCAACCCAGTTCTGTTTCAATTATTTTGTTTAATTCTCGTCGCTGTGATGTGAATTCAACTCCTGGACCCATAATTTCAAGCCACCGGATGTTAACCAGAAACCTAACCATAGTGGTTAGCAGTTTTGAGGTTACTGGAGAGACTGGGCACAAGAACTAATGACTCCGAGAGGAGCAACACAAAGAAGCCCGTTCAGCACCCAAACATTATCTGTAAATTTGGTTTATGCTCAATATGCTTCCAAGATCAAAGGTCTTTTGCGCAATACAAACCATGTAATCAAACACCTTTTGAATGATACCACTTGGAAACAGGTCATTCAGCCCAACTTGCCCATGCAGACCAACGTGCCCCATCCACACTAATCCCACCTGCCCGAGTTTGGCCCATATCCCTTTGAACCTATCCTATCCATGTACCTTTTCAAATGTTTTTTTAAAACGTTGTGATAGCTCTTGCTTTTTGTTTTAAATTATATTTGCTGTGCCACTGCTTTTTAACAAGAATTGACATATGGCAAAACTTCCACACGCCATCTCCACTGTTAGTACGTGGCTTGCCTCCATGGGACAAACATTTGCGAACACAAAGGTTAAACGTTTTACTAAAGCCTATTTAACATCATCAATCTTTTAATAAACATTATATGCACCTGTCACATATTAATAAGAAAAGTGAGGACTAAATACCAATGTGCTGAAGAAATAGCTGTTTTAGGCCGTGGTGGAGTCCAATTCCGAGCTTCTGACGTTTCAATGGACCATTGCCTACCTTCAGCCAAGGCAGCAACCTGAAAAGCAACAAGAAAAATAAGTGCTTGTTTGGTTGTCTGTCAGTGGCAGATGGGTCAACTTGCAATGTATTTTTTTAAACTCATAATTTCAAAACATATAATGCACCGTGACATTTTTTTTTTTTGAAAAGAAAAACGTGCTAATATGAATGTGTACGTTGTTAATGATGTAGAAACTAATCTGTTACGGCGGTTGCCAAGAAACAACTTGAAAATCTAGGCTGAACCCCAAGCTTCACTGTTTGCACAAAGCTTCAAAACGTACACAAGTTGGTGCAGAAAAATCGCATTTATAAATTTCTCCCAGAGAAAAAAAAAATCCTATTCTGTACTGGTGTGGATGGCTTATTAATAGCAATTGTAGGCATTCGCTCAATGATTCCAACTATTAATTGGGCCGACTGGGAAATGCTCATCTGAAAAATTGTGGATTGGTTTCCAACTCTGCAGCCATCATCACTAAAACAACCCCTCTCCCCCTGTGGAAAGCAGCACAGGAAAGTCCTATTTATTATAACATCCATCTAACACCCCAGAATGTGTCCAAACCTGCATTTTAAAGATTACTTCTTTGGCTATCACAATGAAATGAACATTTCTTTTAGTTTAGTTAAAACAAGATACAACTTGCTTGAATTAACAGCAATACAAGGCTCTAGAAAATCTGGACAGATTAATCCTGCAGTCTTTCAAGAATATAAACATCTTCGTCCCTTGTTCGAAACTAACTTTCTCAAAAAAAATCAGATGAACAATAATAATTGCACTTTTCAAATAGTATGATGAAATATTGAACATTTATCGGTGAAAACGCACACCCCCAGATTCGGGAACAGTTTCTTCCCAGCTGTCATCAGACAACTGAACCATTCTATCAACAACTAGAGAACGATCCTGAGTTGCCTTCTATGTCATTGAGACCATCAGACTATCATTAATTGGACTTTACCTTGCACTATATGTTATTCCCTTTACCCTGGATCACTGTGGAGGAGTCAATTGCAATCATGTATAGTCTTTCCGCTGATTGGATAGCACACAACAAAAAGCTTTTCACTGTACCTCAGTACATGTGACAACAAACTAAATTAAATTTATCTGAAGCATTAACGCTCATTCAAGGAGTACTCTAGCTTGGCCTAAGGTATGGAGTCTAAGAATGTTTGGACAAAATTATTCAGACTCACAGACTAAACCAATCCCACATTTAAGAGCTTAAGACAAAGTTTTTAATTTTTAGAAGTAAAGGTACTATGTTGTAAGGAAACAAGTCATCCATTCACCTGCATCTAAGCAATGGATGACAGTATGCAAAACTTGATATTGGCAATCATCATTTACAAAAGACAAACATAATAAAGGACAATTAATGCTTTTAAACATATTTTGGTACAAATATTGAGACATGAGATACAACATAATTACCTACTACAGATATTATAATCACTTGTTGTATGGCAACATGGTATTAAAATGAAGATAATCAAATAGAGTCATAGAGTCACAGAGTGATACAGTGTGGAAACAGGTTCTTCGGCCAAACCTGACCACACCGTTCAACGTCTCTCAGCTACACTAGTCCCACCTGCCTGCGTTTGGTCCATATCCCTCCAAAGCTGTCCAATCCATATACTGGTGTCAGAAAGAACTGCAGATGCTGGTTTAAATCGAAGGTAGACACAAAATGCTGGAGTAACACAGCAGACCAGGCAGCAACTCTGGAGAGAAGGAATGGGTGAAGTTTTGGGTCGAGACTCTTCTTCAGACAGATCTACTATCCATGTACCTGTCTGTTTGTTAAACATTGAGATAGTCCCAGCCTCAACTACCACCTCTGGCAGCTGGTTCAATACCCACCACCATTTGTGTGAAAACGTTACCCCTCAGATTCCTATTAAATCTTTTCCCCTTCACCTTAAACCTGTGTCCTCTGGTCCTCGATTCACCTACTCTGGACAAGAGACTCTGTGCATTCACCCGAACTATTCATCTCATGATTTTATATACCTCTATGAGATCATCCTCCTGCACTCCAGGGAATAGACTCCCAGCTTACTCAATCTCTACCTGTAGCTCAGACCCTCTAGTCCTGGCAACATCATCATAAATGTTCTCTGTACCCTTTCCAGCTTGACATCTTTCCTATAACATGGTGCCCAGAAATGAACATAATACCCTAAATGCGGTCACATCAACGTCTTGTATAATTGCAACATTACCTCCCAATTTCTATACTCAATACTCTGACTGATGAAGGCCAATGTACCAAAAGCCTTTTTGACCACCTTATCTACCTGCAACTTGAACATGAAGGAACCATGCACCTGACCTCCTAGATCCCTCTGCTCTACAATATTCCCCAGAGCTCTGCCATTCACTGTGCAGGTCCTGCCCATGTTAGACATCCCAAAATGCAACACCTCACATTTCTCTGTATTAAATTCCATCAACCATTCCTCACTCCACCTGGCCAATCAATCAAGAGTATTTAAACATATTTTAGTTCAAAGAGATCAAAATGTATTTTAAGAGGACAGCTATAACAAACTTAGTCTTTTATGGACTTTGGCACTTCAGAAATGCCCTGGGCCAAAGATTTTACAATTAGGGTCTCGACCCGAAACGTCACTCATTCCTTCTCTCCAGAGATGCTGCCTGTCCCGCTGAGTTACTCCAGTTTTTTGTGCCTTTCTTCAGATTAAACCAGCTTCTGCAGTTCCGTCTTACACATTTTACAATTAGTAGAAGTTTATATCATGCCGAGGAAATAATTAGAATTCAAGCAGGACATCAAAGTAACGATAATGAAGCTAGACAACATTTCACTTAAGGTTGCACATTTATTCTAAGTTCATTGAATTGTAGTTAATGCAGTGAAATTTATCTCATTAAAAAATGTTTCAAATTTGTTTCACTTCATAGTTAAGATCCAAATAACTTGTATTTAATCCACAATACATCAATGATTAAAGTACCTTGTCTCGGAAAAAAGCTGCAGCCCGACTGTTGTATTTCTCTTGTAGTGACCAACCTGGATCGTAATCCTGCGATTCCAAAAATTGTCGGAATTTTGTGTTGCCCCCGGCCTTCATTTTCTCCAACTCTAAATCCTTCCATTTATCCATAGTAACGGACCGTACAAAACTAGAGGACAGTAGGGAACAGTTAATGTTATTTTGATTGTAAAACGAGTTCTAATTTCTAACATCAACAATAGAAAACCACTCATTTAAAAAAAAAAAATCAAATTCTTGAAAGGAAATTTTGTGTTTCCTATCAGCATCCTTTCCTGCACTGAATACTTAATGGAGTACAGATGATTCATATTTTATACAACTGGGATTTGGAGTCTTGACCTGACAAGAACCGGTCCGAATATGTTACACCTTATAGAACAGTACAGCACAAGGACAGGCCCTTCGGCCTACAATGTCTGTGCCGAACACAATGCCAAGACCATTTCTTATCTACTGGCACATAATCCATATCCTTCCCTTCTCTGCATATCCATCTGCTTATCCGAACATCTCTTAAATCATCGTAACCATCGTACCTCACAAAGATCAATTGTATCCGGAAATGTTATCTATTAATAGTCCCGAAAAACCCCAGAACAGGTACTGAAACAGCCTTATTTTTCAATCTCACGCAAGTTTATAGTGTTCTGTGGCTTGGGAACTCAATAGACAAAGCAACTCAAATTAATGCTTATGGGCCAGGCAGCATCTGTGGAGGGAATGGACAGATATCTTTTTGGGTTGGGACCCTTCTTCAGACTGAAGAGGAGATAAGCAAGTTTCTATTTTGCAGTTGGGGGGGGCTTGCATTTCTCATCAATGTACCTGAGATGGACTCCAAGACCTCTGTGCTTTCCTGAGCATTCGAGACAGATCCATATTCCATAGGTCACACTGACCCATTGTGGATTGAAAGCCCCACATTCAAAGCAAACCTAGAAGAGGAAAAAAAGGCAATGCACACAATTGAAGACAATTTGAAAAATAATGCAGCTTCCCAACAGAGACGGACATTTTATTTTCTTAAGACACTTTTAAACACTTAAAAATTACTTGTGTTAAGAGAACCTGGACAAAAAAAATGTGATTTTCTGTAGAAACAAAAATGAAAATTCACATACAACCACCAAAATAACCATTTATTAAGTTATCAATAAAAAAATTGGTTAAAATAATTTGTAAAATTATTTGACTGCCATATGATTCCAAATTCAATTGGAACCGTTGCGGCGACTGGCTGCGGTGGCATCAAACTGGCCCCGACCTCGGGTGGACTAGGAGGAGGAGGACTGGACATTTTAGTGCCCTCCCTCACAGTGGAGATTCTGCTGTGGGGGGATGTTCGTGTTGAATCTCTTATAGCGTGTTGTGTCATTTTTTTTCTACCTCTTTTTATTATTTATATGGATAATTTTCTCTGTAAAGCACTTTGGCTTCTTTGATTGAAATTGATTGAAAAGTGCTATATAAATAAATTTACTTTACTTTATCACATCCTACATTGGAGTAGGCAATGGTGGGGAATAGCTAAGTAATGAAAGTCAAAAAGTGGGAAGTTGCCACTTCCAATTAAGCCCATTTATTCCGATTCTTTAAAAATTCTGAATTAAAAAAAACATGTTCTACCGGTTTGATAATGATGACAATATTTAATACACGTGGCAGTTTTAATGCTCTGGAAGTGTGGAGAAGCAACATATTGTAATGCACTTATTTTGAATTGGCACGAATTACAAAATTTCCGTTTTGGTACATTTTGTCTTGATGCATCCAAAACGCTGGTGAAAAGGGGGGAAAGGGTAAAGATAAAGCACCGACACTATTGCTGGAGAATCCCTTATTGAGTTGAAGGGCCTAAAAATAGCCTCATAAAAAACTGTCAGGTGACACAAGTTACCAGTGAGAGATTAAAGCCATTAAAAAATCCAAGCCTCTATAAACTCAGGACATTCATGTTTCAGTGAATTCATGCTGCATTTGACAGTTGTGAGAACACATTCTTATTTACATACATTGTTTTCATCTTGAGTCCTCACTTCTTTAAGAACCCGTCTTGTCCTTGGACTCGCCATAGTGCCTAGAAGCAAATAAGAGCGTTGTTGTGTAATTGCAAGTCAGTCCCTGTGGAAGAAGTCACTTTAGAAAAGGCACGACATGGAGGATGTGATGTACAGCCTGAAATGCAAGAGTCAGGTCACTACCTTCTTTCAATGCGTTCATTAAGGAGCTCTACTCTTCATGCTGCAGACTTCATTTATAACAGTGCAAAATAATGGGGAAAAGGCTTGTAAATATTGAAAATAAAAACTAACCAAAACAAGTCCATTCATCTTAAACAGTGAATCAGGAACAGTGATGATGACAGTTTCTGACCCCATGACAATAATTTATCCTGATATCAACATCAATCTGCCTTTAATGTTTTTCGTAACAGCAACAAGTGACACACTTATTACCCCATTAGTCTCCCATCATTTAATTTAAAATGCCTGATGCAACACCTTGTTATTTTCCAGAACCATTCCCATATCCCCTTCTTCTCTTAGTCCCCCAAAATCTATTTGTCTTCAATATAACCAAAAGCTGAACCAGGCCTTTGGTATACAGATTTACAACTGTCCACAAAATATCTCCACTAAATGGCTAGCCCCTTGTCCAGAGCCAACATATGTTTATAACCTCTCCAACTTCAAGAACAAAACCTATCAACATCCACCTTTTGCAAAATCTTGCATTTCAAAATACACAACTTCTCAATCTTTCAGGCCTTAATAAATCTAGGCAGATTCATCTGTCCTTGTAAATAACCTTTTAGGGTTATCCTGATAATTAATGTGAAGAGCGGACATTACACCCTTATTTTAGTACGAGGACTCAAATTGCATGGTTAACTTCAATGTTGTCTTACCAACATCAGTGTGATGGCAAATAGACTTTCTAAATTCTGTACACCAATGTTTGGCAACAAAGGTTGCTATACCATTAACCTCTCTCATTCATTTCTGCAAATGCTTGTGAAATTTTTGCCTTTGATGAAAAACATCAGAATTCCACTATATTTACTAGTCTCTCACGTTTTAAAAAAAGTCCTGCTTTTCTATTTTGCCCAACAAAATGAATAATATTACATTTCCCAATATTTTACTCAAACCCCATTCTTGCCAACCTGTTCAGCCTTTGCATACACTTTGCATAATCTTCACTGTTCACTTTCCCACTCCATGGCTCTGTGACTAGAATCTTGGTTATAACCTCTCCAAAACATGTTTTTTTAATGCATTATACTCCAGCCCGATTTCATCAAAGCTCCATATAATTACTACAAATTGTTCTTCCTTAAACACAATTTTCTTGTGACAGATTAAAATACCATTGACCTTTCCATTTGCTTGTTGTCCTTGCATGTTAAATATTATGAATCATGTAAAAGGATGCTCAGGTTTCTCAGAATATTTACTTTTCTCATATTTTTTTTAACATGTTTTTTCCTATTGTTCTCACCAAAGTAGATGTTAAAGAATTCACGTTATACTCTAATGTCAAATAATGACCCACTCACGCAACCCGACTATATCCTTTGCACCCTCATTTCATTTTCCTCACTGCCCTCCCCACTTAGTTGTGTACCATGAGAAAACTTGGATATATTACACTACATCACACCCTCAAAGACAATGATGTGTGGTAAAGCTCAAAAATTGATCTCAGCACCACTCAACCATTAACAATCTGTCAACCCCAAACAATTCACATAATTCTATTCTCTTTTCTGCCTTTTGATCCTCCATCTGTGTTATTATCCCATAATTCCATGAATACCGATCTTTTATAACAATCTCTGCATTACACCTCATCAATAGCCCCATAAAAAAATTCATCCTCTGTATCTCCTTATCTGCCAACCTAGTTACAAATTTGCTTTATTAGAATTGTCAAAATGCTACTTCCTTCTTTTGAAGCTTTAGCTCATGATATTACTATGACCACAGCAGGGTTGTGTTCCAGATAACTATTTGTAACCCTGACTGCTCACAAGTTGGAAAATAACATGGGAAAGGATCGGAGAAACAAGTGTCCTTTTTAAAAACTATCAATAACATTTAAAACCTCATCAGCAATAAAATTGTTTAAAGATATGTAAGTATTAGCTTAAGATATGCTAGGGCTAAATTAGCTAATATCAGTTTTTGTATTAAAAACGGCAAAACCAGATTTAAAATGCTCGTCCAGACTATCTTTTCCCATGGAACAATGCACCTCCGCAAGCATCTTCTGTCGTATAGGGACACAGTTTGTGGCAACATTACCAACTTGCAAACTGTTCAGGTTACAAACGGTTCTCAGGAATGGGAACCTTGCCAGAACACAGAAAGGGCATGGACTCTTAATTCTTTAAAAATAAATTTAAAAAGATGAAGACATAAAACTCTGCAATGCATCTTTTCTGATCTAATTTCATATCTCTACAAAATATTTAACATTCTATTCAGCTGAAATATTAAACAGCTCTCCAAAGTATAATTACACATACTTGAACTTCTAACAATATTTACCCAAGTTTAACAAATAATGATTAGATAATCGATTAGTCAGTTAATACACACAATTACTGACTGCGGCATACAATCTATTATATCAATATTATGAACAAACATTAAAATTTATAATGAACCAGCAATAATATTCATTGAATTATTAAATTCAACTGAAAAATTAACTTGATTTACAATCAATTCATAATGCAATATCATTAATAGTTTAAACCTGATAGACCTGCCACAATCTGAAGCGTGTTCATAACTGGTTGGGATGGATCAACTTTCCTATAGTTTATGATATCCAACTCATAATTAATGTACCCGTGAAGTTTAGCACAGTGAAATGTCAGAAACTATGTTATAATGTTCAGATCTCAACTTATTGTTGGTTTCATTAAAGGGAAGTCAGGATACCATACACCAGTTTTCCTTGATGTATCAGTAGAGCACTGCTCGCAGCTTCAAATTCCTAGAATGTAACATCTCAAATGACGTCCTGGGCCCAGCACATAGATGTAATCACAAAGAAGCCTCAATGCCTCTAGACTCTTAAAAGTTTAAAGAGATTCAGCATGTCACTGAATACTCTAACAAACAAGGAAGTTCAGCATGTCTCGTTTACTTCTACGGATGCTCATTAGAAAGCATCCCAGCATGCAAGTTTTTTCCCCCCAGAAACCGAAAGAGTGGTGCCTGGAATGCGCTGTCAGGGAGATGGAAGAGGCAGATAAAATAGTGACATTTAAGCAGCAATTAGACACATGAACATGAAGAGAATTGAGGTACATAGACCATATGCAGGCGTGGGATTATTTAGATTGGCATCATGGTCTGTGCAGGTGTGGTGGATTAAAGGGCCGCACTGTTTGACGTGCAATTATGCCACACCCTATCACATTTGCTGAGTAATCCCTGCCCAAAGTACAGGATGTATACACCGGAGGTGGTGCTGCAACGGTATATAACATGACACGTAGCCATAGGAATCCTCAACAATAATTCCAGGCCCATAGCTTCAGGTAAAGTGTGTTCCAGACAATCTCCTGTCAGATCTAATTGATGAATCAGTGTTCCTTCAGAATAATAGCATCAGTCGTAGCCAAAATAACACAGTCATGAAGGACTCGGGTATCAGACTGGATCTGCTGCAAAACATAAGGGATAAAGCTACGACCTCATTCTCATCCATCTACGCATTCCAGATTCACCTGTCCGTCGTTAGAAACTGCCACTGAACCAATATTTGTGGAGACAAAGTCACATCCTCACTGTATGGATAGATCATAAGGTCTAGGAACAAAATTAAGCCATTCTGCCCATCGTCTATTCTGCCATTCCATCATGACTGATATAATTCCCTCTCAACCACATTCGCCTGCCTTTGCCCTATAAGCCCCGACACCTTTACTAATCAAGAATCTGTCAATCTCCGACTTTAAAATATCCATTGATTTGGCCTCCAAAGCCGTCTGTGGCAACGAATCCCACAGATTCACCACCTTCTGACTAAAGAAATTCCTTCTCATCTCCTTTCTAAAGGTGTGTCGTTTCATTCCGAGGGTATGCCCTCTGGTCCTAAACTCTCGCACTTGTGGAAACATCCTCTCCACGTTCACTCTAACCAGGTGTCAATGACTCAATTTTGCCATATGCAAAACAATCATATAAAATGGGACACATACAAACAGGTGTGACAATTCTAAACAGGGCATCCGCAAGGCGCTGTGGACAATCAGCTGCCAAACAGCAGACCACTGCAACCTCGTGATACGAGATTCTCTTACTTTACCAAAATGTTATATCATCCAGGTTGTTTTTCATAATAATCCTACTAAACTGCAGTAGACCCCTGCCGGTGATGGTAATATTGTGCAAGTTAATCAGGTTCTGAAAAATTGTGCAATGATCAGCTTCAAATGTGCAACGTGGAATGACCATGAGTTCTGATAGTATGCTATATCCCACATTGTGTGTGCTTTAAATACTTTCGAACAGATGCTAATTACTTAAAGTTGCGGGGTGTGCTCACTTTACAGGATTCCGGCCAATTTCTTTTAACTATTCCACATTCAATGCAAAGACTGACCCAACTGTCTTTAGGTGAATTGACAGACTCCATCTTCTAATGGATGGGGGCCTTGGTGAATTTGCATTCAACACTTCATCTGCTGACAACTTCAGCAAGATTAGACACGGAGTGCTGGAGTAACTCAGCGGGTCGGGCAGCATCTCTGGAGAAAAGGAATAGATGACGTTTCGGGTCAAGACCCTTCTTCAGTCACCTTCATCGTATAGGTACACAAAAATGCTGCAGAAACTCAGCGGCATCTATGGAGCGAAGGAGATAGGCAACGTTTCGGGCCGAAACCCTTCATCGTATATCCATTTTCTCCAGAGATGCTGACTAACACGCTGAGTTATTCCAGCATTTTGTAGAGAGTTGCCACAGAAAGCTGTGGAGTCCAAATCAATGGAAGTCAGGAGTTATGCAGAGAAGGCAGGAAAATGGGGTTGCGAGGGAAAGACAGATCAGCCATGATTGAATGGCTCGACTTGTTGGGCCAAAAGGCCTAATTCTTCCCCTATCACAAAAGAATGCAGCCAGCATGGCCTGGCGCTCATGGAGGCCGGGGCCGAGTCAAGACCCTTCTTCAGACTGAGGGAGACACAGAGATAGAGAGGGAAACACAGAGATAGAGAGGGACACAGAGACAGAGAGGGAGACACAGAGACAGAGAGGGAGACACAGAGACAGAGAGGGAGACACAGAGACAGAGAGGGAGACACAGAGACAGAGAGGGAGACACAGAGACAGAGAGGGAGACACAGAGACAGAGAGGGAGACACAGAGACAGAGAGGCAGAGAGAGAGGGTAACTTGAAGTTAGAGAAGTCAATATTCATCTTGTTGGGTCTAATTGTCTGTGCCCGTTCTCACCTAGCCAACAGTTAACAATGGCCTGTTTCCTTCATCATCGTTACTTTTTTGCATATCTTTCATTCATTTGTTCTATATCTCACTACATCACCGTCTATATCTCTCGTTTCCCTTTCACCTGACTCTGTTTGAAGAAAGGTCTCGACCCGACACGTCACCCATTCCATTCTCTCCAGAGATGCTGCCTGTCCCGCTGAGTTACTCCACTATTTTGCGCCTGTCCTCAGCGTAAAGCAGCATCTGCAGTTCCTTCCTACACAATTAAGGAAGGGGAAACGGCATGTTCTCTGTTGAAGACAGTAGGA
>CM075982.1:67864775-67975238 GCA_038087875.1 Malacoraja senta
GGCAGGAACGGGGTACTGATTGGGGATGATCAGCCATGATCACATTGAATGGCGGTGCTGGGCCGAAGGGCCGAATGGCCTACTCCGGCACCTATTGTCTATTGGTAGAGTTGCTGCTTCACAGCACCATAGACCCGGGTTCGATCCTGACTAAGGGTGCTGTCTGTGCAGGAGTTGGTACATTCTCCCTGTGATCGCCTGGGATTTTTCCAGCTACTCCAGTTTCCTCACACATTCCAAAGATGTGCAGTTTTGTAGGTTAATTGCCTTCTCTTAATTGTCCCTAGTGTGCAGGATAGAACTAGCGTATGTGTGATTGCTGGTCGGCACAGACTCGGTGGGCCGAAGGGCCTGTTTCCACACTGTATCTCCAAACTAAACCCATATGGATGACCTAGATATGATTTGTTTTGATCTTTTCTTGCCTCCAGTTTATTCACCCCACCTCTACTTTCAGTCTGAAGAAGGATTCCGACCCAAAATCGCTAGAATTCGCTAGAATTTAGAAGATTGAGGAGGAACTTATAGAAACTTTCAAAATTCTTAAGGAGTTGGACAGGCTAGATGCAGGAAGATTGTTCCCGATGCTGGGGAAGTCCAGGACAAGGGGTCACAGTTTAAGGATAAGGCGGAAATCTTTTAGGACTGAGATGAGAAAAACATTTTTCACCCAGAGAGTGGTGAATCTCTGGAATTCTCTGCCACAGAAAGTAGTTGAGGCCAGTTCATTGGCTATATTTAAGAGGGAGTTAGATGTGGCCCTTGTGGCTAAAGGGATCAGGGGGTATGGAGAGAAGGCAGGTACAGGATACTGAGTTGGATGATCAGCCATGATCATATTGAATGGCGGTGCAGGCTCGAAGGGCCGAATGGCCTACTCCTGCACCTATTTTCTATGTTTCAATGTTTCTATGAAATGTCATCTATTCTTTCTCTCCAAAAATGCCGCCAAACCTGCTGAGTTACTCCAGCATTTTGTGTCTATCTTTGATGTAAACCAGCATCTGCAGTTCCTTCCTACCCATATATATTTACCTGGTCATTATTTCACTGCTATTTTTGGCTACATATATGCAGATTGGCTGCTTTTTTATGTCGCGCTTCAAAAAGGTTTTAATTTGATGCAAAATGCTGTGGGACATTCTGAGGTCATGAATGGTGCAGTATAAATGCAATTCTTCTGTTTATAACTACACTGAGGAAAAAAAAACCTCTTAACTGCTACACTTCTTTATAGTCTCGGCAATTTTTCTTCCTCCGACTGCATAATCTTTATAACATATGCCACCTTTTCCTTAAAGTGCAGCATGCCTTCTCCTCAACAACTCTCACAGGTTTGCGGAGAACAGTTTTCCTTTTCAAAATCCCTACTGGTTCTTTGTAATTACTTGTTCCAGATACTTTGGTCATTTTAATAATTACAAATTTGATCCAGCCAGCACATGTTAACAAAGTGATCTATGATAATTACTCTGGTAGGCCCTCGCCCCTTTATTTTTGAGATACTCCATGGAAACGGGCTCTTTGGCCTACCCAGTCCACACCAACAATCAATGGCCTGTCCAACTTTGCGATTTTTTCGGCGACTGCGAACATCAGTGACTGACGCCCTAAAAACCGTCAAGTTGTACAACACCCCGCGTCACCGTCACGTCAAGCTACGACACTCCGCGTCACCCGCCCTCACAACACAAGAAGGTTACACCCGAAGTATAACAATCACATTGGAAATTAACTCATCGACAATAAATCTAAGGACCAATAACTTTTTAATGGATAAGTCGGCGCTTTATATCCCGGCGTCACTGGGCGTCAGCCACAGGACAGCGTACGTCAGCGTGTGACAGGGCGCACGATATGAGAAGACACCCAGATGTCGCCTGAAGATTTTGAACATTCCAAACTCCAGGGGTGACAGGGAGACACCGCGCATCACTACATGCGTCACCCTGCGTCACGCCCCGACCACGCCGCGACAACCTCTTTTCAGGCTATCGCCGAAAATGGCGCCCAAGTGGGACAGGCCCTTCAATCACCCATTTACACTAGTTTAATGTTATCCCACTTTCTCATCTACTCATGACACACTAGGGGCAATTTACAGAGGCCAATTAACCCACAGTCCTAGTGTAGAAACAAAGAATGGCAGATGCTAGTTGAAATCAAAGATAGACTTGTGCTGGAGTAACTCAGCAGGTCAGGCAGCATCCCTGGAAAAAAAGGATGGTTCCTGACCAGAAACGTCACCTATCCTTTTTCTCCAGAGATGCTGCCTGACCCACTGAGTTACTCCAGCACATTGTGTCTATCAATCTTCAGTCCTACACATGTTTGGGATGTGGGGGGAAACCGGAGCACCTGGAGGAAACCCATGCAATCACTGGAAGAACAGGATTACACGTGGTCAGAGGATCACAAGCAAACTCCTCACAGACAGCACCCATGATCAGGATCAAACCCATGTATCTGATGCTGTGAGATAATGGTTAATGTTATGATAATGGATATTACAATTGCCTTACTCATCCCATAAGAAATATTCACTTTTGACTGTCTTCTGATCAATGATTTCTACAATCTCTATTATTTTATACCATTTTTGTAATATTCTATTTATTGTTCTCTTTTAACATAATTCGTTTAGTTTAGAAATATAGAATGGAAACAGGCCCTTCAGCTCACTGAGCCACTCCGACCATCTATAACCCGCTCACACCAGTTCTATAGTATCCCACTTTCCCATCCACTCCCTACATACAGGGGGCAATTTACAGAGGCCAATTAATTAACCTAATAAAGTGAAAACTCCACACAGACAGCATTGATAGGTTATTGATTAGTAACGGTGTAAAAGGTTACAGGGAGAAGGCAGGAGAAGGTCTTGAGAGGGGAAAATAGATCAGCCATGATCGAATGGCAGAGCAGACTCGATCTTTTGAATTAATAGTATTAAATGGATACAGATAAGAGTCAAGCAAGACTTAGAATGTAAATCATTCGATGGTCTAATATACATTGAGCTAACATTTCAATATTTTATGTTGGCTTGCACTGAAGATAGACACAAAATGCTGGTGTAACTCAGCGGATCAGGCAGAGTCTGAAGATGGGTTTAAAGCCTAAACGTCATCTATTCCGTTTTTCCAGAGATGCTGCCTGACCTGCTGAGTTACTCCAGCTTTTTGTGCCTATTTCAATATTTTTCAATGAATTTGGGTTTGCTATTATTTCCATTTGTAAGGTGAGGATTCTAATACAGAAAACAATGGAATAAACCTACACTCTGTGACGTTGGCACGGATGTATATTAGTGCTAACGTCCTCTGTTGATCATGTTAACAAAGTATTAATACTTTTTTCCAATGGTTAAACAGTTTGTCCAAAATAATGAACAATAGAACCGCATATAAATATAACTCCAGTTTGACAAGTATCATCATTTAAACAAAAACAGAAAATTCAAAAACTAAACACCATCTGTAAAGGTTTTAGCTTCAAATGCAGAATCTTGCCAGATATTATTTACACAAGCCACCAAACTGCTTCAAGTGATAACAAATCAAACTATTGGAATTTATTTTCCTTTCAAAGCTTTCCATTACAAGTGACCAAGAACCTTACAATGGATACACGCCTTATAAAGGGACATCCCTTATCCCCGATGACATTGTAATCTCAGTCAAAGAGGCCAATGTCAGAGGATCCTTCATGATGCTGAACCCTTGGAAGGCAACTGGACCTGATGGTGGACCTGGACCAACTGGCTGGAGTTTTCACGGACATCTTCAACTTCTAAGGTTCCAAGATTCCCACCTGTTTTAAAAAGACATCAACAATACTGTTCTCCAAGAAGAGTAAAGTGACATGCCTCAATGAATACTGACCAGTGGCACTAACATCCATGGAGATGAAGTGTTTTGAAAGGTTGGTTACAATGCACGTGAACTGCTAACTTTGTCAGGATGTGGATTCTCCTACTGCTGCAATAAATCAACAGAGGATACAATCTTACTGGCTCTCCACTCTGCACTGGACCACTTGGGCAACAAGAACATGTACACCTGGCTGTTGTTCATCAACTACAGCTTGGCGTTCAACCAAATCATCTGCTTTAGTCTTATCATTAAACTCAAGAGAATAGCATCTCTGCTCATTCGTATGTAACTAGATTCTTGACTTCCTCTTCGGCAGACCAAACTCAGTAGAAGTTGGCAATAACACTTCCCCCTCGATAATCATCCACACAGGATCATCACAGGCCGTGTGCTCAGTCCCCGGCTTTGCACTCTCTACACCCTGACTGTGTAGCAAGGCACAGTTCCAACGCCACGTTAAATTTGTTAACAATACCACTGTTGTTGGATGCATAATGAGTAAAGGTGATTTGAGGTTTGTGGATAAGAGATTGAAAATCTGATTGAATGGTGCCAGAACAACAATCTTGCTCTCAACATCAGCAAGACCAAGGAGCCGATTGTTGACTTCAGGAGGGGAAAGTCAAGGATCCACGAACCTGTCTTCATTGACAGATGGCAATGGAGAGAATCCACAGCTTCAGGTTCCTGGGCGTGCATATCCCTGAAGATCTGTCCTGGGCCCAGCACCTTGATGCAATCACAAAGAGAGCTCATTACAACCTCGATAGACACAAAATGCTGGAGTAATTCAGCAGGACAGGCAGCATCTCTGGAGAGAAGGAATGGGTGATGTTTTGGGTCGAGACCTTTCTTGAAACATCTACTTCCTTCGAAGATTGAGGAGATTCGGTCTGTGGATGAATATTCTATTGAACGTGTAGGTACCTAGTCTGGGAAAGGGTCTCGACCCAAAACGTCACCCATTCCTTCTCTCCAGAGATGCTGCCTGTCCCGCTCAGTTACTCCAGCATGTTGTGTCCATCTTCGGTAGAGACCACACCGACTGGTTGCACCATGGCTTGGTTCTGCAACTTGAACACCTTGGAACAAAGGAGATTACAGAGCGGCAGGTACTGCCTGGTCCATTTCGAGAGGCCATGCTCCATCAAAGGGATCTATAGCCTCAAAGAGGCATCCAACATCATCAAAGACCCACACCGCCCTGGCCATGCACTTCACCTGGTTCAAGAATAGCTTCTTCCCAGTCTTCTTCTTTCCTGTCCATCTTCCATGTTTCAAATGTTGACATCGCTGTCATCGTCCGTCCTGAAAAAGATGCAAGCATCCGGCGACAATCAGTGGGAGCCATCACTTGTTGCAATAGATGATTGTGGTAGCAGAATTAGCTCGGGATACTTCCAGTTTACAGCACTGCGACGTGGATGCTTCTGCTATGGGGCCTTCTTCCCAGTGATCATCGCCTCTTGAATACTACACAACACTAACCTCAGCGACTATGAACTTTCATGAACTGTGTCTTTGGTTGCACTACGGACTTTGGGTTTTTTTGCACTAGTACTATGGTTATTTATTTATCGGATTTTTTTATTATTACATTTATCTCTGGGTATTGCATTTACAGGCTTGTTTAGCTGCTGCAAGTAAAAATTTCATTGTTCTGTTGGCGGTACATATGATAATTAAACACCCTTTACTCTAAACGCTTTTGATTGCACTGTGTATTTTTCAGCAATGGATAGAAAATGGGAAACTGAACCTCCACATAACAAGAGAACATCATTTAATCTATTTACCACTTTGAGGTATGTAGATATTTGCTGTTCATTCAAAAACAATGCACCCAAAAGAGGATTTGCAGCCTTCAGTTGTAGAGCAAAATATGCCTCAAATTATAACACTTACAACATCTTAGAAAAGTATAAATATATTGTATTTTTAACTTTTTAGAAACCATTAATATTTAACCAATTAACCACATGGCTACAATGAAAAATCCACTCAAAATAAGGACAGAGCAAGGGGTCAAACAATAACTTGTGTACCCCAGAGGTTTGCAATCATCTTCAATATTATTATTCACAGATTCTTTTTTATTTCTGTTACCGCAAAGTTTTAAAGTCTTACAACTGTTTGAAACTGTTTCTGTACTAACCATAAAGCTTTCCTTTTCAACAATTGATTCTCAGTCAATGTTTAATCATCCAAGCTATCTGAACCCGTCCATTGAACCAGGGCTGTCTCTGGTCTCAAAGGTCACTATTGTTTAATGGTGAAAAAAAGGACTAGTTGACAAGTTACTTCGTGAACTACAGGCATTAATGGGACAGTGCACAGACATGAGCAGATGTCTCCAGATGATCGATATGTCAATCGGGTGAATAAGATGCTACATAAATATGATCATATTGAATTATCCACTGATAGTACAGGGTCAAAAGTAAAGCAATTTCAACTGACTCTGATTCTGTTTGGAATGACCTGAAATGATTTCAACTCCTTTGAATTTATTTTAAAATTGTGTAGCATGTTATGCTATTGTTACATCACAACAGTGATGCATGTACATTGATGCTACCATGTATGACAGTGAAGAATATACCAGTGAATATGATTCAAACTTTGTGCAAAAACTGTGTGGCATAACAAACAGGATAAATGTGACAACAACATATTTCTATAGCATTTCTACAATGTAATCATTCATCTCTAGCTGTTTTGCTGGAGACCTGATAGACATGTGAAAAATTATGAGAGACATAGATAGGGTAAACAGTCAGAACCTATTTCCCTTGATGGCAATGTCTAGTATTATAGCTTTAAGGTGTTTTTGACTAATCTTTCTCATCATTTGGTTGAAATTTTCAAATTCCTAGGAGTCAATGTCACCAACAACTTCTCCTGGACCACCCATATTGAAGCAACGACCATGAAAGCTAACCAACGTGTCGTGTCTACTTCCTTAGAAGGCTTAGGAAGTTCGGCATGTCCCCTACAACTCTCACCAACCTCTACAGATGCATCATAGAAACCATTTTATCAGGATGCATCACGGCTTGGTTTGGGAACAGCTACATGCCAGACCGCAAGAAATTGCAGCGAATTGCGGACGCATCTCAGACCATCACACAAACCAACCTCCCTTCTATTGACTCCATTGATACCTCACGCTGCCTCGGCAAGGCCAGCAGCATTATCAAGGACGAGTTACACCCTGAGCACTCCCTCTTCCCCCATTCTCCCATCGGGCACGCTATGATACGATAGAACTTTATTTATCCCAGGAGGGAAATTAATTTGACAGCAGTCATAAACAACACAAAATACATGAAACATGAAAATAAAATGACGAGTGGTAAGGCTTTGGGGATGTGCAAAGATAGGGGAGGTGGGTGGGTGGGGGGGGGGGGTCAGTCTCAATCTCAGTCTACCCCACGACAGAAGGGGGAGGAGTTGTACAGTTTGATGGCTACAGGGAAGAAGGATCTCTTGTGGCGTTCTGTGCTGCATCTTGGTGGAACCAGTCTGTTGCTGAAGGTGCTCTTCAGGTTGACCAGTGTGTCTGCAGTTTTTTTTTTTTTTTTTTTTTTTTTTTTTTTTTTTTTTTTTTTTTTTTTTTTCCCAGGGGTTTTTTTTTTTTTTTTTTTTTTTTTTTTTTTTTTTTTTTTTTTTTTTTTTTTTTTTTTTTTATTTTTTTTTTATTTTTTTATTTTTTAGAAGTACGGTAGATTACAGTAATGTACAACACGTATATATTAATACATTTTTTGTACCGCTTCATTTTTTTAAACTTTAAGAAAGAAAAAGAAAGAAGTAAGAAAAGTGAAGAAAGTGCGCAAAGGTTGTGAAGTGCAAAAGAGTGTTGGGAAAAGAAAGCCCCTTAGAGAAGAGGTTAGAGAAGGAAGTAAAGTTAGAAAATAGACCCTAGAAAAAAAAAGAGAAAGAAAGAAGGAACAATCGCTCTATTATAACTCTTATACTATACTTCATAGAGAAGGAACTACCAACCAAGTCTGTTTTTATTTTACCTCCCATTACCAGGTCCAGATACCTTTTATTTATTTATTTGTTTTTCTAAATTACTATTGCACCTCATGCTTGTAATAGGTCCAAAAACGCAGACCACGTCTTTTGAAATTGATCTACTTTACCTACTAGGAGGAATCTCATCTCTTCCAGATGTAATGTTTCCAACATATTTGATGTCCACATTTTTATTGTTGGTGTGTTCTGCAGTTTGAGGAGCATCCTCCCCTCCAAGACCAACCTCCCTTGAATCCAACTCCGCCCCCAGGACGGAGCCAGCCTTCCTGATGAGTCTGTTGATCCTATTGGCGTCCGCAGCCTTCGCCCTGCTGCCCCAGCACACGGCAGCGAAGAAGATGGCACTGGCTACCACCGATTGGTAAAAACATCTGCAGCATGTCACTGCAGATGTTGATGGAGTGGAACCTTCTCAAAAAGTACAGCCGGCTCTGTTCCTTCTTGTACAGGGCCTCAGCATTCCTGGACCAGTCCAGTTTACTGTCCGGGTACACTCCCAGGTGTTTATACTCCCTGGTAAACTGCACATCCACACCATTGATGGAGACAGGGGACAGGGGTGTTCCTCTCCTCCTAAAGTCCACCACTAAGTCAATAGACAATAGGTGCAGGAGTAGGCCATTTGGCCCTTCGAGCCAGCACCACCATTCAATGTGATCATGGCTGATCATCATGAACCCCTTAGTCTTGTCAGTGTTGAAGTGCAGGTAATTCAGCCCACATCACAAAAGGTGTAGAAGTGTGAAAATGCACACCACCAGATTCAGGGAGAGTTTCTTCCCAGCTGTTATCAGGCAACTGAGTCATCCTACCACAACCAGAGAGCAGTGTTGAACTACCCTGGTGACCAAAGATCCTATAGATCACTCCAAAGATCACTCCTTCTAAATGCAATGGGCTGACGAGTAGTACGCAACGGAACGGAATGTGGGCCTTTTTTTCATCCATTTCCGTAACCCAACCCGACCCGCAGTTGCGGGGGAACAGTTTGTGTTAATAAATTAAAATTCTGAAAATGAGGAGAAGATTTTTACCAAATAACTTATATTTTTACGAGGATGTTTCCGTAACCGGCTTCCGTCTCCGCACTAGTATCTTTGCTCCGCTACGGGATCTTTGGTGTGGAGACTGGAAGCCGGTTACGGAAATGGGGCCTAAAATTACCCATGAATCTGCCCATGACCGTACTACGTCTTTTTCGTCGAGTGGTCTATCTTGCTTGCTATAGGATCTTTGCTGGTGACCCTCTGACTATTCTTGATCGGACTTTGCTGGCTTTACTTTGCACTAAACGTTATTCCCTTATCATGTATTCACACACTGTAAATGGCTCGATTGTAATCATGCATTGTCTTTCTGCTGACTGGTTAATTGCAACAGAAGCTTTTCATTGTACCTCGGTACACGTGACAATAAGCTAAACTAAATCTCATCTGGAGGAATCTCTAGTTCATCTAAATCTTAGCATCAGTCAAGCAATCTACCTGGACAAAAATGATTGTCAGGTCGAGTGGAATGATGGCCATGCACAGTTGAATGTAACATGACATAAGTTCTCTGCCTCAGAGGGCGGTGGAGGCAGGTTCTCTGGATGCTTTCAAGAGAGAGCTAGATAGGGCTCTTAAAAATAGCGGAGTCGGGGGATATGGGGAGAAGGCAGGAACGGGGTACTGATTGGGGATGATCAGCCATGATCACATTGAATGGCGGTGCTGGTTCGAAGGGCCAAATGGCCTACTCCTGCACCTTTTGTCTATTGTCTATAAGTGTAACCTTCACTTCTGGGTTATTGGGCAACGTAGACGTGGGGAGGTAAATGTCAGAAACACCTAAGGTCAGCGCGCAGGGAAAGGGTGTGAATCGTTGGTAGCGAGGCGCAGTAAAGAATCAATCTACACCCTTGGACTCAGTAAAGAGGGTAAAATCGCTGGTACCTTGATTGCATGTATGATTATATCAACGAATGTGAATTTTAGGACCGCCTGTAAAGTTATTATTATGGCGGCACGTACTGGCGCAGTGGTTTGAAGAGACTGACTAATTGAACTAGAAAAAAAATCCCACCATCACCAGAAAACGGCACAAAGTGCTGGAGTAACTCAGCGTCACAGACTCCAGCACTTCGCGTCTTTTTTCTTCTGCAAACCAGCATCTGCAGTTCCTTGCTTCCACCCGTCACAGTGCTGGGAACACGGGGGCTAGACATTCCTATCGATGGTCAGAGTGCCAGTCGATGGTACCAGTTGAAAGTACACGTTTGCTCAATACTAATAGTGCGCTCTCTTTACTCAAGATATTCAGCAGGTTACTTTGTGCTCAGCTGATCATCGGTGAAGTGGGCTCATTGCTGGGAGGGCTGAGATCCTCAGATCTCAGCTCTGGACATTAACGGAGCCTCTCACGCAATGGCCAAAGCTGCCACCAAACAGAAGCGATCCCCCAAAACCGTGTTGGCTGGACTTTGCTGCAAAAACAGTTTGGGGTTGTGAGAGATGCGACATTAGGGGCGGCACAGGGGCGCAGCGGTAGAGTCGTTGCCTTACAGCGCCAGAGACACGGGTTCGATCCTGACTACGGGTGCTGTCTGTACGGAGTTTGTACGTTCTCCTTGTGACCCCCATGAGTTTTCTCCGGGAGCTCCGGTTCCCTTCCACATTCCAAAGACATGGAGGTTTGTAGGTTAATTGGCTTCTGTAATTTGTCCCTAGTGTGTAGGACAACACATATGTAAATGTTTCTTCCTTGGATAGAACATGTTCGGAGAGTTAAGGGACAAGCGCGGGTAGGTGGGATTAGTGTAGCTGGGACATGGTCACGTTGGGCCGAATGGCCTGTTTCCACGCTATATCTCTGGAACTAAAACCGTAAATGCATTTTTTAATTACTCTGTGATTATTATATCCTCACCCGACACACTTTCCCTCCAACGCTGCCGGCGTTTAGCAGACTACAAACGATTATCCAACTTCCATCCGGCACTCAAATACACCTGGACCATTTCGGACACTTCCCCACCATTCCTTGACCTCACTATCTCCATCGCAGGTGATAGACTTCATACCGACATCCACTACAAACCTACCGACTCCCATGGCTATCTGGACTACACTTCTTCCCAACCTGCTTCCTGTAAGGACTCCATCCCCCACTCTCAATTCCTCCGTCTACGCCGCATCTGCTCCCAGGATGAGGCGTTCCACACCAGGGCATCTGAAATGTACTCATTCTTCAGGGAACGGGGGTTCCCCACCTCCACCATAGATGAGGCTCGCACCAGGGTCTCTGCCATACCCCGCAACACTGCTCTCTCTCCCCATCCCCCCACTCACAACAAGGGCAGAGCCCCCCTAGTCCTCACCTTTCACCCCACCAGCCGTCACATACAGCAAGTGATCCTCCGTCAGTTTCGCCACCTCCAACGTGACACCACCACTCGCCACATCTTCCCATCTCCCCCCATGTCTGCCTTCCGCAAAGACCGCTCCCTCCGTAACTCCCTTGTCAATTCTTCCCTTCCCTCCCGTACCACCCCCTCCCCGGGTACTTTCCCTTGCAACCGCAAGAGATGCAACACTTGTCCCTTCACCTCCCCCCTCGATTCCATTCAAGGACCCAAGCAGTCGTTCCAGGTGCGACAGAGGTTCACCTGCATCTCCTCCAACCTCATTTATTGCATCCGCTGCTCTAGATGTCAGCTGATCTACATCGGTGAGACCAAGCGGAGGCCCGGCGATCGTTTCGCCGAACACCTCCGGTCGGTCCGCAATAACCTACCTGACCTCCCGGTGGCTCAGCACTTCAACTCCCCCTCCCATTCCGTATCTGACCTCTCTGTCCTGGGTCTCCTCCATGGCCACAGCGAGCAACACCGGAAATTGGACGAAATGCACCTCATATTCCGCTTGGGCAGTCTATATCCTGGGGGCATGAACATTGAATTCTCCCAACTCTGCTAGCCCTTGCTGTCCCCTCCCCTTCATCAGCCCTCTGGTTGTCTCCTCCCATCCCCCAGCCCTCGGGCTCCTCTCGCCTTTTTCCTTTCTTCCTTCTCCCCACCCCCTATCAGTCTGAGAAGTGTTTCGGCCCGAAACGTTGCCTATTTCCTTCGCTCCATAGATGCTGCTGCACCCGCTGAGTTTCTCCAGCATTTTTGTGTACAAACGATTATCACAGCTCAGCGCACTAAAATATGCCATCAAATTATGTTCACACACAAACGGAACGCACTTCACCCGTTCCCTCCAACAATCTGCAACAGTGCCTCTTTACCGGGGTTGTATAGAAAGATAGAAAATAGGTGCAGGAGGAGGCCATCCGGCCCTTCGAGCCAGCACCGCCATTCATTGTGATCATGGCTGATCGTCCCCTATCAATAACCCGTGCCTGCCTTCTCCCCATATCCCTTGACTCCACTAGCCCCTAGAGCTCTATCTAACTCTCTCTTAAATCCACCCAGTGACTTGGCCTCCACTGCCCTCTGTGGCAGGGAATTCCACAAATTCACAACTCTCTGGGTGAAAACGTTTTTTCTCACCTCAGTCTTAAATGGCCTCCCCTTTATTCTAAGACTGTGGCCCCTGGTTCTAGACTCGCCCAACATTGGGAAGTTATTAGATAGTTGTTTGATGATTCTGTAACATGGTGGTGGGTCTGTCACCACGGTTTTGGTTTTTTATTGGTTTTTGTATCGTGTAGAAATTAAAAGTAAATTATTTTTTGATACAAAAAAAAACCCCAGTCTGCAACAGTGTAGCAAGTCTGTAACAAACACCAGGGCCAGCAACACCTAGGGATCAATCACTTCATTGATTACAGTGTATCGATGCAGTCTTTGGGCGCTGCAAGCGCGAACGCACACGAAGCACAAGAGGCTGCAGATGCTGCAATCTGGAGCAAAAATGCAAAGAGTCAAGAGTGTTTTCCTGTCGTATGTCCCAGATAGAACAATGACATTCTTACAATAGATATGTAAACATGTGTAGCAAGGAACTGCAGATGCTGGTATAAACTGAAGATAGACACAAAAAGCTGGAGTAACTCGGCGGGACAGGCGGCATCTCTGGAGAGAAGGAACGGGTGACGTTTCGGGTGGTAAACATAATGTTCTGTAAACACCACAGAAAACAACAAAAAAGTCAAGAGTATTTTATTGTCATATGTGCCCCAGATAGAACAATGAAATTCCTACTTGCGGCAGCACACCAGAATATGTAAACATCGTACACTGTAAAAACGATATAATATTAAAGAAAAATAGTTCAGTATAGACACAAAATGCTGGAGTAACTCAGCGGGACAGGCAGCAGCGTCTCTGGAGAGAAGGAACGGGTGACGTTTCGGGTCGAGACCCTTCTTCAGACTGAGTCGACCCGGGTCTCGAACAGAAACCACCCATTCCTTCTCTCGATGGGCAGAGAAAGAGACATGTTGGAAGTCCACGTTTGCTCAACACTAATAGTACGCTCTCTTTACTCAAGATATTCAGCAAGTTACTCTGTGCTCAGCTGACCAACGGTGAAGTGGCCTCATCGCAGGAAGTTTACAGAGCATTGTGTTTAGACTCGAAACGTCACCCATTCCTTCTCTCCAGAGATGCTGCCTGTCTCGCTGAGTTACTCCAGCTTTTTGTGTCTACCTTCGGTGTAAACCAGCATCTGCAGTTCCTTCCAACACAAAAAGTTCAGTATATATATATATATAATATATATATACATACACATAAACATAGATGCTGCTGCTACACATGCTACAGATGCTACACATAAACATAAACAAATAATAATAAGTGTAGGTAGAAGGGTTTCGTCCCGAAACGTTGCCTATTTCCTTCGCTCCATAGATGCTGCTGCACCCCCTGAGTTTCTCCAGCGCTTTTGTCTACCTTCGATTTTCCAGCATCTGCAGTTCCTTCTTGAACTTAATAATAGTGTAGGAAATAACTGCAAATGCTGGTTTACAGCGAAAATAGACAAAGTGCTGGAGTAACTCAGCGGGTCAGGCAGCATCTCTAGAGAAGATGAATAGGTGACCTTTCGGGTCGAGACCCTTCTCCAGATCAATAATAGTGCTGGAGGAATTCAAGAAGAATCTGGAACCAAAACGTCGTCTATCCATTTCCCCTCCACAGATGCTGCCTGGCCCGCTGAGTTCCACCCAATATCCTCGCCAAACTTCTTAGAGCGCTACAGGTAAATACTACTGCTAAATTCCGCAGACGCTAGAGATTACCCTAATCAACAACTGCAGTATCATCTGATCACATGAACTGTGATTTACCTCGGCGGTTGACAAATTAACCGCAAAATAAGAGCGGCCACAAACTCGCAGGAGGAAACCGTGCACCGATTTCGGAAGCATTCCAGAATATTAATCAACTCGGGACTTCCACCACAGTCCAGTTCAAACCGCTGCTGGGAACCCGACTCCTTTGCAAACAGGAAACGCTCTGCCTCGAGTATGTGCGTTTGTGTGTGTGTGTGTGTGTGTGTGTGTGGGGGTGGGGGTGGGGGGTGGGGGGGGGGGGAGTAACAAAAAGGATAGGCACAAAATCCCGGAGTAACTCATCGAGACCCTTCTTCAGACTGGTTGGGATAAAGGAAACGAGAGATATATACTGTAGACAAAAATGCTGGAGGAACTCAGCGGGCGAGGCAGCATCTGTGGAGCGAAGGAATTCCCTTCGCTCCATAGATGCTGCCTCACCCGCTGAGTTTCTCCAGCATTTTTGTCTACCTTCGATTTTCCAGCACCTGCAGTTCCTTCTTAAACAGATATAGACGGCGATGTAGGGAGATATAGAACAAATGAATGAAAGATATGCAAAAAAAAAAAGTAACGTCACCCATTCCTTCTCTCCAGAGAGATGCTGCCTGACCCGCTGAGTTACTCCAGCATTTTGGGGTTTAAAACAGCGTCTGCAGGTCCTTCCCACACAAAGAAGTCCGCTTTGAGAAGTGTTAAAGAAGGAACTGCAGATGCTGGAAAATCGAAGGTAGACAAAAATGCTGGAGAAACTCAGCGGGTGCAGCAGCATCTATGGAGCGAAGGAAATAGGCAACGTTTCGGGCCGAAACCCTTCTTCAGACGTACTGTTTGTCACCTTGGGAGATGGGACATTTGACTGGTATTTGACACCTCTTTAGAAAGTAATTTGTAAGTGAAGGGAAGGGGAGGGGGGATTTGGAGAACTTAACCCAGCCACACAAAAAAAAAGCCCAAATCGTATGTACGTGTCGGAAAGAACTGCAGATGCTGCCTGACCCGCTGAATTCCACCCCAATACCCCCACCAAACTTCTTAGAGCGCTACAGGTAAATACTACTGCTAAATTCCGCACACGCTAGAGATTACCCTAATCAACAACTGCAGTATCATCTGATCACATGAACTGTGATTTACCTCGGGGGTTGACAAATTAACCGCAAAATAACAGCGGCAAAAATCTCCCCAGCTCTCAGCGGGACAGGGCAGCAACTCCGGACAGCAGGAACGGGTGCCGTTTTGTGTGGGGGTGGTGGGGGGGGGGGGGGCAGCATCTTCAGACTCATATTGTGTTGTGCTCCTTTGCTCATGAGAAGATAAGCGGATGCAGTGAACGATCAAAGTTCGAGTCACGTGCTCCTTTGTGGCTGGTATAAAAGTCCAGTTTCAGGTGGTATTTTGTGCAGCTCAGTCGCGCTGGGACAGGGGGGAAGGAGCGAGCAAACCCGGGGGCTGGTGGAGGAGAGAAGTGAGGGGGTGGGAGGGGGAGGAAAGCGCTGGTGTTGGTTGGAGCAGCTGAGGCGCTGCCTGCCTGCCTGCCTGCTTTGCTTGGTGCACGGAGCTCGGAGTTGTCAGGGCGCAGACCAACCCACCTCTGGCGGAGGGAGAGATGTCCGCCGTACGCTGCCGGCTGCCCTTCCTCGTCATCTTCCTGGAGGGGGTGTTACTGGTCCTGATCGCCCTCTTTGTCACTTACGACGTCCACTCGGACGCCGCCGCCCAGAGCAACGAGACTGACCACAGCCGCAACCAGCTCTATGCCATCTTCCCCGTCTTCCAAGACATCCAGGTGATGATCTTCGTGGGCTTCGGGCTCCTCATGGGCTTCCTGAAGAAGTACGGCTACGGTGGCATCGCCTCAACTTCATGATCGCGGTGTTCTCCGTGCAGTGGGCTCTGCTGGTCCAAGGCTGGTTCTACCACTTCCACCACGGCAAGATTCACATCGGGGTGTACAACCTGCTGACGCAGAGACCGTGTGCGCCACCGTCATGATCTCCTTCGGGGCGGTGTTGGGCAAAACCAGCCCGGTGCAAATCCTGGTGCTGGCTCTGCTGGAGGTGCCCATCTTCACGGCCACCGAGTGGGTGATCATCGAGCTGCTGAAGATCAAGGACGTCGGCGGCTCCATCACCATCCACTTGTTCGCTTGCTACTTTGGCCTGAGTGTCACCACGGTGCTGTACAGGCCGGGCCTGAAGGGTGGGCACAAGGACGAGGGGCCGGACTACAACTCGGACAAGTTGGCCATGCTGGGGACGCTCCTGCTCTGGGTCTTCTGGCCCAGTTTCAACTCGGTCTTCGCCTCCACCGGAGACGGCCAGCACCGGGCCGTGTTGCACACCTACATCGGGCTCAGTTCCTGCACCCTGACCACTTCGCCATCTCCAGCCTGTTGGACAAGCGGGGCAAGATCAACATCGCTCACATCCAGAACGCGGCTTTGGCCGGCGGGGTGGCGGTGGGCTCGGCGGCTGACATGATGGTCACCCCAGCCGGAGCCTTCACGCTGGGTTGCATCGCCTCCGTCCTGTGCACCTTGGGATTTAAATACCTCACCCCGTTCCTGGCCAAGAAGCTGAAGATTCAGGACGTGTGCGGCATCAACAACTTGCACGGCATCCCCGGCTTCGTCGGGGCGATAGCCGGCATCGCCACCATCCTGCTGACTGACGACCAGAGCTACGGACACGGCCTGTACGACACCTTCCCGGAGAGAGCGCCCAAGGAAGGAGACGAGAGGCTGGCCGAGCTGGTCCGGCTGACTGCCGAAGGTTGAAGGCTGGAGGGGGCCGAACGGCCTGGGACCAAGCCCAATACCAGGCAGCGGCCATCGGGGTGTGTCTGGGAATCGCCGTCCTTGGAGGGACAGTCACCGGATTCATCTTAAATTACCTTTCCTGGCCCAACCCAAAGACGAGTATTGCTTCAACGATGATCCTTATTTCGAGGTGCCAGAAGTGCAAGAGAAAGAAGAATTTGAATTTACTAATAAAAACAATGCGAACAATAACCAAGGACTTAAACTTCCAGTGTGATTCCAACTCTTTAGGATGTGTGAGCATCGGATGTTCTCAGCTTCCAAGAGGGGGTGCGACAGAAAGACCTGCTTGTGGTTAGCATGTCTTGTGCTAATTGTCCCAATACTTTTTACCAGATATACTTATTAAAAGAGAAGCCTTTTAACCTGAATTGAGTTGAAAAAAAAATTACTGTCTGGGAATCGCGGAGCGTCCTATTTTTTTTTTAATAAGTGATTTGACAAAAACAAAAACAATTCAAGATTCAAAAAGCAAATTCACTCCTCCTCCTCCTCCAAAATCATTCACAACTCCCGCATGTTCTTATCTGAGCTATACGCTAAAAACGTTACTCGGAATGCGAATCAGAGAATGTTTCTCATACCTGTTGCTTTTTTATTTAGAAGGACAAAAAAAAAAAATGATTACTGTAGTTTCCTGCCTACAACATGCGGAGAAATGAGACACAAATTCACAAAAGTCTGAGCTGACTCCGACCTGCCTGAGTAGCACGCTAATCATTAATGTCAGTCAGTCTCTGCTACCGACCAGGTCCACTCCCAATCTGTGCAGATGAGCCTTGTGTAAGAGTGAGCTTCTATTTTTCCTTTTTATACGTCAGTAACTGATTGCTCTTTAACTTCACGCTGTAAGATTTTAAATGGAGACTTCTAAAGACGAGTTAATATTAAAAAAAGAATTTTTATTTGCAATGCAATAAGGTCATGAATAGTTTTTAAGAAATTCAAATAAAAGTTGTTCAAACACAATGATTCGGAGTGCTCAGTAATTTCAATGTTTCCACAAAAAGTTTGTTTAAATGTTGCTGACTGTGTTTCCGTATTCTTTTTTCCCAAATATTGTAAATATTTTGGACAGTTTTTCATTCTCCACCCGCCTTCCTTTCCCAGAAGGTGCAGTTCCACGGGACCTTCCAGAATTTTCCACCACTCACCAGTCTTAATGTGCAAACCTAGATAATGAGTGTTGGCAGGTTTCACAGGCTCTCTGTGGGAGGGAGGGAGGGAGGTTCACATCTGTGCCAGCTCCTGCCATTGAACTTGGGAGGAAGACCATTCAGCCCAAAACAAGTTCTCAACCTCTCTCGCCAGCGCCACCTATCCCCCCATCCCCCACCTCCCCACTTCACCCACCTCCCCACTTCACCCCATCCCACCATTCCAGAAAATATATTTTTATGTAGGAGTCACTGATGGCTAACTATTAACACCCTGGAGTAAATGCACCATAGACTGAAATCAAAGCTGATGCCCCCTGATGTTTACATATCAAATTTGCATCATCTGTGCCAATTGAACCTCCAAGACTACAACCCTTTCCTTCTTTATCCCATTAGCATAGAAACATAGAAAATAGGTGCAGGAGGAGGCCATTCAGTCCTTCGAGCCAACACCGCCATTCATTGTGATCATGACTGATCGTCCCCAATCAATAACCTGTGCCTGCCTTCTCCCCATATCCCTTCTCCCCATATCCCTTGATTAGCCCCTCTCTACCTGCCTTAAAGACCTGAAGCTTTCATTTCCAGACGTTTATATCTATGACCCTTACTTCTCCTTTGAAAGTGAATTGTATGAAAACACGTGTTAAAATATGTCGGACCATTTCCCTACTGATCTTGATTAACCTTTCATCTTTTCCTTCGTTAGTACCTCCACCATAATAAGCCATTTTCCTCTGATCCACACAATGAACTGAAATTCAAGTCAGCTTTTTTTTCTCGACTCCACACCTTCGACGACCTTTCCCAACTGCCCCAATTCATTACAATGCCGACCACTCTTCATAAATACGTCACCGTGCATTTGGGAAGTCTCAAGGCCATAACATTTGCTATATTAATGAATATTAGTGATTTGTTGTTCTGCGAATATATACGAAAACGTATTTATGCTAATTTGGCACATTCTTCTTTTGCATTTTCTTTCTTGATTCAGCAACTTCTCTTTCCTATCTCTGTACCCTATCCATTGCAAGTTTTGTTTTATGTTATATTATCTCCTTACAAACAGTGATCCAATTTTTCCTATTGAGATCTGACTCCTCTTCAGAGCTCTATATCACCCTACATCACTTCATTTATTTCTCTTCTCTTGTGTTCCCCTGAGGAAAGACAATCCTCATCCTAATTTACAGAGAATGAACTTCCAGCTCCCTTATCCTGATACCGCACTTCCTAAAATGACACAAAGAGTTGGAGTAACTGAATGGGTCGGGCAGCATCTCTGGCAACCAGCCTGAAGAAGGGTCCCCACCCGAAACATCGCCTATCCATGTTCTCCAGAGATGCTACCTGACCCATTGAGTTACTCCAACTCTTTGTATCCTTTTGTGTAAACCAACACGGTCTGAAGAAGGGTTTCGGCCTGAAACGTTGCCTATTTCCTTCGCTCCATGGATGCTGCCTCACCCGCTGAGTTTCTCCAGCATTTTTGTCTACTTTCGATTTTCCAGCATCTGCAGTTCCTTCTAAAACATCTGCACTTCCTTGTTTCCACTACACCTCAGAAGTTTGCTCAGAGAGGGTTTTGATTAGAAACTAACGGAATCAGTGTTGCCTTGATACAAGGATTTTTCCAGGCCGAACATGAACTTTGCATTAATTTTTAAATGATTTTTCCATTCTTACCTCCACGACACTGGAATAAATAATAATGCTCTCAGTAATCTAGGTGCATCAACTATGAAACGGCATTGTACAATTCCACACTACCCATGTACCTGTGCCTATATTTAAGGTGGTGTTACCTACAAACTTTTATTCAGATCTATATCCCTTTTCTCTTATTCAATTCTCTTTCTAATGTCATGGTTGATTTAACATCATTATTCACGTAGACAACATCCAGATTTAACATTAATAAAAAACACTTGTTCTACCTCGGTTTTTCTAACTCATAGTATTTACTGTTGGCTCAGAGATAATTACTTTTTCTCTCACTTTTTAAAACTACAGCCTTAACCTTTGGTCTTCCAGTGAACCCACTACTACATTTTCTAGTAACACTTTTTTGCCGTATCTTTTTATCCTCGTGAATCTACACTGTCAGAATCAGCAAGGGACTATTATTTGTTTTCCTTGCAGAAACTTTGTTTCTGTAACTTCAAGTTTGAATCTATTACCTTTTTATCTTATTCCTCCAAATTCCCACCTATTTCTTTCTCAGGCCAAGAAATATTAGAGATATGATTCCCTCTGACATTGTTATTTGTATCTCTGTTTTTACATTTTCTTTTCAATATCTCTTCCCCCAATCCATTTTAAGTTTTGTTTTAAATTATAGTCACAGACTCATGCAGTACCCCATAAGCCTTTCGGCCCAACTCGTCCATGCTAACCCAGATGCCCCATCTCAAATAGTCCCATTTGCCCATGTTTAAGGTCATATGGTCATGAGTGATAGTAGAATTAGGCCATTCGGCCCATCAAGTCTACTTCGTCATTCAATCATGGCTGGTGTATCTCTCCCTCCCAACCCCATTCTCCTGCCCTCTCTCCCCATAACCTCTGACACCCATACTAATCAAAATATCTATCTATCTCAGCCTTAAAAAAATATCCACTGACTTGGCCTCCACAGCCTTCTGTGGCAACAAATTCCACAGATTCACCGCCCTCTGGACTAAGTAAATTTCTCCTCATCTCCTTCCTAAAAGAACACCCTTTAATTCTGAGGCGAGTATAGGCCCAGTGCCGACAAACGCTCATCATAGGTTAACCTACTCCTTCCTGGGATCATCCTTGTAAACCTGGCTCATATCCCTCTAAACTTTGCCTATCCATGCACCTGTCCAAATGTATTTTAAATGCTGTTTATTGTATATAACCTCAACTATTATAGCCTCAACTACCTTCTCTGGCAGCTCGATCCATATACCCACCACCCTCTAAGTGGGTCATGCCCTTGAATCACTTGGTTGTATGTTCTTCTGGACCTACAGTACTTGTGTGTGAATAGATCTAATGTATCAAATTGGATATTAAATTAATTTTGAATATAGCATGCTCTATTTTATAACTTTATCAGTGAATATAAGTTATTGATATAGTTTTTTTCAGTAAAAACATTTATGATTTATTTATATGCATTGTAGAACTAAATATATTACAGTTATCCTTTCTGGTACACAGTTCTCAGTCCTGGTAAATGGATTTACATTGTAATAGCAAATAATGCTGAACAATAGCATAAATGTTGATATGAATAAATCTGAGCAAAAGTAGATCCTCAAGGCCTAGTTGTGTTAGTTAAGCAGTAAGTTCAGGCCTTTGATTGGGGCAACAATGAGAAATCAAAGTTCTATTCTTGATAGGTTTAGTCAACTTCAAGTTGATTCTCGTTATCAGCTTAACTATCTATGAAAACGGGCGGTACTGTGGGCAACGGTAGAGTTGCTGCCTTACAGCACCAGAGACCAGGGTTCGATCCTGACCACGGGTGCTGTCTATACTGAGTTTGTACGTTCTCCCTGTGACCGCACGGGTTAACTCCAGGTGCTCTGCTTTCTTCCTACACTTGAAAGACGTGCAGGTTTGCAGGTTAATTGGCTTTGGTAAAAATGGTAAATTGTCCCTAGTGTGTAGGATAGTGCTTGTGTATGAGTGTTTGCTGGTCAGAGTGGACATGGTGGGCCGAATGGCCAAATAATTTTCACGCTTTATCTCTAAGTCTAAAGCCTAAATTAAGGCAAGAAAAGATTTAAAAAAAATTATGAAATCGCATTTTGTCCCACAGTCCTCGAAAAACGCAATCCATTTGGGACACATCGTAGGTCCGAGCTAAACATGATTAATAAACTTTTGTTCATACACATAGTAACATTCACAGAGTTATGTAAATTCCTATTCCTCTCCCAGTTACTGCGCCTCCAAGTCATATCACAAGGCATCTTTGGCACACTTTGAGATCAGTATATTCATGTACAAGATTAATTCTAGTCTGGGTAAATAGTTCTTCCTTTTTAGAAAAATATAGAAAATAGGTGCAGGAGGAGGCCATTCGGCCCTTCAAGCCAGCACCACATATTTTTGGATTGTAACATTGATCATTGATAGATCATTCATTTGCTGATGTTGGGATGGGAGCAATATTCTCACAACCTATCAATGCTCATTGTTTCATTCTCTTCCTATACATGGCTGTAAATGGAACTTATAAGCAAGCATATATGATGTTCCATCTGCCTGATAATGTGAGACTTGGCCAACAGAGACGCAACAAAAGCTTTTCACTGTAACTCGGTACATGTGACATTAAACTAACTAAACTAAGCTGAAATTAATACATAGAAACATAGAAAATAGGTGCAGGAGGAGGCCATTCGGCCCTTCGAGCCCGCACCGCCATTCATTGTGATCATGGCTGATCATCCCAAATCAATAACCCGTGCCTGCATTCTCCCCATATCTCTTGATTCCACTAGCCCCTAGAGCTCTATCGAACTCTCTCTTAATCCATCCAGTGATTTGGCCTCCACTGCCCTCTGTGGCAGGGAATTCCATAAAATCACAACTCTCTGGGTGAAAACGTTTTTCTCAGCTCAGTCTTAAATGGCCTCCCCCTTTATTCTAAGTCTGTGGCCCCTGGTTCTGGACTCGCCCAACATGGGGAAAAAAATTCTGCATCTAGCTTGTCCAGTATTTTTATAACTTTATAAGTTTCTATAAGATACCCCCTCATCCTTCTAAACTCCAGTGAATACAAGCCTAGTCTTTTCAATCCTTCCTTCATATGACAGTCCCGCCATCCCAGGGATCAATCTCGTGAACCTATGCTGCACTGCCTCAATCACAAGGATGTCCTTCCTCAAATTAGGAGGAACCAAAACTGTACACAATATTCTAGGAAACGACTCTTTTTCCATTCCGAATACCAGTATTCACTAAAATACCTTAGTTGCCCATGGACAGATCAGTTGAAATATCATGATTTTGTCATTCAGAAAATATCTCCTTACAGTTTAAGGTGAGAAGACGAAACATTAATGGAGATGTGTGGGGCAATTTTTTTTACACAGAGAGTGGTCTGGAACACAGAATAGTGAAAGGCCTGGATAGAGTGGATGTGTAGAGGATGTTTCTACTAGTGGGAGAGTCTTGGACCAGAGGTCCTAGCCTCAGAATTAGAGAACGTTCCTTTAGGAAGAAGATGAGGAGGAATTTATTTAAGAAAGAACTGCAGATGCTGGAAAAATCGAAGGTAGACAAAAATGCTGGAAAAACTCAGCCGGTGAGGCAGCATCTATGGAATGAAGGAATAGGTGACGTTTCAGGTCTCGATAGAGCTCTAGGGGCTAGTGGAATCAAGGGATATGGGGAGAAGGCAGGCACGGGTTATTGATTGGGGATGATCAGCCATGATCACAATGAATGGCGGTGCTGGCTCGAAGGGCCAAATGGCCTCCTGTACCTATTTTCTATGTTTCTATGTTTCGACCCGAAACATCACCTATTCCTTCGCTCCAAAGATGCTGCCTCACCCGCTGAGTTTCTCCAGCATTTTTGTCTACCTAGGAATTTGTTTAGTCAAAGCGTGGTGAATTTGTGGAATTCATTGCCACAGAAGTCTGTGGAGGCCAAGTCAATGGATATTTTTAAGGCAGAGATAGATAGATTCTTGATTAGTACGGGTGTCAGAAGTTATGGGGAGAAGGCAGGACAATGGGGTTAGGAGGGAGAGATAGATCCACTGTGATTGAATGGAGAAGTAGATTTGATGGGCCGAATGGCCTAATTCTGCTCCGATCACTTATGAACTGATGGTGGTGGAGGCAGATACGACAGATGCTTTTCGATAGGCACATGGAAGTGCAGGGAATAGGGGGATATGGATCATGTACAGGCAGATGAGATCAGTTTAATTTGGCACAGTGTTCGGCAGAAACATTGTGGGCTGATGGGCCCGTTCCTGCCCTGTACTGTTCTTCTGTGCTCTAGTAGAAATACCTCTCGTTGTTATGGAAAGTGTTTCCAAAGACCTTTAAAAATGCAAATTTGAATCCATTCGCTCATGGATGGGAAGCCCTCAAAATCCAATCTTTCACACCAAGGAATGTTCTTAACGCTAGAAATAAGGCGTCTTGTTGCCATTTGGTTTGGTAAGTAGATTGCAACATCTGTAAATGGGCCAAGTCCCAGACAGGACCATTAATTTCTATTGCGACAATTATTAATTGCACAACTAGAACGCGAGGTGTACTCCAAAGTTCAAGGTACTTGACCTTTAATAATTTATTATTACTGTAATCAGTACCCATTATCCTTCATATAAACTGCCCCATATGCACCTTCAAATATTTAAGATTCCACATTGCTGAAATAGATAAAGGCATGAGCGAGTATTAATAATATATCCACAATATCCAAGTGCAATATAATTATACCCGAGTCAAGGCTGCCTTACATTGATTTCAAAGGGACTTTTGTCCCTGCTGTTGACTCACATCTCCTGTGACCCAGGTTCATTCCTGACCTCTTGTGCTCTCCGTGTCGTGTTTACGTCCTTCAGTGACCGCACACATATCTATGGGTGAGGCAGCATCTATGGAGCGAAGGAAATAGGCAATGTTTCGGGCCGAAACGTTGCCTATTTCCTTCGCTCCATAGATGCTGCCTCACCCGCTGAGTTTCTCCAGCATTTTTGTCTACCTTCGATTTTCCAGCATCTGCAGTTCCTTCTTAAGCTCACATATCTATCATGTGTTCCAGTTTCTCCTGGATGCTGAAGAAATGTGGGTAGGGAGGCTACGTGTAAGAAGGAACTGCAGAGGCTGGTTTAAACCGAGGATGGACACAAAATGCTGGAGTAACTCAGCGGGACAGGCAGCATCTCTGGAGAGAAGGAATGGGTGACGTTTCGGGTTGAGATCCTTCTCCTCGGCCCGAAACGTCACCCATTCCTTCTCTCCAGAGACACTGCCTAGCCCACTGAGTTACGCCAGCCTTTTGTATCGATCTTGGGTAGGGAGGTTAAGTGACCACTGTAAAAAAATGTCCTTCAATGTCCATCACTACAGGGAGAGGTTGTGCAGGCTAGGACTATTCCTTGGAATGCAAGAAGATGAGGGGTGATCTTATAGAGGTGTACATAATGGTAGAAGAATAGATCAGCAATTCCTGCCCAGAGTAAGGGAATCGAGAACCTAAGGACATAGGTTTAAAGTGAGGGGGGAAAGATTTAATAGGAACCTGAGGGGTAACTTCAAGATCTTCCTCCATGTCTACAAAGCCCTCAATGGGCTTGCCCCCACCTACATAAATAGTCTTCTCACCCACCACTCCACCTCCAGGCCCCTCAGATCGGCCGACTTGGGGTTGCTGAATATCCCACGGTCTAGGCATAAGCTCAGGGGCGACCGCGCCTTTGCGGTTGCAGCCCCTAGACTGTGGAACAGCATCCCCTTTCCCATCAGAACTGCCCCCTCCATCGACTCTTTTAAGTCAAGACTAAAGACTTATCTATACTCCCAAGCCTTTCCTGATGTCCTCTGAGTGAGGGCTACATGTATATATGTATGTAGTTTGTTTTGTTGTGCTATTCTTATAACAAATGTAAAGCACTTTGGCCAACGAGAGTTGTTTTTTAAATGTGCTATATAAATAAATGTGACTTGACTTGAGTAAACCCACTTGTTGGCCATTTCACGCTAAGTAGCTGCCCATTTAAAAAGAAAACAGTATTTTATTGATTACTTCTATAGAAAACACCGAGAATTGTTTCAGAAGATTATTACATCAGAACAGAGTAGAAAATTATATAAATCTGTAGTAAACAGAAATACAAGAGATAGTTTTTTAGATCAGTACATTGAAAGATCAAGGAATTTTGTGTTTGACAGGATAATGTAAAATAAAAAATCAATGTTGTTGAATCTAAAACTGGCCTTAAGTCTAAATAACACAAACTATAAAGCTAAGTGATGTTTAAGAAGGAACTGCAGATGCTGGAAAAATCAAAGGCAGACAAAAATGCTGGAGAAACTCAGCGGGTGAGGCAGCATCTATGGAGCGAAGGAATAGGTGACGAAGAAGAAAGGAAGAGGCAGAGACAGTGGGCTGTGGGAGAGCTTGGAAGGGGAGGAGAAGGAGGGAGAAAGCAAGGACTACCTGAAATTGGAGAAGTCAATGTTCATGCCGCTGGGGTGTAAACTACCCAAGCGAAATATGAGGTGCTGCTCCTCCAATTTGCAGTGGGACTCACTCTGGCCGTGGAGGAGGCCCAGGACAAAAAGTGACGGATTGGGAATGGGAGACGGAGTTGAAGTGCTGGGCCACCGGGAGATCAGGTTGGTTTGTGCGAACCAAGCGGAGGTGTAGGGCGAAGCGATCGCCAAGCCTATGCTTGGTCTCACTGATGTAGAGCAGCTGACACCTAGAGCAGTGTTCTGATTGGGAATGGGAGGGGGAGTTGAAGTGCTGGGCCACCGGTGTCGGATTCGGAATGGGTTTGTAGGTTTGCAGATTTGTTGGTTAATATGTTCCCTGAAAAAAGAAATTCCCCTAATGCATGCAAAAGTGGGATAACATAGAACTAGTATGAATGTATGATTGATGGTCGTGGGAGCTTAGGGGCCTGTTTCCATACTGTATGTCTAAACTCTGAACTTAATATGAAAAGTAATAAATGCCCAGGACTTGATGACCTTTCCTCAAAGGATTGTTTAAGAAGGAACTGCAGATGCTGGAAAATTGAAGGTAGACAAAAATGCTGGAGAAACTCAGCAGGCGAGGCAGCATCTATGGAGCGAAGGAATTAGGTGACATTTCGAGTCGACACCCTTCTTCAGACTGATGAAGGAGGAGAAGGGTGAAGAAGGGTCTCGACCTGAAACGTTGCCTATTTCCTTCGCTCCATAGATGCTGCCTCACCCGCTGAGTTTCTCCAGCATTTTTGTCTATACGCAAAGGATTTGTTTGAGATGACTATAGAGATAATGGGTACATTGATAGATTCACGAATGGTTCCCGCAGGGTAGGAGTGTAGCAAATAAAATCCCACTATTTAGGAAGGAAGAGGGAAAAGAAAAGTAACTACTGATTAGATAGCCTCACATTAGTTGTAGGGAACGTTCAGGAATCTCTTTAGTGAGGAAGTTGTAACAAGCTACCTAGAATATAATGAGGGAATAATACAGAGTCAACATGGATTTATGGAAGTGAAATCATGTGGACCCATCAGGTAGATTGTTTGAGATTTTTATTGCCTGGATAGCCATGGAAGAAGCAGTTGATGTGGTGCATTTGGACTTCCAAAAGCCTTTGATAAGAAGCCACACAAGAAATTATTAAACAAACTTGGAGCACACTGTAATGTAAGAATAGACATGTCAATATTGAGGGCTGTGAATGGACAGATTCACAGATGGCGCAATGGGCTAAGTGGTCGGGACGACAGATGGCGCAATGGGCTAAGTGTTCGGCTGGCAACCGGAAGGTAGCCGGTTCGAATCCCGCTTGGAGTGCATACTGTCATTTTGTCCTTGGGCAAGACACTTCACCCACCTTTGCCTGCGTGTGAATGTGTGTGAATGTGTGTGAGTGATTGGTGGGGGTCGGAGGGGCCGCAAGCGCAGATTAGCAGCCACGCTTCCGTCAGTCTGCCCCAGGGCAGCTGTGGCTACAGAAGTAGCTCACCACCACCGAGTGTGACTGAGGAGTGAATGAATAATGCGATGTAAAGCGCCTTGAGTATTAGAAAGGCGCTATATAAATCCCATCCATTATTATTATTATTATTAGATTAAGAAAGTACAAAGAAAATGGTCATTTTGGAGTTGGGTAACTTTGACTCAAAGTGCATCAAATGGACCACTCAGCGTCCGGTTCAGCTTTTCATAATCTATATCAATGAGTTGGTGATCAAGTGTGAAGTGTCCACATTTGCAAATGGTGCACAATTGATGGCAGTCTGGACTGTAAGATATTAGGAAACCCTCAGAGGAACATAGTCAGGGCAAGTGAATGAAAAACACATGGTACAAGGAATATAACGTGGAAAACATGTGAAGGTCGTGCATGCCGGTAGAAAAAAATATGTAAATGCAGAATGTATTTTAAATGGTGAACGATGGATGGGTGTTGTTGCTCAGAAGAAACTAGATGTCCTTGCACATGTAATTGAACATCCAAGTGAGCAAGCAATGAGGCAGGCAAATCATATTTTGGCCTTTTTTGGAAGACAATAGACAATGGACAATAGACAATAGGTGCAGGAGTACGCCATTCTAGCCCTTCGAGCCAGCACCACCATTCAATGTGACCATGGCTGATCATCCACAATCAGTACCCCATTCCTGCCTTCTCCCCATATCCCCTGACTCTGCTATTTTTAAAAGCCTTAGCTAGCTCTGTTGCTATCCCTAAGAGTTCAATCTAACAGACGATTTGAATGCAAGAGAAAATATATTTTGCTCCAATTATATAGAGCTCTGGAGAAATCGTATCTATCTGTCGTGTAAAAATCAATTTGCAGGTGGGCAAGGCAGCATCTGCAGAGGGAATGGACAGGTGATGTTTCAAGGTCGAGACCCTTCTTTAGATCTCCTGTCCATTCCCTCCACAGCCGCTGCCTGACCCGCTGAGTACCTCCAACACTTTGTTCTGTGCTCAAGATTCCAGCATCCGCAGCCTCTAGTGTCTTTAACTATTGTGCATAGGTCTGTCTATCCTACACCAGCAAGGATATATTGCAAAGAGGGAATGCAAGGATGGTTTAGCAGAGCAACTGCTGGGATGGTGAGCCAAGGAGAAATGAAACAGATTGGGAATTGCTCGTCTTTACTTCAGGAGAACGTGAGGCAACTTCTTTTGAAAAATACAAAAACATGTCACAGAGCTTGATAGGATAGATGTGAATTTGAAATGTTCCATTGCCGGGGCATCTAAAATCAAGGCCGCAGTTTCAAAGTCAAAGTCAAAATCAACTTTATTCGTCACATGCAACCCGAAGGTGCAGTGAAATGCATTCTTGATAATGAGTTGCCCATGCAACACAGGAATAAGGAGAATCACACGTGAAACCTTTTTACCTCTGTGATTGTGGTGAATAGAAACATAGAAACATAGAAAATAGGTGCAGGAGGAGGTCATTTGGCCCTTCGAGCCAGCACCGCCATTCATTGCGATCATGGCTGATCGTCCCCAATCAATAACCCGTGCCTGCCTTCTCCCCATATCCCTTGACTCCACTAGCCCCTACATCTCTATCTAACTCTCTCTTAAATCCATCCAGTGGATTTGGCCTCCACTGCCCTCTGTGGCAGGGAATTCCATAAATTCACAACTCTCTGGGTGAAAAAGTTTTTTCTCACCTCAGTCTTAAATGGTCTCCCCTTTATTCTAAGACTGTGCCCCTGGTTCTGGACTCGCCCAACATTGGGAACATTTTTCCTGCATCTAGCTTGTCCAGTCCTTTTATAATTTTATATGTTTCTATAAGATCCCCCCTCATCCTTCTAACTCCAGTGAATACAAGTCTAATCTTTTCAATCTTTCCTCATATGACAGTCCCGCCATCCCAGGGATCAATCTCGTGAACCTACTGCCTCAATCACAAGGATGTCCTTCCTCAAATTAGGAGACCAAAACTGTACGCAATACTACAGATGTGGTCTTACCAGAGCCCTATACAACTGCAGAAGAACCTCTCTACTCCTATACTGAAATCCTCTTGTTATGAAGGCCAACATTCCATTAGCTTTCTTCACTGCCTGCTGTACCTGCACGCCAACTTTCAGTGACCGGTGACTAGTGACCTGGACAATTCCAATCTTTGGAATTGTCCAGCCAAGGGAATTATGAAATCTTGCGTTCATTGTAATCATGACTGAGATCAATAGATTTTTAGATACCAAAAAGGGGATATAGGGTTAGTGCAGGAGGATGCCGTTGGCAGTAGAGATCAGCCTTGATTTTAGTGAATGGCAGAGAGGGATCCATGGGCCAAATGGGCCACTTCTTCTTCTATTTCTTACTTTCTTCTTTTTCTTACGTTCTTATGTTACTCGTGTATTTTTCAAGGTGGAAATATCAAAGACAAGAGGGCATAGCGTTAAGGTGCGTGGGGCAAAGTATAAAGGATATTTGCGGGGGGGGGGTGGCGGAGGCTGATACGATAGTGGGATTCAAGAGGCTTTTAGACAGGCACATGGATGTGCAAGAAATGAAGGGGAATGGATCAGTAGCAGGCAGATGTTTAGCTTCTCTGGGTATCATGTTTGGAATGGCATGGACCAGTTCCTGTGCTGTACTGTTCTATGTTCAATGTTCACATGCCAATTAAACAATAGACAATAGACAATAAACAATAGACAATAGGTGCAGGAGTAGGCCATTCGGCCCTTTGAGCCAGCACCGCCATTCAATGTGGTCATGACTGATCATCCCCAATCAGTACCCCGATCCTGCCTTCTCCCCATATCCCCTGACTCTGCTATTTTTAAAAGCCTTAGCTAGCTCTCTTGAAAGTATCCAGAGAACCAGCCTCCACCACCCTCTGAGGCAGAGAATTCCACAGACTCACAACTCTCTGTGAGAAAAAGTGCTTTCTCGTCTCCGTTCTAAATAGCTTACCCCTTATTCTTAAACTGTGGCCCCTGGTTCTGGACTCCCCCTACATCGGGAACATGTTTTCTGCCTCTTGCGTGTCCAAACCCTTAACAATCTTATATGTTTCAATAAGATTCCCTCTCATCCTTCTAAAATCCAGAGTGTACAAGCCCAGCTGCTCCATTCTCTCAGCATCAACTGATGGACAACAGTCAGTATTTCAGATGGATGACTTTCCATCAAAATCAGATGAAACTATGGACCTGAGAAATTAGCTCTGTTTTGTTCCCCATTCAGGCTACATGACTTGTTGGGTTTATCCAAGATCATCCACTTTGTAGGCAGCAGAAAAATACTTTTGTATGAAAGTCAAAATACAACGAAGTTACAGAGATATAAGGTGAAGTATTACGTTCTGGAAGGAGATTTAGTCTGGTCTGAATAATGCAACATAAAATCTATAGGTTTCATACAATTTCATAGTCAATAGACAATAGGTGCAGGAGTAGGCCATTTGGCCTTTCGAGCCAGCACCGCCATTCAATGTGATCATGGCTGATCTTCCCCAATCAGTACCCCGTTCCTGCCTTCTCCCCATGTCCCCTGACTATGCTATCTTCAAGAGCCCTATCTAGCTCTCTCTTGAAAGTGTCCAGAGATCCATCCTCCACCGCCCTCCGAGGCACAGAATTCAACAGACTAACAACTCTCTGTGTGAAAAAGTGTGTCTTCATCTCCGTTCTAAATGGCTTACCCCTTATTCTTAAACTGTGGCTCCTGGTTCTGGACTCCCCCAACATCGGGAACATGTTTCCTGCCTCTAGCGTGTCCAAACCCTGAATAATCTTATATGTTTCAATAAGATCCCCTCTCATTCTTCTAAATTCCAGAGCATACAAGCCCAGCCGCTCCATTCTCTCAGCATATGACAGTCCCACCATCCCGGGAATTAACCTTGTAAATCTACGCAGCACTCCCTCAATGGCAAGAATGTCCTTCCGCAAATTAGGGGACCAAAACTGCACACAATACTCCAGGTGTGGTCTCACTAGGGCCCTGTACAACTGCAGAAGGACCTCTTTGCTCCTATACTCAACTCCTCTTGTTATGAAAATTGATGCAGGAGTAGGCCATTCGGCCCTTCGAGCCAGCACCGCCATTCAATTTGATCATGGCTGATCATCTAAAATCAGTACCCATTTCCTTCCTTTTCCCCATATCCCCTGATCACATTAGCCCTAAGACAAGGGTTCCCAACCTGGGGTAAATGTACCCCCATGAGGTAAATATCACCTACCCAGGGGGTAAATTTGTTGATTCTGGATTTGTACATATTTGTTCTCATTGACTGACTGTGTTTGGTTCTGGTATACTGGTATCTGTTCATCATTAGTTAATCATAAAAATGTGAAATAACATTGTTATGTGCTATTAAAGTTGCCTGGGGTAAACGGGACATAGAAACATAGAAAATAGGTGCAGGAGGAGGCCATTTGGCCCTTCGAGCCAGCACCGCCATTCATTGCGTCCCCAATCAATAACCCATGCCTGCCTTCTCCCCATATCCCTTGATTCCACTAGCCCCTAGAGCTCTATCTAACTCTCTCTTAAATCCATCCGGTGATTTGGCCTCCACTGCCCTCTGTGGCAGGGAATTCCACAAATACGTAAAAGGCTGGGAACCCTTGCCCTAAGAGCTAAATTTAATTCTCTCTTGAAAACCTCCAGTGAATTGGCCTCCGCTGCCTTCAGTGGCAGAGAATTCCACACATTCACAACTCTCTGGGTGAAAAGGGTTTTTCCTCATCTCAGTCCTAAATGGCCTGCCCCTTATTCTTAACCTGTGACCCCTGGTTCTATGTGGGTTTTGCTTGAGTATTTGTGAGTCCAGGTGCAATGGAGTTCAATGGAGAAACCTTATCAGTTACTTGCTAATAAGCTATCGTTGAAAAGTCCACAGGTCACTGGATTGTTGCAGTTAGTAAAGGAAGCCATCAAGTACAATGGAGAGTGGTGCAATCACAATGGGGCTCGGTGGGGTGGGAGGGGGAGTGAGGAGAGTAGCACCACATAAAATAAAAGTTGGTAAAGTATCAAACTTGATACTTGAAACTTGGGTGAGCATATGTCGAGCGTTTTGTCAGCACTGGGCCTGTACTCGCTGGGGTTTAGATGGTTGAAGGGGGACCTCATTGAAACTTGCAGAATAATGAAAGGCATAGATAGAGTGGATGTGGAGAGGATGTTTCCACTGGTGGGAGAGTCTAGGACCAGAGGTCACAGCCTCAGAATTAATGGTTGCTCTTTTAGACAGGAGGTGAAGAGGAACTTCTTTAGTTAGAGGGCAGTTAATCTGTGGAACTCATTGCCACAGAGGGCTGCAGAGGCCAAGTCAGTGGATATTTTTAAGGCGGAGATAGACAAAATCTTGATTAAAAAGGGTGTCAAGGGCTATGGGGAGAAGGCAGGAAAATGGGATTAGGAGGCAGAGATCAGCCATGATTGAATGGCGGAGTAGACTCGATGGGCCGAATGGCCTAATTCTACTCCTATAATGTGAACTTGATGGGCCGAAAGGCCTAATTCTTCTCCTATCATTTATGATTTTATGATAAACAGTACTCACTGTGAGGTAAATCAACATCCAAAGATTTTTTTTCAATTTGATTCTGTCTTCAGCACAAGATACTGGTGTTTGATGTGGTCCCTATTTTTCTTGTTCCAGGTTTATTTCCCCGTGTTAGTTTAGAGAACAAAACCAGAAGTGCTCGAGTAACTCAGTGGGTCTTGCCGCATCCGTGGAGGGAATGGACAGGCAACGTTTCGGGTCGGAACCCTGCTTCAGGCTCCCAAGGAACCGCAGATGTTAGAACCTTGAGCAAAAGACAAAGTGCTGGAGTAACTCAATGGGTCGGGCAGCACCTCTGGGGGGATGGGACTGATGACATTTTGGGTCAGGACAAAATGTCTGAAGGGTCCTGACCTGAACTGATCCATTCCCCCCACGGATGTTGCCTGATCTCGTCCCAAGAAGGGTCTCGCCCCGAAACATCGCCCATTCCTTCTCTCCAGAGATGCTGCCTGTCCCGCTGAGTTACTCCAGCTTTCTGTGTCTAGCCTGATCTGTTGAGTTACTCCAGCACTTTGTGCTTGGCTAAAGATGATAGTATCTTCAGTTCCTTGTGTCTCTAGTTTACAGTTTGCCAGAGAGTGATGAGAGGGGACTTGCCAATAACCCCAAAATAAATACAGTTTAGTCAGGTTTCTATCAGGCATTGATGCCACTTAGAAACATATCTCTAAGAATACAGGTAGACAAAAATGCTGGAGAAACTCAGCGGGTGAGAGCATCTATGGAGCGAAGGAATAGGCGACATTTCGGGTCGAGACCCTTCTTCAGACTGAAGAAGGGTCTCGACCCGAAACGTCTCCAGCATTTTTGTCTACCTTCCTTTTTAAGGGTCTCGACCCAAAACGTCACCTATTTCCTTCGCTCCATAGATGCTGCCTCACCCGCTGAGTTTCTCCAGCATTTTTGTCTACCTTCGATTTTTCCAGCATCTGCACTTCTTTCGTAAACATATCGGAATACAGGGCAGCTTCTTTGACTAGTTTTTGTAAAACCAAATATATAAGTATTATTTTTTGTTCTTGATTCCAGCATCTCCAGTCTCTTGTGTCCCAGTATAACATGTTATAGAACCAGAGCATACAGCATTCAGTCTAATTTGTCCATTCGGACCAAGTTCCCTCATCGAATCAGCCTCATTTGCCTGTGTACACCTGCACCATTTTCATTCTCAACCTTTCCTATCCATGTACCTGTCTAAATGCCTTTTAAACTTACCCGCCTCAACTACTTCCTCTGGTAGTTTGTCCCATATATACACTTCACCCTCTGTGTGTGCAAACTGCCCCTCATACCCCTTTTAAATCCTTCCCTTCCCAATTTAAACCTATACCTTCGGGTGTTATACTCCCCTACCTTGGGGAAAAGTCAAATCAAGTCAAGTCAACTTTATTTGACACATACACATACAAGATGTGCAGTGAAATGAAAGTGGCAATGCCTGCGGATTGTGCAAAAACTACAGAACAGAATCAGTATTTACATGTTAGGGAAAAAAAAACAATTAAAAAAAGACACAACGCAACAGTAAATTAGTCCCTGGTGAGATCAGAGTTTACAGTCCTGACGGCCTGTGGGAAGAAACTCCGTCTCATCCTCTCTGTTTTCACAGTGTGACAGCGGAGGCGTTTGCCTGACCGTAGCAGCTGGAACAGTCCGTTGCTGGGGTGGTAGGGGTCCCCCATAATGTTGCTGGCTCTGGATCTGCACCTTCTGGTGTATAGGTCCTGCAGGGCGGGGCGAGTGTAGTTCCCATGGTGCGTTCGGCCGAACGCACTACTCTCTGCAGAGCCTTCTTGTCCTGGGCAGAGCAGTTCCCAAACCAGATTGTGATGTTGCCGGACAAGATGCTTTCTACAACCCCAGAGTAGAAGCACTGAAGGATCCTCAGAGAGACTCTGAATTTCCTCAGCTGCCTGAGGTGGTAAAGGCGCTGCCTTGCCTTACTCACCAGTGCGACAGCGTGTGTTGTCCATGTCAGATCCTCTGTGATGTGGACAAAAGACCATGGCCGTTCACCTTATCTATGTCCATCATGATTTTATAAACCTCTATAAGGTCAGCCCTCACCCTTGTACGCTCCAGGGGAAAATCTCCGACCCTATCCAACCTTCCTTATAACCCAACCCCTCCAGACCAGGTAACTTCCTCGTTCAGCTTCTTTTGCATGCTCTCCAGTATAATAACATCCTTCCTATAGCAGGGCGATAAGAACAAGTACAGTACTCCAAATGCAGCCTTACATGTGTCTTGCACAACTGTAACGCAACGTTCCAACTCCTATACTCACCCATCCCCGGACAGATGAAGGCAAGCATGCCAAATGCCTTCTTCACTATCCTGGCTACCTTCCTGGAACTAGGCACCTGCGCCCCTGAATCTTTCAAGATAGGGTAAATGCACAGAGTCTTTGACCCAAGGTAGGGGAATCGAGAACCAGAAGACATGGGTTTAAGGTGAGAGGGGAAAGATGCAATAGGAAACTGAGGGGCAACCTTTTCACACAAAGGGCAGTGGGTACATGAAGAACTTCCGGAGGAGGTAGTTAAGGCAGGTACTATCACAACAATTAAAAGACATTCGGACAGGTACATGGATAGGAAAGGTTTAGAAGGATATGGGCTAAATGCAGATAGATGTGACTACTGGAGATTGGGCACCTTGGTCAGCGTGAGCAAGTTGGACTGAATGGCCTGTTTCCGTGCAGTATGATTCTACGATTAATAACAAGTTAATCAACAATCTAATAAATAGTTTAAGCATATTGCTTTGGTACTCTGGGAGAAGATTAAAGTTCTAAAATAATACTTGGTAGATACCAAAGAATGCTATGAACTTGTGTATGAGCAAGGCTGGGGTGAATGAAGTTAGTTCCAAAGATCAATAGGTCGCAATCAATTTGGCGAGCTTGATATAATAAATATAGACTTATAGAGTCACGGAGTCTCACAGCGTGGAAACAGGCCCTTCGGCCCAACTTGCCCACACTGGTCAATCTGTCCCATATACACTAGATACTAGTCAATAGACAATAGGTGCAGGAGTAGGCCATTCAGCCCATCGAGCCAGCATCGCCATTCAATAGACAATAGACAATAGGTGCGGGAGTAGGCCATTTGGCCCTTCGAGCCAGCACCGCCATTCAATGTGATCATGGCTGATCATCCCCAATCAGTACCCCATTCCTGCCATCTCCCCATATCACCTGACTCCGCTATCTTTAAGAGCCCTATCTAGCTCTCTCTTGAAAGTATCCAGACAACCGGCCTCCACCGAGGCAGAGAATTCCACAGACTCACAACTCTCTGTGTGAAAAAAGTGTTTCCACATCTCCGTTCTAAATGGCTTAGCCCTTATTCTTAAACTGTGGCCCCTGGTTCTGGACTCCCCCAACATCGGGAACATGTTTCCTGCCCCTATCGTGTCCAAACCCTTAATAATCTTATATGTTTCAATAAGATACCCTCTCATCCTTCTAAATTCCAGAGTATACAAGCCCAGCCGTTCCATTCTCTCAGCATAGTCCCACCTGCCTGCATTTGGCCATTATCTCTCTATACCCTACCTATCCATGTACCCGTCCAAATATTTCTTAAATGTTGCGATAGTTCCTGCAAAACGATGTTCTGTTAGAAAGCATAAATTGGTATGTTCAATAACATCATTTTTTTTTAAGACAGAGCAGACAATCCTTTTTCTTGCAATGCCATAAAGCCAGAAGCTAAAGGGCCTGTCCCACTTTCACGACCTAATTCACGACCTCTGTCGAGTTTGCCCTTGACTCATACTCGCAGCATGGTCGTCACGAGGTTGTAGGAGGTCGTTGGCAGGTCGTAGGTAGGTCGTGATGCTAGTCGTAGGTACTCGTGGCATCAAGTAGGCCGGGGCGTTTTCCCAGCCTGATGAAAAATGTCCACGAGTAAAAAAGTTTGTGGATTAGGTCATGAAAGTGGGACAGGCCCTTAAGATGAAATGCAACATGCTAAATCTGTTTTTATGGAACATAGCACAGGAACAGGCCCTTCAGCCCGCAATGTCTGTGCCGAACATGATGTAAAATTGTGTTTAATCCATATCTGTGGAATTCTCTGCCACAGAGGGCGGTGGAGGCAGGTTCTCTGGATGCTTTCAAGAGAGAGCTAAATAGGGCTCTTAAAAATAGCAGAGTCAGGGGATTATGGGGAGAAGGCAGGAACGGGGTACTGATTGTGGATGATCAGCCATGATCACATTGAATGGCGGTGCTGGCTCGAAGGGCTGAATGGCCTACTCCTGCACCTATTGTCTATTGTCTATTATATCCCTCCATTCTCTGCATATCCATGTGCCCATCTAAAGGCTCTTGAACATCACTATCGTATCTACCTCCACATCAACACTAGGCAACGTGCTCCAGGCACCCGCCACCCTCTGTGGACAAAAAACCTGCCCCGCATATCTCCTTTAATCTTTGCCCCTCTCACCTTGAGGCCATGCAGTCAGCGAAAAGTCTACACATGAATTACACTCAAGCCGTCCACCATGTTTAGTTTAGCTTAGTTTATTGTTACATGTACCAAGATGCAGTGAAAAGTTTTTATCCTGGGCTAACCAGTCTGCGAAAAGACCATACATGATTACAATCGAGCCATCGACTGTGTACAGATACAGGATTAAGGGAATAGTGTTTAAGAAGGAACTGCAGGTGCCGGAAAATCGAAGGTAGACAAAAATGCTGGAGAAACTCAGCGCGTGCAGCAGCATCTGTGGAGCGAAGGAAATAGGCAACGTTTTGGGCCGAAACCTAAAGGAAATAGGCAACGTTTCGGGTCGAAACCCGAAGGGTTTCGGGCCGAAACGTTGCCTATTTCCTTCGCTCCATAGATGCTGCTGCACCCGCTGAGTTTCTCCAGCATTTTTGTGTACCTTTGATAGGAGGTCAGGCTGCTCACTAGTTGGTGAGAGGACAGTTACTTCTACAAGGCAGTCAACACATTGCTCAAGCAGTGAATGGGAAGGGCGAGTTTGCTCAGCTTTTGTACCTACAGGTGTTGGCTGTGCCTCACGTTGTGATGTCTGCCTGTTATCATGTTATCGTTATTTATTCCAGTGAATATGGTTTATGTCCACATCGTGGACTCCGCCTACATTGAGGATATTTGTTAGATTCTTGCTTTTGGACCTATAATTGTGGCTCGTGACTTTAACTGAAGTCCCAGTGCCCCTTAAGATGCTCAGTGTCTACATTATAATTTTTATCACTTGCTGCGTCTTTGTGTTGATAAACATTAAAAGCTGTAAACCTTTATAATTTTAAACTAACTTTCTTATTGCTAAACAAATGTGGACTTCTTGTCCTTCAGAAGGGTCTCAACCCAAAACGTCGCCTATTCCTTTTCTCCAGAGATGCTGCCTGTCCCGCTGAGTTAAAGGCCTGTCTCACAAGTCTGCGGTCATTGGCGGCGAAACGGGAAGAATCTGCCGCCATAGACCGCGCACTCGTGAGAACGCACAATTCCGGGGCCGTGCGCCGTTGTTCCCAACACCGCACGGTGCTAAAATAAAACCTACACTGTTGTAAAATATTTTCCTACCGCACAGCCTCCACCAGTGATGCACGAGTGCGGCACGGCCGCCGCCACAGCCGCCGCCAGTGTGGCTCGAGCGCCGTGCGTCGAACTTGCACCGTCACAGCCTCCGCCAGTGAGGCACGTGTGCGGCACGGCCGCTGGCACAGCCACCGCTACAGCGCCGCGATCAGGATGGCCGCCGCTGGTGAGTCACGTGCGGCGGCCCGCCCTTTTTTTACTCACCGCAAGCACGTGGGACCAGCCGTATTTGATTCACTCGGCCCCCGCACAGCATCCGTGCGGCACTCCCGTGGCATAGGCTCGGCGCTCTCGCCGTTGCCGTGCGGTCCACTCTACAGGCGAAGCCGCGCTTCAACGCCGATGACCGCAAACACGTAAGACAGAGCCTTTAAGGGCCTGTCCCACGAGCATGCGACTCCATGCGGCAAACGCGACCTAACCGCAAGCGGGGGCCGAGCGGAGGTCGCGGGGCCGGTCCCACTTCGATCGCCGGAGCCGTATGGAGTTGTGCAGAGCTGGTCCCGGACATCGCGCGGGGCTCCGAAAAACTGACACTGTTCAAAAATTCTGCGCGGCAACGGCCTGCCGACCCGCAGCCGCATCGCGGCCGTGCGCACCGTCTTGACGTCACTCGACCTCCGCGCGGCCCCCGCTTCCAATTTGGCAGCGCTTGCCGCATGCAGCCGCATGCTGGTGGGACCGGCCCTGTACGGGGATCACTCGACCTCCGCGCGGCCCCCGCTTGCGGTTAGGTCGCGCTTGCCCATGGAGTCGCATGCCCGTGGGACAGGCCCTTTACTGCAGCATTTTGTGGGTCAGGCAGCAACTCTGGAGAAAATGGATTGGTGACATTTCAGGTCGGGTCCCTTCACCAGAATGCTGCCTGGATTAGAGGCTTTCAGCTACAGGGAGACGTTGGGTAGACTTGGATTGTTTTTTCCAGAACGTCGGAGGTTGAGGGGAGACTTCATAGAGGTACTGTAGTGGCCTGGATGAGGTCAGGACAACATCAAAAAAACAAAAAAAGTCAGGGGATATGGGGAGAAGGCAGGAACGGGGTACTGATTGGGGATGATCAGCCATGATCACATTGAATGGTGGTGCTGGCTCGAAGGGCCGAATGGCCTACTCCTGCACCTATTGTCTATTCTCTATTGATTGCAACATTCAATATAAAATGATGAGAGGCGTGGGTAGAGTAGACAGTCAGAACCATTTTCCCAGGATGACCAACATAGAGGGCGTAGCTATAAGATGAGAGGAGGAAGTTCAATGGAGGTTTGCAGGGCAAGTTTTTTTTACACTGGTGGTGTGGAAGCTTGGAATACATTGCCTGGGCTGGTGGAGGCAGATACAATCGTGGCGTTTAAGAGGCTTTTAGATAGGCACAAGGAAGTGCAAGGAATGGAGGGATATGGATCACTTGCAGATGAGTTGAGTTTAACTAGGAACCACTTTTGACACAAACATTGTGGGCCGAACGGCCCGTTCCTTTGCTGTGCTGTTCTATGCTTCTCAGAATGTTATATATTTCTATCAGATCTCCCTCCGCCACAGGAACCATGTCATCCCGTGCTACCTGCTCCATGGTCGGACAGTCGGCGACTAAACCGTCTCCCAAACCTGGTTTGCCAGGTGAGGAGGGGGCTGTGGACCCACAGCAAGACCAAAAACAAGACGTGTCAAAGGGCGGATGAGCTGCTAGCGAGCCAACAGCCATCCACACTTCAGTAGAAGTTGCGATCACTGTCGTACATAGCATGATGAATGAGGATAAAGCACGCACACCAAAATCCTACACTTCCAGTGGCAGAAGTCCGCAGGAACTGGAGGACAGAGATGCGTGGTGCGTCCGTCAACGTTCCCGTTGGAAACTAGCGCCACTGCGCCACTGTTTTCAACGATGATGGTGATGAGATCTCCCCACAACCAGTGACGTTTCGAAGAAAACAACACGTTTGCCTGGCCTCTCCTGATAGCCAATTCCTCCTAATCCAAGCAGATTTCTAGTAAACCTCTTCTGCCCCTTCTCCAAAGCCACCACATCCTTCCTGTAAGAGGACACCAGAACTGCACACAATACTCCAAATGCAGCCTAACCAACGTGCTGTAATATCAATCCTCCAGCCCGAAACGTTGCCTATTTCCTTCGCCTCATAGATGCTGCCTCACCCGCTGAGTTTCTCCAGCAATTTTGTCTACCTTCGATTTTCCAGCATCTGCAGTTCCTTCTTCAACAAATTAAATCATGCAACGGTTTCTGATGAAACGTTGGTTCTCAGCTAAATTACATGTCAAAAATTAAAAAACAACTTACAAAAAACAACTTAACAAATCTACCTGTAAACTATCCCGAGCCCTGTAACATTGCTAAACATTCCCGAAGATTTGCCCAAATGTTTTGCTGCCTGCCAACGTTTCCTGAGTACTTCCTGCTGCAAATGCTTCCTGGCCTAAGTGTTCCTTGTCCCCTTCAGTTCTTCTTGGCCCATCCTAAATGTTTCTTCCCCTTCGGGCTTCCTGGCTCATTTTGAGTGCTTCCGGTGAGGCATAACATCCTGCTTCCAAACTGTTTTTTCCTTCTGCCCAGCGAACCGGTGTCCCCAATGCCTCTGAGTGTACTGGTGCCCGGGACTTTCTCCTTTCCATCCAGTCTTGCCATTTATGGCCAAGAAAAGACACCAACGCCTTACGCCTCTACATCCTCAGAAGAATTTCCAATGACCCTTACCAATTTCTGCTGATGCAGAACATAAAACATCCTATTTGGATCCATCACAGATAGACACAAAGGGCTGGAGTAGCTCAGCGGGTCAGGCAGCATCTCTGGAGAAAAACCTTGGGTGACGTTTTTTGAGGCTGTGATCCTTCTTCTTCGGGTCCCGACCTGAACTGTCACCCATCCGTTTTCTCCAGAGATGCTGCCTGACCCGCTGAGTTACTCCAGCACTTTGTACCTTTCTTCAGTGTAAACCAGCATCTGCAGTTCCTTTCTCCACGCTGGATCCCCATCTCAGCTTGTTGTGGCAGCAGCTCGGGCCTAGTGCTGTGCGAATCTGCAGAGAGTTGTGGACATAACCCAGTCCATCACACAAACCATTCTCTCCACAGCCACTCCATCTACACTTCACGTTGCCTCGGCAAACAGCCAATATAATCAAGGACCACTCACAGTCATTCTCTCTTCCCCCCCCCCCCACCCCTCCCTAGAGTCGGGCAAAAGATTCAAAAGCTTGAAAGTACGAACCACCAGTTTGCACTTTTTTTATCTGCACTTTCTCAGCAGCTGTAACACTATAGTCTGCACTCGGTTATTTGATTCTTTTACATAACCTTTTGTACTCGTAGATGGTCTGCCTGGATTGCATGCAATCAAAGTTTTTCACTGCATCATGGTACACGTGACCATAATAAGATTTTGATCACCACCCAGACATGCCCCGCCTTCCTCTCAACCTCCTTATTCTGCCTTTCATAGACTAGTTTTGTTGATTAACGTAGAGTGAAAGGCCTTTTTTGTTGCATCCTATCCCGTCAACGATAAAACTATACATGATTACAATCAAGCCGTCCACAGTGTACAGATACGGAGTTGAATTAGGCCATTCGGCCCATCGAGTCTACTCCGCCATTCAATCATAGAGGGAGTGCAGAGAAGGTTCACCAGACTGATTCCTGGGATGTCAGGACTTTCATATGAAGAAAGACTGGATAGACTTGGCTTATACTCGCTAGAATTTAGGAGATTGAGAGGGGATCTTATAGAAACGTACAAAATTCTTATGGGGTTGGACAGGGTAGATGCAGGAAGATTGTTCCCGATGTTGGGGAAGTCCAGGACAAGGGGTCACGGCTTAAGGATAAGGGGGAAATCCTTTAAGACCGAGATGAGGAAAAACGTTTTCACACAGAGAGTGGTGAATCTCTGGAACTCTCTGCCACAGAGGGTAGTTGAGGCCAGTTCATTGGCTATATTTAAGAGGGAGTTAGATGTGGCCCTTGTGGCTAAAGGGATCAGGGGGTATGGAGAGAAGGCAGGTACGGGATACTGAGTTGGGTGATCAGCCATGATCATATTGAATGGTGGTGCAGGCTCGAAGGGCCGAATGGCCTACTCCTGCACCTATTTTCTATGTATCTATATGTATCCAATCCCATTTTCCTGCCTCCTCCCCGTAACCCTTGACACCCGTTACAGGATAAAGGGCATATCATTTAGTGCAAGATATAGTCCGATCAAGCGCAATAAAAGAGAGCTCAAAGGTCACCAATGAGGTAGATGGGAGGTCAGAACCACACTCTAGCTGGTGAGAGGATGGTTCAGTTGCCTGCCAACAGCTCAAAAGAAACAGTCCCTGATTCTGGAGGTGCGCGTTTTCAAACTTCTGTACCTCTTGCCTGATGGGAGAGGGGAGAAGAGGGAGTGACTGGGGTGAGACTGGGCCTTGGTTATGCTGCTGCCTTGCCGAGGCAGCGTGAGGTGTCGATAGAATCCACGGAACGGAGGCTGGTTTGCGCGCCGGCGTGGACTAGTACAACATGTTCCTTTTGTTAGCACTGAATTTGCTTTTGACTTTGAATTCTCCCAGATGGTTCATTCATTCCTATAACATTTCTAGGATACTGTTTGCTCACACTGCAAGGGAAATCGTATATTGGAGTAGCAATTAAAGGAAAGAGAAATGATTAAAAGCCACTTAAATTATGATGAACCATTATGAACCCCACAGTGAGTTTCCATGAAAACTCCCCATATATTTTAATCCCCTGCTCCCTTGTGGCACGATTGTGTTTTTAGTAATTCTTTGGTCTTGCAGTGACCCCGTTGAGTTGATCCCTTTGAAATTATTCACAGTGTCAGATGTACATGGATTAGATCGGAGTTTGCATGTACAGTGCTAGAATATGCCCTCAAATTAACGCTAATGCGTTTGTGAAGGTTTACCCAGTTTGCTTTTTCTGGTACTAACAGCGGGGCCTTGATTCCATCAGCCGACCTGCCCAGCAAACCGTGAACGGAGACCTTCCTGCAGCCCAGCTGCTAACATTCCGTGTTCGTTCCTTTCCAAGTATATCTGCACCGTAATTATTAAAGTGTGGCTTTTACCCTACTTGGAAGTTCCTTTGGGAAAGATGCTTCACGTGTAAATGTTACGCAGTATAAATACCAGCGGAGATACAAAGTGAGTTTTCAATGTACTCCGGGCATGACTAGAGGTCAAAGCCTTGGTTTAAAAAAAAAATCTGCCAATGTACAAACCTACGCTAGGATTCATGAAAATGCTTTGCAAACTGATGGCACAGCATGGTGGCACAGCGGTAGAGTTGCTGCCTTTTATGCCCCTGTCCCACTTAGGAAACCTGAACGGAAACCTCTGGAGACTTTGCGCCCCACCCAAGGTTTCCGTGCGGTTCCCGGAGGTTTTTGTCAGTCTCCCTATTGGTTGAAAGTGGTTTCCGCTTCTTCTATGTTCTGGCAATTATTTCAAAAAATTCAAAAACTGGCCGCGACTAAAAATAGGTTGCCGTATTAAAAATCGATAATTTTTTAGTCGAAGCCGGTTGCGATGCTAGTTGAAGGTGGTTGCCGGAGGTTGCAGGTCTTAACTTCCACTACCTGCAAACTCCGGCAACCACCTGCAACCTCCGGCAACCACCTTCAACTAGCATCACAACCGGCAACGACTAAAAAATTACCGATTTTTAAAACGTCAACCTATTTTTAGTCGCGGACGGTTTTTAATTTTTTTTAATAATTGCTGGAACATAGAAGAAGCGGAAACCACATTCGACCAATAGGGAGACTTACAAAAACTTCCCAGGAACCGCACGGAAACCTTGGGTGGGACGCAAAGTCTCCAGAGGTTTCCGTTCAAGGTTCCTAAGTGGGACAGGGCATTACAGCACTTCCTGCGTCTGTAGGAGAATGTACGTCTTCTCCCGTGACCGCGTGGGTTTTCTCCGAGATCTTCGGTTTCCTCACACACTCCAATAATGGTACAGGCTCTAGGTCAATTGGCTTGGCATAAATGTCAATTGTCCCAATTGCGTATAGGATAACGTTAATGTGCGGGGATCGCTGGTCGGCGCGGACTCGTTGGGCCGAAGGGCCGGTTTCCTCGCTGTATCTCTAAACTAAACCAAACTAATCATGAAAGTAGGAATATTCACCATCACCAACTAGAGAGTAGTCCTGACATACCATCGATCTCATTGGAGACCCTCGGACTATCTTTAATGGGACTTCACCTTGCACTAAACATTATTCCCTTTACCTTGTATCTGTACATTGTGGATGGCTTGATTGTAATCATGTGTAGTTCTTCTGACTGGATAGCACGCAACAACAAAAAAGCTTTTCACTGTACTTCGGTAGAAACATAGAAACATAGAAAATAGGTGCGGGAGGAGGCCATTTGGCCCTTCGAGCCATTCATTGTGATCATGGCTGATCGTCCACAATCAGTAACCTGTGCCTGCCTTCTCCACATATCCCTTGATTCCGTGACAATAAACTAAACTAAACTATACATCTTGTATCTGTGCACTGTGGCCGGACGGCCTGATTCTAATCATGTATAGTCTTTCTGCTGACTGGTAAAGAACGGAACAAACAAAAACTTCTCACTGTACCCCGGTGACTCCCCGTGACTGTGGTTTGTACATTTTCCCCGGGAGCTCCAGCTTCCTCCCACACTCCAAAGACATACAGGTTTGTAGGTTAATTGGCGGTGTAATTGTAAATTGTCTCTAGCCTGTGTAGGATAGTGTTAGTGTGCGGGGATCGCTGGGCGGCACGGACTTGCTGGGCCGAAAGACCTGCTTCCGCCCTGTATCTCTATACTAACCTAACCTAAACTAAACCTCAAGAGAAAAACGTACTTTGCTTTTGTAATGGGCAGAGTCTGTGACAGTGTTCACACTTTCTCATGTCTCTGTTTTGCTTTGTTTCCTTGCCTGTGAACTGGCTAGAATTTGCAACGGTCAGCAGTCAGGAAATACTGACTAAAAAGGAGGGAGGGGAGGGGGGGGCGTTGGGATTCAGCTGCCAGTCTATGATGTATGAGGGCAAGTTTCTTTGCAGATGCAACCTTCTGCCCCCAGCTAAACGCTTCAGATACTCTTTTCAAAAACCCCAGCTAAACGCTTCAGATACTCTTTTCAAAAATTCAGGTTCATAGAAAGAAATGTGAACAACTTTGTTTAGTTTAAGGAGTGTCAAAATGAACTGCAGATACCAGTTTACACTGAAGATACACACACGATGCTGGAGTAACTCAGCAGGTCAGGCAGCATCTCTGGGCAAAAGGAACAGGGGATGGTTTTGGGTCTGATGAAGGTGTCTCGACCCGAAACAACACCTATTGCTTTTCTCCAGAGATGCTGCCTGACTTGCTGAATTACTCCAGCACTTTGCGTCTATCTTTTGTTTATTTAAGTTTAGTTAGTGTACAGTGAAAAGCTTTTTGTTGCATGCTATCCAGTCAACGGAAATACTATATATGATTGCAATCTTGCTGTCCAGAGTGTACGGATACAGGATAAAGGGAATATCGTTTATTGAGAGGGAATTGGTGAGCTTGGCTTTCAATTTTATTTCAGCATGGAACTATTGCACGGCTTCTATGAATAATATTTATAGACTATGTTCTATATTCTACCAAAGATTGCATTACAAAGTGGGTGAGCCCTGAATGACAAGAACCTTTCACTGATAACATGGCTTATAACTCACCAAAATGCTGGAGTAATTCAGCGGGTCAGGCAGCATCTCTTCTGGAGTATTGTGTACAGTTTTGGTCTCCTAATTTGAGGAAGGACATCCTTGTGATGGAGGCAGTGCAGCGTAGGTTCACGAGATTGATCCCTGGGATGGCGGGTCACCGGTCACTAGTCACCGGTCACTGAAAGTTGGCGTGCAGGTACAGCAGGCAGTGAAGAAAGCTAATGGAATGTTGGCCTTCATAACAAGAGGATTTCAGTATAGGAGTAGAGAGGTTCTTCTGCAGTTGTAGAGGGCTCTGGTAAGACCACATCTGTAGTATTGCGTACAGTTTTGGTCTCCTAATTTGAGGAAGGACATCCTTGTGATTGAGGCAGTAGGTTCACGAGATTGATCCCTGGGATGGCGGGACTGTCATATGAGGAAAGATTGAAAAGATTAGACTTGTATTCACTGGAGTTTAGAAGGATGAGGGGGAATCTTATAGAAACATATAAAATTATAAAAGGACTGGACAAGCTAGATGCAGGAAAAATGTGCCCAATGTTGGGCGAGTCCAGAACCAGGGGCCACAGTCTTAGAATAAAGGGTAGACCATTTAAGACTGAGGTGAGAAAAAACATTTTCACCCAGAGAGTTGTGAATTTATGGAATTCCCTGCCACAGAGGGCAGTGGAGGCCAAGTCACTGGGTGGATTTAAGAGAGAGTTAGATAGAGCTCTAGGGGCTGGTGGAGTCAAGGGATATGGGGAGAAGGCAGGCACGGGTTATTGATAGGGGCCGATCAGCCATGATCACAATGAATGGCGGTGCTGGCTCGAAGGGCTGAATGGCCTCCTCCTGCACCTATTTTCTATGTTTCTATGTTTCTATGTTCACTTTGTGGCTTAGGAACTGTAGATCCTGCTTTACTTAAAAAGACACAAAGTGTTGGAGTAACTCAGCAGCTCAGGCAGCAGCATCTCCGGAGAACATAGATAGACGGATGACGTTTTGGGTCGGGACCATTAATGTAGAAGATAGAACAGTTCCTTGTATCTGCATTAACGTCGGAGTTTGTTTGTGAAATGCCTTCAGGTCCCCTGTCGAGAGAGGATATCTCTCCCATCTGTGCGTCAATTATAATCACAGAGCTCACTCCCTCTCAAGGGTCAATATAGTGTATCTCCCACTTCATCGTCAGCTGTAGAATCAGTTTCTGCCCACTGCCTCAAAGTGCAACCAGGCTGCAAGTCATCCAAGTTAGCTTTAACCCGTGCTCTCTCACTATATCATTGAAATGATAAGCCATCGATCGGCCCGCTCCGTGCTGGCTGCCTGCCCAGCCTGCGTTCTTAATGTTCTCACTGCAACAGGTCACAAGTTATCATTACTGGAGTAAACAGGCTCTCTGAGCAAGCCAGGGTGTACCCTACAGCCGCGGTGCATAGATTAGCGTCATTTAGACACGCTTTATGTTACGCACTGTGGTACATAGAGAGTGGGAAGGAGAGGGGAGAGGGGAGAGTGGGAGAGGGGAGAGGGGAGAGAGGGAGGGGACAGCAGGAGGAGAGGGGGAGAGGGGAGAGAGAGAGTGAGGGGGAGAGGGGAGAGGGGAGAGAGGGAGGGGGACAGGAGGGGAGAGAGGGAGGGGGATGGGAGGAAGGGGGAGGAGGGATGAGGGAGTGAGAGGAACAGAAGAATCTGAAGCAAGCACCTCACTATTATTGGTTCTTATTTATGGGATACATTTTTTTTATCCAAGTTAACAAGAATAACAATGCACAAAATTCAAATAGTTATTGTGACGAAATGGGGAAGAAGGATTTAAAAATCTGCCGCTAACATTTGTATTAACCATGTGGAAAGGTTCTGCATGGATAGATGCCGACTCAGAGCATGTCAATAGCGATCTTTTTGTTTATTTCTCCTATCTCAGGATAAAGATAAAAAAAATAACCAAATAGTCCTGCATGTTGAGTGGATAACACGAGCGACTAAAGGTCAGCGTTGCCCCTCCCACACCTCATTATGCACATACCAAAGATGGGTAAAAATACCAGATTTAAACCAATTCACACAGGAAATCTTTTATCAATTAAACTTTCTCGAGTTGCTTTTGCTGTTTATTAACTGATAAAAAATTATCATCAGTAGATTTTGCTTTCAATTCTTTTCATTCCTAAGGTGTTCTTAAGGGGTTGGACAGGCTAGATGCAGGAAGATTGTTCCCGATGTTGCGGAAGTCCAGAACAAGGGGTCACAGTTTAAGGATAAGGGGGAAGTCTTTTAGGACCGAGATGAGAAAAACATTTTTCACACAGAGAGTGGTGAATCTGTGGAATTCTATGCCACAGAAGGTAGTTGAGGCCAGTTCATTGGCAATATTTAAGAGGGATGTGGCCCTTGTGGCTAGAGGGATCAGGGGGTATGGAGAGAAGGCAGGTACAGGATACTGAGTTGGATGATCAGCCATGATCATATTGAATGGCGGTGCAGGCTCGAAGGGCCGAATGGCCTACTCCTGCACCTATTTTCTATGTTTCTATGTTTCTATGTTAATTGATAATTTTTTATCACCCTGGCAGCACCAGAGACCCGGGTTCGATCCTGACCTCGGTACAGAGTTTCCACGTTCTCCCTTCTGATCGCCTGGGCTTCCTCCTGGCGCTCCAGTTTCCTCCCACATCTCAAAGACATGCGGGCTTGTAGACTGTAGGCACAAGGGACTTCAGATGCTGGATTTATAAAAGATGTCGCAAAGTCCCGGAGCAACTCAGCAGGTCAGACAGCATCTCTGGAGAACATGAGTCGGTGATGTTACAGTTTGGGACCCTGCTTCTGGTCCGAAACGTTGTTCATTCACAGATGCTGCTTGTCCCACAGAGTTATTCCAGCACTTTGTGTCTTGGTCCGTAGGTTAATAGGCCTCTAGAAATTGCTCTTAGTGTGTAGAGAGTGGATGAGAAAGTGGGGAGTTTGCACATTCTTCTTGGGACCACGTGGGTTTTCGCCAGGTGCTCCGGTTTCCTCGCACATGCCGAAGAAGTACAGGTTTGTAGGTTAATTGGCTTTGGTAAAATTGTAAATTGTCCCTAGCGTGTAGGATAGTGTTAGTGTGCGTGGATTGCTGGTCGGCACAGACTCGGTGGGCAGAGAGTCTGTTTCTGCGCTGTGTCTCTATAAACTAAATAAAATTTTCAACTGAATAGTTAGACCAGCGTTCCAATTAAAAAGCAATGGACTTGTGGCAGGACTGAAACAGTTTGAAAAATTCTTCTCAGCATGGCCACTAAACATGTCAACATGCGAGCATTTGGTCTTAACGATTTCAGCTGCATAGATTTAATACACATAAAGAAGCTGTCTGCAATGTGTAATGCAGGAAAAACATCTAGAATGACAGGAACGTTTGTCACTTTGCACATAAATCTCATCGGCCGTCACTCGAAACGAGTATGACTGTCCTCTCATGGAGGACGCCTGTGCGTGACTTTGTTTAACATGGGGAGACTGGTGCACAGACAGCCACCACACACGGTCCTTGACAGATCTGAGTCAGGATCCAGTGGCGTGGAGTCCAAGACGAACGGAGACCCTTTTCTGCTGCAGCCTTCATCCTCCTTCCCAGCCGTTGTGACGCTCCACTAAAGTCAGCCATCGTCCTCCGCCTGTTCCACCGTTGAGGTCTTGGTTGGATCGCTCTTTGTCAGAGACCTCCCCCTCGACCTTACCGCCATGGGTGGCCCTACCAGGAGCATAGCTCCAGACGGCATTGCTCTCGGGATCTCAGGACCACACAAGCTTCTCCACCACGACAAGGTGACAATCCACGGAGAAGAGATAAATATAGTACATAGTTAAAGTACAACTACTGCAGGATATTTCAACGCCTACTGTATGTAGTACATAAAGACTGGCATGTAGTTAAAGTGCAATGAATATTTCACCACTAATCTCGGGAGGTGTTTAGTTTAGTTTAGAGATACAATTCGTACAACTGAGTCCGCGCCGAGCAGTGATCACCCCATACACTAACACTATCCTACACACACTAGGGACAATTTACAATTTTTACCGACGCCAATTAACCTACAAACCTGTACATCTTTGGAGTGTGGAAGGAAACCGGAGCACCCGGAGAAAACCCACGCGGTCACGGGGAGAACGTAAAAACTCCGTACAGACAGCACCCGTAGTCAGGATCGAACCTGGGTCTCCGGTGCTGAAAGGCAGCAACCCTACCGCTGCGCCATTGTGTCGTCCCTACGCAACTCTGGGTTATTTGATGTTTTCTTTTAATTCATTGGTTGATTTGATTGAACATTTATCAGCTTGAAGGGATGTTTTTAGCATGACTAATTCAGATACAGAGCAAGGCCAACACCAAGACCCATTGCTGCAAGAAGCCAGACGCATATGTGTTTTAAAGTGAATACTGAGTTAAAATTTATGTGCACTTATAAAGCTTTAATATTATTTACCCATCTATGAATGACAACTTCTGTTCCAGAGTTAGCATCATACTAATAATTCATGCATTAGAGTTTATTGTCAAAGTACTTAACATGGGCTGCGGAACTGTGTGTGGGGGGGGGGGGGGGGGCTGGGGGGGACATAATTCTGAGCTTGCCTGTAAAGACAAATCTGACCCATTTTCTGTGCTTGGAACCTTAGTATTGTGCAGCTTTCCATGGTTAGATGCCAACCATGTGTGTGTTGTAAGGCCACTAGGACCCCTTCCATCCTTATCAAGAGAAAATGCTATTTTTATACAACACATAAACCAAACACATGTTATCATTATCAGTAGTACAAACAAGTGTAAATATTACCAACTTGTAGATGGTCCTATATATTTCCTGAGCCCGACTTGGGTCTCGGATTTAAGACCTCTGTCCAACTTTCATGCTGCCACCAACTTCAGTGAACTGCTTACTGCCAACGAAGGCGTGGGGTGTGTTGTTGCCGCAACGATGAAGCTTTGCTCGTTGTTGGTACCTTGATTGGTCCGACAGCTTTTGCTTCCTTATCCAGGTTTTACCTGTTGAATAGGTCTTACCTCAAGAGAAGGTTCAGCGGCTTATTTTAATGTCACCCCTGAAGCGGTGTTTATTCCCGGCATTTCTTGGCTAGACATGTTTCATAATGCGTAGCCTATAGTTAACGCACGCAGTGTACTAGTACCACATACGTCGCGCTCTGCATGCACGGAAGCATAGCCACGCTGCCCAAGCTCTACCTTATCACACTTCAAGTAAGTCCCTCACTCATTCTAATCTATATTTCCTTCATTTAAAAAAAATTTTTTTACACCAAACACTACATTATCTTAAAAATATTTCAAACAAATAACATCGCCCCGCTCCCTCGCCGGGTACCCCCGAGGCCGGTGATCAGTGGTCGCTCAGCCACCCCCCCCCCCCACTTTCAAAAACACTCCGCGGCCCCTGCTTAAAATGATATGCATCTAAATGAAGTGATGCTTCCAGGCAATATTGGTCATTAAAAGTTGAGATTAATTTATTGTCACATGTACCGAGGTATGGTGAAAAGCTTTTGTTATGGGCTAATTAGCCAAAACCAGTTAAAACTTGTAATCTAAGATACAAAAAAAGGCACAAAAATGCTGGAACGACTGAGCGGGTGAGGCAGCGTCTCTGGAGGACATGGACAGGTGACGTTTCAGATCGGGACCCTTCTCCAAAAACATCTCTTTGCGATTCTTTGACCAGACACGTCGCCTGTCCACGTTCTCCAGATGCTGCCTGACCTGCTGAGTTAATCCCACCACACTGTGTCCTTTTGTTGAACCGACGTCTGAAGAAGGGTCCCGACCGGAAACGTTATCTGGCCCTGTACTCCAAAGATGCCGTCTGACCTGCTGAGTTACACCAGCACCTTGTGCAGTTTTTTTGTTGGTAATCCAGCATCTGCAGTTCCTTGTTCGTCCAATTAATTGAGGTGATATTGAGAAATTAGGCAGATAATTACGTGCAAAGTGGTAAAAAAAAAATAATAATCAAAAACATCTTGAGGCAATGAAGGCATGGGGTGAAAAGGCCTTTTTTTTAATTTTTGAGTGTAGGAGCCTGAAAGCTGACGTTAACTGATGGACATGGGTAAAGTGAACACTCACAATCTTTGTCCCCTGAGCAACATTTACCGCAAGGTACACAAAAATGCTGGAGAAACTCAGCGGGTGCAGCAGCATCTATGGAGCGAAGGAAATAGGCAATGTTTCGGGCCGTAACCCTTCTTCAGACCGCAAGGATCCTGCTCACAAGAACAAGGCTCAATCAGTGGTGAGTGTTGGGGGACATGTATTGTGGATAATACACCATTCTTGTTTCTCCAATTGCACAAACTAGCAAACGCAGATCTAAGGTAGAGAAAAATGCTGGAGAAACTCAGCGGGTGAGGCAGCGTCTATGGAGCGAAGGAATAGGTGACGTTTCCGGTCGAGACCCTTCTTCAATTAGTTTTGGGTCGGGTCGAGACCCTTCTTCAATTCTCTCCGAAACCATAGATGCTGCCTCACCCGCTGAGTTTCTCCAGCATTTTTCTCTACCTTCGATTTTTCCAGCATCTGCAGTTCTTTCTTAAACAAACGCAGATCAATAGTGGGTTATCAAGTGTGACCAGCATTGCAACTAAACGTTGAACAGGACTTAAGCCTTAAGGAGTTATGGTTGGATATGGCTGCGGTATATTGATTAGTTCAGTTTAGAGATACAGCATGACAACAAGACCTTCGGCCCATCGAGTCCATGCCGACCAACGATCACCCATTCGGTTTCCCATTTACGCATTCACTCCTTACACACTGAGGGCAATTTAAGGCCCAATTAACCTGCAAACCCGCACATATTGGGCATGTGGGAGGAAAGCAGAGCACTGGGAGGACACACACGCGCTCACTGAATTTGATTTAAAACATCTAATGTGCCATCCACAAACCAATCCGCACCAGACCAACACGACATTGTGACGGCAAGCAGGGTGCAGGTAGATTGTGTAGGAAGGAACTGCAGATGCTGGTTTAAACCGAAGATAGACACAAAATGCTGGAGTAACTCAGCGGGACAGGCAGCATCTCTGGAGAGAAGGAAAGGGCGATGTTTCGGGTCGAAACCCTTATTCAGATTGAGCTCAGAAAACACATTGACACTTTTCAAAACTTCTAAACTACAATGTTAATAAATGCTGATTTTCTATGGAGTACAATTGTGGACAACCTGTCAGTGCAGCTTCCTAAATTAAACAGTCTGAAGAAGGGTCTCGACCCGAAACGTCACCTATTCCTTCGCTCCATAGATGCTGCCTCACCCGCTGAGTTTCTCCAGCACTTTTGTCTACCTTTGATTTCTCCAGCATCTGCAGTTCTTTCCTAAATCTAAATTAAACATAACCTGGTCTGGTTTATTACTTCCAACAGTCTCCCATCTGTCTCACTTTATGAAATCTTCTCGAGTCAGATTGTCATTTCACTCATCATTGACAAAAGTCACAGCAGAGTATCTGTGATGAAGATTGAACTTTGAACTAGGCAGCCTCTTTCGCTGTGAACGTTGCGAGCAATAATGTGATGTAGCACTTGAAATGATACATCGGCCTTGTGTGGAATGTAACATATAACAGGACAGTACAGCACAGGAACAGACCCTTCAGCCCTAAAATGTCTCTGCCAAACATGATCCTCTCCCATCAGGCACGAGGTACAGAAGTGTAAAAACGCACGCCTCCAGATTCAGGGACAGTTTCTTCCCAGCTGTTAACAAACCATCCTTTCACCAACTAGAGAGTGGTCCTGAGCTACCATCTACCTCATTGGAGACCCTCAGACTATCCTTGATTGGACTTACAACGCTTTGTCTTACACTGAACGTTATTCCCTTTATCCTGTATCTGTGTGGACGGCTTGATTGTAATCATGTAGAGTCTTTCCGCTGAGTGGATAGCACGCAATGAAAATGCTTTTCAACTGTACCTCGGTACACGTGACCATAAACTAAACTGAACTCTTCCGACCCTTCTTCCTGACCCGAAACAACGGCCATCTTTTTTCCCCCCCAAGATGCAGCCTGACCCGCTGAGTTACTCCAGCACTTTGTGTCTTTTTTAGCACAACAGGAGCATCAGTAGAGAGAGATCGGGCGGTCACGGTGGCGCAGCGGTAGAGTTGCTGCCTTACAGAGCTTGCAGCGCTGGAGACCCGGGTTCGATCCTGACTACGGGCGGCGTCTGTACGGAGTTTGTACGTTCTCCCCGTGACCTGCGTGGGTTTTCTCTGAGGGTCTTCGGTTTCCTCCCACACTCCAAAGACGTACAGGTTTGTAGGTTAATTGGCTTGTTACAAGTGTAAAAATTGTCCCTCGTGTGTGTAGGATAGTGTTAATGTGCGGGGATCGCTGGTCGGCATGGACTCGGTGGGCCGAAGGGCCTGTTTCCGTGCTGTATCTCTAAACTAAAGAAACATAGTTAACACCAAAGATCCTAAATCAAGCAAGATAGACCACTCGACGAAAAAGACCTAGTACGGTCATGGGCAGATTCAATGGTAATTTTCGGCCCCATTTCCGTAACCGGCTTCCGTCTCCGCACCAAAGATCCCGTAGCGGAGCAAAGATAACTAGTGCGGAGACGGAAGCCGGTTACGGAAACATCCTCGTAAAAATAAAAGTTATTTGGTAAAAATCTTCTCCTCATTTTCAGAATTATAATTTATTAACACAAACTGTTCCCCCGCAACGTTGATTACACTGCGAGTCGGGTCGGGTCAGGTTACGGAAATGGATGAAAAAAAGGCCCATGTTTCATTCTGTTGCGTACTGCACTTCAGCCCAGTGTATTTAGCAGGAGTGGTCTATCTTGCTCTGCTATAGGATCTTCGGCCCCTCGGACTCAATCAAAATGATAGCAGGCAGCCTTGGAAGCCTTACCCCACTACTCAAGCCTCACGTCAAAAACCTTGGCGCGATATTTGACTCAGCACTGAAATTTGACAAACAAGTCAATGCCATGGTAAAAGCTAGCTTCTTTCAGCTTCGGACGATAGCTAAAATAAAATAATTCCTCCACTTTGATGACCTCGAAAAGATCATCCACACATTTATCTCCTCCCGCCTAGATTACTGCAACTCCCTTTACACTGGCATCAGCCAATCTTCCCTGTCCCGCCTGCAACTGGTCCAAAATGCCGCAGCGAGACTCCTGACGGGCACCCGAAAAAGGGACCACATCACCCCGATCCTGGCCTCTCTCCACTGGCTCCCTGTACGGTTCCGTATACATTTCAAGATCCTCCTCTATGTCTACAAAGCCCTCAACGGGCTTGCCCCCACCTACATTAAAAGTCTTCTCACCCACCACTCCACCTCCAGGTCCCTCAGATCGGCCGACTTGGGGTTGCTGAATATCCCGCGGTCTAGGCATAAGCTCAGGGGCGACCGCGCCTTTGCGGTTGCAGCTCCTAGACTGTGGAACAGCATCCCCCTTCCCATCAGAACTGCCACCTCCATCGACTCCTTTAAGTCAAGACTAAAAACTTATCTATACTCCCAAGCTTTTCTTGACGTCCTCTGAGCGAGGGCTATATGTATATATGTATGTAGTTTGTTTGTTTATATTATTCTTATAACAAATGTAAAGGACTTTGGCCAACGAGAGTTGTTTTTTAAATCTGCTATATAAATAAATGTGACTTGACTTGGTTAACACTTCAGATTGAAGGCCCTTGTATCAGAACTGAGAAAGGGAGAAAATGTGTGTATTTAAGTTGCAGAGAGGGGGAGCTGTGGAGAAAACAAAGAGGACATTAGTGACGGAGTCGAGACTAATATTGTGTTAACTGGCACAATGTTGTTGGGGTCTCCTGAGAGAGGGTGATGACTGCTCGTTAAAGGCAGGCAACAGACAGGAAGGTATGTAAATCGAGGGAGATGAATGAGGACAGTAAAGGGGAAAACAATATCAGTGTCAGGGTGGCACGGTGACGCAGCGGTCGAGTTTTGTTTTTTTGGTTTAGTTTAGAGATTCAGCGCGGAAACAGGGCCTTCGGCCCACCGAGTCCGCGCCGACCAGCGATCCCCGCACATTAACACCATCCTACACACACTGGGGACAATTTACACTTATGCCAAGCCAATTAAACTACAAACCTGTACGTCTTTGGAGTGTGGGAGGAAACCGAGGATCTCGGAGAAAACCCACGTGGGTCACGGGGAGAACGTACAAACTCGGTACAGACAAGCGCCCGTAGTCGGGATCGAACCCAGGTCTCTGGTGCTGCAAGTGCTGTAAGGCAGCAACTCTGTAAGTGCTGTAAGGTACGCCACCATGCCGCCCTAGAGTTGCTGCCTTACAGCGCCGGAGACACGGGTTTGATCCTAACTACGGGCGTTGTCTGTACGGAGTTTGTACGCTCTCCCCGTGACCTGCGTGGGTTTTCTCCGAGATCTTCGGTTTCCTCCCGCACTCCAACGATGTACAGGTTTGTAGGCTAATTGGCTTGGTGTAAATGTAAATTGTCCCTATTCTGTGTGGGATAGTGTTAATGCGCGGGGATCGCTGGTTTGTGCAGACCCAGTGGGCCGAAGGGCCTGTTTCCGTGCTGTATTTCTGAACTAAACTAAACCCAGAGGAAGGAATGTGAGGAATGAGCTGCAGATGCTGGTTTACACCGAAGATAGACACAAAATCAAAAAATGATAGTGTAACTGGACTAACAATATGGTGGCAAAACATGGCTCCCCTTGCAATTGGAGTCACTGGACTGATTCTGTTCATTCTCTACTTAATCTGGGATTATGTATGGCGATAATCTTACTGATCTGTATTTAAAAAAAGAATCTCAATGTATCTTGGTACATGTGATCATAAAGAACCATTGAACATTAACTCAGCGGCTCCAATACCAACTATAAACATGTGGATTTCAAATATGTTCGAAACATTACACCTAGAAGAGATAAGACTCCTCCTAGCAGGTAAACCAGATCACTTCCACCTGACGTGGTCTGCATTTATAGAATTATTACAAATATAGGGTGCAAAGGTACCTTAAAAAAAAAATTGAGGTCAGGTAAGGGGGGATGCTAGTTGAAGAGTTGGTATGTCCCATTTGCGTAATGCTCATAAAAATATTTGTTTCTCTCTTTTTCCTCTTTCTCTTTCTCTTTCTTTTCTAGGGTCTATTTCTTAACTCTTTTTCTTTTGTTTTTAATTTTGTTCTTATAGGGTCTTCATCCTTTTTTGTTGTCACATTTTCTACACTCTCACTTTTTCCTTCACTTTCTTCTTTCTTTCAATCTTTTCCTTTTACTAGTGTAAAAAACAAATGGAGTACATTAATTGTAAGAAGACATAAGTGACGAGTACTAATGTATGTGGTTGTAATGTAATGTACTTCTAATAAATAAAATTTTTTTTTTTTAAAAACTCAGCGGCTCAGGCAGCATCTCAGGCGAAAAGGAATTGGGTCAACATAAAACGTCACCTATTCCTTCTCTCCACAGATGCTGCCTGAGTCGATGAGTTACTCCAGCAGGTCTGTGTTTACCTTCAGAAGGAATGGGAGCCCAGCTGATCAGTAACTGGAGATAGAAGGAACTGCAGATGCTGGAATCTCGAGCAAAACACAAAGTGCTGGAGGAACTCAGCGGTTCGGGCAGCGTCTGTGGAGGGAATGTATAGATGGCGTTTCAGGTCAGGACCTTCCTTCAGAATGAATCGGTCTGAAGAAGGGCCCCAACCCAAAACGTCGCCTGTCCATTCCCGCCTGCCTGGACTCACTGAGGTCCTCCAGCTCTTTGTGTTGTGACTCCAACTGGGTTCAATCGAGTTTCCTAAAGATGGAGGGAGATACAGTGGGGAGGAGAGGTTGAACCTGCCCATTGCAGAACTCTTTTCCTTCGCGACTGAAATCTCATCTGCCATTTACTGGAATAATTAAAAAAATCACTGACATGTAACCAGAGTCAGAGGAAGCCAGATATCTCGGAGGGACCAGAGGAGGTTGCAAAGATCAGAAGAGGAGAGACCATGGTGCAGGAAAGAGAATTAATACTGAATGGCACACAGACTAAACACAGCAGTCACAGGCCTTAAAGTCTGACAGTCTCTTGTATCAGAAACATGCAGGAATGAAGCTGTTTACTTTGTCTTATCTCACACACTGCAGCCTTCCTGGTTGTTGCTATCCCTCTGCTCTTTGCTATATCCCCCCCCCCCCTCCCCCTCCCAGGCTCTCCTATTTTGCCCGGGGCTTTTAGGATGCTATGCTGTCCCTTGCAATTGCCAGCTCCTCCTGCGATCATAGACCCAGTCTCCGCATCAGACACTTTGTGCTCGATCTATGTTCTGCAAACGTCAATGGTCACGGGACGCTCGGGTCGCCAACTTTCTCACTCCCAAATAAGGGAGAAAAGGTCAAAATACGGGGCAAATTCCCCACGGCAATTCGTTGACCGACTCGGCCGTGGCTGGGTGAATAACGAGTTGGACCGGGTACTGGACTGCACACAAAGCCCAGCCGGCGGGCCCAGCTGAGGAGTTTTGGCCATGAGAAGGAGGGGTGGTGGTGGTGTCGGCGGTAAGCGAAGGTCCAAAGGTCGGACAGCTGGCCGGGGCAGCCGACCGACCGACGGGGCCACAGGCCAGGCTCTGCTGCTGCACTCCATGGGCTGCACTACTTCGGGACGGGTGCGGCAGGGCCAGACGCGGCACTCCGACCCGACAGTCCCCTCGACCCGAGTGGTAGCAGTCAAATACAGTCACCTATCCATGTTCTGTAGAGTTGCTGCCTTACCAAGCAAGTGTCTGCAAGATCTGGCGGGACTGTTATATACTGAGAGACTGGAGCAGCTGGGCTTGTATACTCTGGAATTTAGAAGGATGAGAGAGAATCTTATCGAAACATATAAGATTATTAAAAGGCCTGTCTCACGAGTCTGCGGTCATTGGCGGCGAAACAGGAAGAATCTACCGCTCCTGGGCCGCCACAGACCGCGCACTCAGTCAAACGCACAATTCCGTGGCCGTGCGGCGTTGTTCCCAACACCGCACGGTGCTAAAAAAACAACAACACTGTCCAAAACAATGTTCTTACCGCACAGACGCCGCCAGCGTGGCACGAGAGCGGCACGGTCACCGACACAGCCGCCGCCAGCGTGGCACGAGTGCGGCACGGTCACCGACACAGCCGCCGCCAGTGAGGTACGTGTGCGGCACGGCCGCCGCCACAGCCGCCGCCAGTGAGGTACATGTGCGCCACAGCTGCCACCACAGCGCCGCCAGTGAGGTACGTGTGCCCCACAGCCCCGCGATCCGAAAGCCGAAACAGCAAGCTCGTGGAACCGGCCGTACTTGGCCCCCCGCGCAGCATCCGTGCGGCGCTCTCGTGGTTGCCGTGCGGTCCCCTCTTCCGGCGACGCCGCGCTTCACCGCCAACGACCGCAAACCCGTGGGACAGAGCCTTAAGGGTTTGGACACGCTAGAGGCAGGAAATGTGTTCCGGATGTTGGGGGAGTCCAGAACCAGGGGCCACAGTTTAAGAATAAGGGGTAAGCCATTTAGAACGGAGACGAGGAAACACTTTTTCACACAGAGAGTGGTGAGTCTGTGGAATTCTCTGCCTCAGAGGGCGGTGGAGGCAGGTTCTCTGGATATGGGGAGAAGGCAGGAACGGGGTACTGATTGTGGATGATCAGCCATGATCACATTGAATGGCGGTGCCGGCTGGAAGGGCCGAATGGCCTACTCCTGCACCTATTGTCTATTGTCTAATGAAGGGTCTCGACCCGAAACATCACATATTCCTTTTATCCAGAGTTGCTGCCTGACCCAGCTGAGTTACTCCAACATTTTGTGTCTATCTTCGGTTTAAACCAGCATCTGCAGTTCCTTCTTGCACAAGTGTCTACACCTGCATTCCAGACCAGGGCTGCAGCCACTACTGCGATCCCCTTGATCTCTCGCATCCCCTTTATGTAAATATTGCTGTCTGGAAGATCATCCCCATTTAAAATAATAATTTTTTTTGGAGACCCGGGTTCGATCCCGAGTACGGGCGCTGTCTGTACGGAGTTTGTACAGACTCCCCGTGACCTGCGTGGGTTTTCTCCGAGATCTTCGGCTTCCTCCCCCACTCCAAAGCCGTACAAGTTTGTAGGTTAATTGGCTTGGGTTTGTATACTTGGTATAAGCCTCACATCCGCCATGTTGTCAAAACATCATTTTTTCACCTCCGCAACATTGCAAAAATCAGATCGTCTCTCACACCCCCCGCTGCTGAAAGACTCATCCATGCCTTCATCTCCTCCAGACTGGACTACTGTAACTCTCTTCTTTTCGGAATCAATTCCAGCAGCATCAAACGACTCCAACTTGTCCAAAATGCAGCCGCTCGACTCATCACCCACACCAAATCCAGGCACCACATCACCCCAGTTCTCAAAGAACTTCACTGGCTTCCCATTTCCCACCGGATCACCTACAAAATCCTGGTCCTCACCTACAAAGCCCTCAACAACCTGGCCCCCCCTTATCTCACTGACCTCCTCTCCCCCTACCAACCCTCACGGTCCCTCAGATCCACATCAGCTGGTCTCCTCTCCACTCCGAAATCAAACCTCTGCACCTTTGGAGGCAGAGCCTTCTCCATGGCAGCTCCCAGGCTCTGGAATTCCCTCCCACAACTGGTCGAAAATTCTGAGTCCCTCACCATCTTCCAGTCCCACCTCAAGACCCATCTCTTCACCTCTGCATACCCTTAGTCCCATGTTCCCCTCCCCTCTGTCTTACTGCTCTATTTTGTTTTGTTTATTCCTGACTCTCAATTGTAAAGCGACTTTGAGTCCTGAAAAGCGCTATATAAATAAAATCTATTATTATTATTATTATTATTATAAGTGTAAATTGGCCATAGTGTGTGTAGGATGGTGTTAGTGTGCGGGGATCGCTGGTCGCTGCAGACTCGGTGGGCCGAAGGGCATGTTTTCATGTTGTATCTCTAAACTAAACTAGAAAAACACTGCAGATGCTGGAAACCTGAACCATTTCTGATAAAGGCTCATTGACTTGAAACTTTGACCATTTTACTCTTTCTGCCCAACACCTCTGCACAGTCCGCATTAAACAACCTGATCTCCCGGTGGCCCAGCACTTCAACTCCCCCTCCCTTTCCGTATCCGACCTTTCTGTCCTGGGCCTCCTCCATGGCCAGAGTGAGTGCCACCGCAAATTGGAGTGGCAGCACCTCATATTTTGCTTGGGTAATTTACACCCCAGCGGTATGGACATTGACCTCCAATTTCAGGTAGTCCTTGCTTTCTCCCTCCTTCCTCTCCCCTTCCCAGCTCTCCCACAGCCCACTGTCTCCGCCTCTTCCTTTCTTCTTCCCGCCCCCTCACATCAGTCTGAAGAAGGGTCTCGACCCGAAACGTCACCGATTCCTTCGCTCCATAGATGTTGCCTCACCCGCTGAGTTTCTCCAGCATTATTGTCTGCCTGATTTACTGAGTTTTCCTGGCATTCTGGAGGGGGCAGGAAGACAGTGGGATTGAGATTGGGGAGGGATCGGGCATGGGGGGCGGGGGGGGGTAGTAGTAGGCCCCTTTCGGTCATGACTGACCATGGGTGATACATCCTGGTCGGATGCAAGCCTGGGCGATGTCATATGGAGGACAGGCTGTTGCCCATGCAGCACGTCCCCCCTCTCCACGTCGCTGATCGATCCAAAGGAACAGCGGGGCCGTTACAGTTTGGCACCAGCGTCGTCGCAGGAGCTGCCAGAGCGAGGTTGTAGACAATGACGAACTGCCTTAGGGGCTCCGACTCCGGATTTTCTTCAGCTTTACTCCTGGAGCCTTTTCCATGACTGGATATGGCCACAATAGGCAATAGATAATAGGTGCAGGAGTAGGCCATTCGGCCCTTCGAGCCAGCACTGCCATTCAATGTGATCATGGCTGATCATCCCCAATCAGTACCCCGTTCCTGCCTTCTCCCCATATCCCCCGACTCTGCTATCTTTAAGAGCCCTATCTAGCTCTCTCTTGAAAGCATCCAGAGAACCTGCCTCCACCGCCCTCTGAGGCAGAGAATTCCACAGACAGGCAGAGACTTCCACAAGGCAGTGGAGGTTTAGAATCAGAGTTTTCCCTCTCCTAGATGGACTGCCTTCCCAGGCTGACGAGCCCCATCTGCCAGAGACTCGTGGGGGCTTGAGCGTCTACCTTCCCGTGCAGGTCTATAGCACCTGCCCTTCTGCCCCTGATTGAGTAGTGGGCATAAGAGATTCATCCCACGTTCCAGAATTTGTAGCCCTCAACTCTGCCGCCCCCTCCCCCCCCCCTCGTTCCCACATGGAATCCTACACAATTTCTGCTGATTTCCCCCTGAATCCACTCAGTAGTTCAAACTTGATTCCTTGTGATTGAAATCTTATTCTTTGGCAAACCGCTTGAAACGAAACATTGGCGAGCAGTGACCCATTATATTTTAATGGTGATGAAGAAATCTCAAGGAAACCACGTTAAGACTTCACACTCTGATATTCATGAAAAAAAAAATCGTATATCAGCCCTCCCATGTGTGAAGGAATATGTCCGTTGATTGTTCAAGATGTTTGGTAAAAAGAAAAACCTCAGAGTCATTAGCAGGAAAACTGCACTTCTTCCCCTGCTGTGGGAACAAATCCAGTGCTGACTTTGATGTGCTCACCTTGGGTTAATAGTGAGCCTGCTTGTGGAGTGGATTTGAAACTTTTCGCTGAGTGTGCACTTTGCCGTGAGATGAGCAGTGCCCTGTTTCCAAGCCAAGACCTGAACTCATGTGTTTGTTTGTACCCGTCTCTTTGCCAATATCTCCTTTTGCAACGTTTCCTTGCCCAAGCTGCCTGGATACGTCAATCTCAGCCTCACTGCTTACCTTGCAGCTGTCTTCTTCTTCTTCTTGCTGGAGAAACTGATCTACATCGGTGAGACCAAGCGGAGGCTTGGCGATCGTTTCGCCGAACAACTCCGGTCGGTCCGCAATAACCAACCTGACCTCCCGGTGGCTCAGCACTTCAACTCCCCCTCCCATTCCGTATCTGACCTCTCTGTCCTGGGTCTCCTCCATGGCCACAGCGAGCAACACCGGAAATTGGAGGAAATGCACCTCATATTCCGCTTGGGCAGTCTACATCCTGGGGGCATGAACATTGAATTCTCCCAACTCTGCTAGCCCTTCATCAGCCCTCTGGTTGTCTCCTCCCCTCCCCCAGCCCTCGGGCTCCTCCTCCGCCTTTTTTCCTTTTTTCCTTTCTTCTCCCCACCCCCTATCAGTCTGAGGAAGGGTTTCGGCCCGAAACGTTGCCTGTTTCCTTCGCTCCATAGATGCTGCTGCACCCGCTGAGTTTCTCCAGCATTTTTGTCTACCTTCGATTTTCCAGCATCTGCAGTTCCTTCTTAAACACTTCTTCTTCTTGCGTATGGGCGTGCACAGCCGAAAGTTGTAAGGCAACTTGTACTATTTGATCTTATTTTGATTGTGCACGCCGGGTTGATTGCATTTGTCAAAACAGCCGAAGGTTGCAATCTCCCACCCTGACATGCTGCTGTGAATCTCTGTCTGCATGTTCAGCTGCGGGGTCAGTCTAGATATTGTGTCGGAAGGAACTGCAGACGCTGGTTTAAACCACCGAAGATAGACACAAACAGCTGGAGTAACTCAGCGGGACAGGCAGCATCTACGGAGAGAAGGAATGGCCGATGTTTCGGGTCGAGACCCTTCTTATTGGCTGGGTCTCACCTAAATGACCAGCTAATGGATCCCAAGGTGTCACGTGAAAAGAAAGGGACACTTTGATTTGGAATAGGACAGGTTTGGAGGGAGATGGGCCAAACACTGGCACGTGGGACTAGTGCAGATGGGACATGTTGGCCGATGTGGGCAAGTTGGGCCGAAAGGCCTATTTCCACACTTTATCACTATGACTGAGTTACTCCAGCATTTTGTGTCTATCTTCGGTGTAAACCACCATCTGCAGTTCTTTCATAAGATTGTTAAGGGCTTGGACACACTCGAGGCAGGAAACATGTTCCCGATGTTGGGGAATCCAGAACCAGGGGCCACACGCAGTTTAAGATTAAGGAGTAAGCCATTTAGAACGGAGACGAGGAAACACTTTTTCTCACAGAGTGGTGAGTCTGTGGAATTCTCTGCCTCAGAGGGCGGTAGAGGCAGGTTCTCTGAATACTTTCAAGAGAGAGCTAGATAGGGCTCTTAAAAATAGCGGAGTCAGGGGATATGGGGAGAAGGCAGGAACGGGGTACTGATTGGGGATGATCAGCCATGATCACTTTGAATGGCGGTGCTGGCTCGAAGGGCCAAATGGCCTACTCCTGCGCCTATTGTCTATTGAGGTGAGGAGAAATGGAGAGAGAACGAAAGAGGAGGGAAAGAGAATAAGATAGACACAAAATGCTGGAGTAACTCGGCAAGTCAGGCAGCATCTCTGGAGAGAAGGAATGGGTGACGTTTCGGGCCAAAAAACCCTCTCTCCAGAGATGCTGACTGTCCGGCTGAGTTACTCCTGCGTTTTGTGTCTATCTTTGGTTTAAACCAGCATCTGCAGTTCCTTCCTGCACAGGAAAGAGAATAAAGTCTCTTATCTTTTATCTTGTTTTGTTTCATTCCGCATTTAATCAGTTGCACATTGTTCTCAGATTCTCATTTTCTACTTACTTTTCTTTTAACTTTTTTTCCCCCCCCCCCGTCTTTGTTTTTGGGGCCGTGTACTTTATCACACACCGGCCCCTCTCATTAACCTTGTTTACTTCCTGATGTTGTTATTTTCTAACCATTGATCATTTATCTGCGCATTCTTCGACCTTCGAATCACATTGATAAAGTCAATTATTCAGGCGGAGGAGAAAGAATGGTTTACTCTTTTATCCATCTAGGGGGAGAAAAAGCCTTCAGAATGGTTGAAATGTCCTTGTGTAGCTCACATTCGACAGCCCCGTGGGCCTATGGATGGCGTTTCCGCTCCTGATTCGAGGAGAGGGAAATGTTTTTTGTCAAAGTTCCTTTAACATGTGCACAGCGTTTGCCACGTGCTTTTTGAAAGATACACTGAGGAAACAGACCCTTCGGCCCATCGAATCTGTGGCGACTATCAATCACCCGTTCACACTAGTTCTATGCTATCCCACTTTCCGACCTTTCTGTCCTGGGCCTCCTCCGTGGCCAGAGTGAGTCCCACCGCAAATTGGAGGAGCAGCACCTCATATTTCGCTTGGGTGGTTTGCACCGCCGACTCCCAACATCGCGGAGCTGTGGCTGCGGGCGTCCAGCGCTGGATTTAAAACACCGCGGAGCCTGGGATCCGAGATCGCCAGAGTGAGCTCCAACCAGCGCGGCCTGAGGACTTCGGGTGCTGCGGTCTCCGGGGAGGAAGCGGCTGCTCCAGACATTTCCAAGTTGCTGAGGACTATTTCACCCGACGCTGGTGTTCCATCTTCCCGGCAGGTAGGCCTATAACATCGGGCCGCCGTTGCGGCGACTGGCTGCGGAGGCCTCAAATAGGCCCCGACCTCGGGTGGACTAGGAGGAGGAGGAGGACTGGACTTTTTGGTGCCTTCCCTCACAGTGGAAAGTGTCGATTCTGCAGTTGGGGGGGGGGACGTTCATGTTGAATCCTATAGTGTATTGTGTCTTTTTGTATTTTTTTTATTTTATATTAATGTATGATCTATTTTTTTTTCTCTGTAAAGAACTTTGGCTTCTAACTTCCACTCTCACATCCTACACTTTAAGGCGGCACGATGGCGCAGCGGTAGAGTTGCTGCCTCACAGCGCCAGAGACTCGGATTCGATCCTGACTACTGGTGCTGCCTGTACGGAGTTTGTGCGTTCTCGGAGATCTCCCACACCCCAAAGACGTACAGGTTTGTAAGTTAATTGGCTTAGTATAAATGTAAAATTGACCATAGTGCATGTGGGGTAGTGTTAATGTGTGGGGATCGCTGGTCGGTGCAGACCCGTGGGCTGAATCACACCTTCCCCAGCCAACAATGGGCCTACCAGAGCACAACACTGCCCAAGGTCATTTGTTGCCATTCCTGGTTGCTCCATGCAGAATTAAGGAGCGCAGGAGGACGAGGGGTGATCTCATAGAGGTGTACAGATGGCGCAATGGGCTAAGTGTTCGGCTGGCAACCGGAAGGTAGCCGGTTCGAATCCCGCTTGGAGTGCATACTGTCGTTGTGTCCTTGGGCAAGACACTTCACCCACCTTTGCCTGCGTGTGAATGTGTGTGAATGTGTGTGAGTGATTGGTGGTGGTCGGAGGGGCCGTAGGCGCAGATTAGCAGCCACGCTTCCGTCTGTCTGCCCCAGGGCAGCTGTGGCTACAGAAGTAGCTCACCACCACCGAGTGTGACTGAGGAGTGAATGAATAATGCGATGTAAAGCGCCTTGAGTATTAGAAAGGCGCTATATAAATCCCATCCATTATTATTATTATTACAAAAGCATGAGGGAAATAGATTGGGGAGATGCACAGAGTCTCTTGCCCAGAATATCGAGAATCAGAGGACATAGGTTTAAGGTGAGGGGGGAAAGATTTAATAAGAACCCGAGAAGTATTTTTTTTTGCACACAAAGGGTGGTTGGTGCATGGAACGAGCTGCCAGAGGAGGTAGTTGAGGCTGGGACTATCGCAACGTTTAAGAAACATTTAGACAGGTACATGGATAGGACAGGTTTAGAGGGATATGGGTCAAACATAAACAGCTGGGACTAGTGTAGACGGGACATGTTGGACAGTGTGGGCAAGCTGGGCCGAAGGGCCTGTTTCCACAATGTGTAACTGTACAATTCTATAAACAAGGAACTGCAGATGCTGGTTTACACAAAAGGACAGAAAGTGCTGGAGAACGTGGATCGGTGACGTTTCACAGAGTGCTGGAGTAACTCAGTGGGTCAGGCAGCATCTCTGGAGAATATGGACAGTTGACGTTTCAGGTCGGGGACCCTTCGTCAGTCTGTTCCGCGCAGGTGGAGGATGTGTTTGAAATTTCCAATATTTTTACTTTGTACATGGCCCAAGCCGGCGCGTGTTTGGACGTTAAAATGACAACTTAATCACTGTTTACCCAACACTTCATCCAGGGCGATAAGTTCACATTGCAGGATAGGAATTAACTTCCATCACCAACAGTGTCCAGGTGTCAGTGGAACGACAACAATGTTATTAACAGGTGAAAACTCAACTCCAAGGTGATGCTTGGATCAGCTGTTAGATTAGAAAGACAAAAGGCTGGAGTAACTCAGCAGGTCAGGCAACATCTCTGCAGAATACGGAAACATTTCAGATTCGGTCCTTACTTCAGACTGAAGGGTCCCGAACCGAAACATGATCTTTCCATCTTCTCCACCGATCCTCAAGTCCAGTTTATTCATCACACACGTGCAGTGAAATGAAAAGTGGCGATGATCGCGGATATTGTGCAAAAAACAAACAAACAAACAAGCAAACTACAAACAGAATGGAACAGAATCACATATTATTTTACATATTACATATTGTGGGAGGAAGGAAAAAGGGAAAAAAAACAGCAATTAAAAAAACCCCCAGTAGAATGGTACAGTAAAGCGGCATGTACTATCGCAATGTTTAAGAAACATTTAGACAGGTACATGGATAGGACAGGTGAGATAGGGGTTTACAGTCCTAATGGCCTCTGGGAAGAAACTCCTTCTCATCCATGGCAATTTCACAGCATGGCAACGGAGGCGTTTGCCTGACCATAGCAGTCCGTTGCAGGGGTGGAAGGGGTCTCCCATGATCTTATTGGCTCTGTAGTTGCACCTTTTGATGTATAGTTCCTGCAGGGTGGGCGCGTGAAGTTCCCATAGCGCGTTCGGCCGAACGCACTACTCTCTGCAGAGTAGTTCCTGCCTGACTCGCTGAGTAACTCCAGCAATTTCTGCCTTTTTCGGGAAACCAGTATCTGCAGTTCCTTGTGTCTCCACTAACAGTTATATAACTGAAACCACCATCCTTGTGATGAACTCTGGTACTATTAATGAATGACAACAATGTTAACATATCCATTGGACATTTCATTGCAAGGAGATATTTGCAAATTCTATTATGTTATGTGTCTCTCAGTGATGTTTCAGATCGGAGCCCTTCTTCAGACTGAGGATTAGACAATAGACAATAGATGCAGGAGTAGGCCCATCCGGCCTTTCGAGCCAGCACCGCCATTCAATGTGATCATGGCTGATCATCCCCAATCAGTACCCCGTTCCTTAGTTTTGTTTAAGGTAGATAAAAATGCTGGAGAAACTCAGCGGGTGAGGCAGCATCTATGGAGCGAAGGAATAGGTGACGTTTCGGGTCGAGACCCTTCTGAAGTGAATGACAGCCCACTGTCTCCGCCTCCTCCTTTCTTTTTCCCGACCACCCCCAGATCAGTCTAAAGAAGGGCCTCAATCCGAAACATCACCTATTCCTTCGCTCCATAGATGCTGCCTCACCTGCTGAGTTTCTCCAGCATTTTTGGCTACCTTCGATTTTTCCAGCATCTGCAGTTCTTTCTTAAACATTAGTTTTGTTTAGTTTTAGTTTAGGGATCCAGCGCGGAAACAGGCCCTTCGGCCCAACATGCCCGCACCGACTAGCGATCCCCGCACATTATCACCGCCCCACACACACTAGGGACCTACAAACCTGTAGGTCTTTAGAGTGTGGGAGGAAAAGTCCAATGTGTCGTTTACCTCAGGTGCAACTCCCAGAATTGAACTAAGGACAAACATAAATTAAGCGTTTGCCTGACATCTTCATCTTCATTTGACCACAAGCAATTGGAGTTAAGGAGTCTGCCAGCATCAATCTGTTCTCACATAAAAGACACAAAGGCTGCGGAGGCCAAGTCAATGGGTATTTTTAAGGCGGTGATTGATAGGTTCTTGATTAGTACGGGTGTCAAGGGTTATGGGGAGAAGGCAGGAGAATTGGGCATGAGAGGGAAAGATAGATCAGCCATGATTGAATGGCGGAGTGGACTTGATGGGCCGAATGGCCTAATTCAGCTCCTATAACTCATGAACTTTACAAAGTGCTGGAGTAACTCACCAGGTCAGGCGGCATTTGGGGCAGCACAGTAGAGTTGCTGCCCTCCAGCGCCAGGGACCCGGGTTGGATCTTGACCATGGGTGCTGTCTGTGCAGAGTGTGTACGTTATTCCTGGGATCATGTGGGTTTTCTCCGGGTGCTCTGGTTTCCTCCCACACTCCAAAGACGTACAGGTTTGTAGGTTAATTGGCTCACTACAAATTGTAAATTGTCACCGGTGTGTGTAGGAAAGTGCAAGTGTTCGGGCTGATCACCGGTCGGTGCAGACTCGGTGGGCCGAAGGGCCTCTTTCCGTGCTGTATCTCTAAAGTCTAAAGTCTTAAGCCCCTGTCCCACTTTCCCGAGTTACTCACGATTCAAACTCGGAGATGCCAGCCGTAGGTACTCGAGGCTATTTATTTTTACTCGTGGACATTTTTCAACATGCTGCAAAAAACGTCCCGACTTACCTGATGCCCCGAGTACCTACGGCTGGCATAACGAGCCGCTACGAAATATCTACGGACTCGCTACGGACATTCTCCGAGTGAATCAAGGGGAAAACCCGGGAGAATTCGTGAGTAACTCGGGAAAGTGGGACAGGGGGGTTAAATCTCTGGATAACTTTATAATAGAGGGAGCCAATACAAAAAAATAATTGAAATTTTTGAGATCACAGGTGACATAAACAAAACCCTTACATTTCAAACCACTGATCATTCATGGTATCTACCAAGTTTATTTCTATATAAATACAACAGATTACCGCATAACAACACCTATCCAAATATACGAGATCATTGAGCAACAGATAGGTTTAATAATTACCAGTAATATCACTGCCCTGAGCTCTTCTAAACAAGGTGCTTAGAAGGAGAACTTATAAACGCACAAATATTTGGTTAACGGAGTTGCTAAATGCAGTTACAGACTTTAAAAGATTCTATACGGGCAGCATAGCAACTTGGAGCCAAAATGCACCCCCTTTTCAGAATTTACAGTTCTGCTCAAGTGTTGTACGTTGATATAATGTAAGCTGCGCCACAAATTATGTTTCAGTTATCTTTAAGTGCATGTGCATTATGGGCACATTGTATTTCCCCTCTGATGTGTTCAGATAAAATACAAAACTATGAACTTCAAAACTATGAACTGGTTTGCACAAAATTGTAGAAACAAGGAACTGCAGACGCGGGTTTATACAAAAAAGGACACAAAGTGCTGGAGTAACTCAGCGGGGCCAGGCAGCATATCTGGAAAACTGTGGGCCGGCGATGTTTTGGGTCGGGAACCCTCTTCATGCGAGGAGGAGAATTTCTTCAAAGTAGGCGTACTTTGAGGGGTTTTCACACTGGAGCAGTCAAAATGTAGAAGCAAGGAACTGCAGGTGCTGGTTTACATGCCGAGTTACTCCAGCACTTTGTGTCCTTTTTTTGTATCAACCCCGCGTCTGCGGTTCCTCGTTTCTACCAATTTTACTGCCTCGCTGTGAAATCTTTCAAAAAAGTCCCGACGATAAATATCACCTGATCCATCGTCTCCAGAGATGCTGCCTGAGCAGCTGAGTTACTCCAGCACTTTGTGTCCATTGAAGTAACGTAACCTGGTGCATTTTTTATGAATGCAGCTGAACATGGGCAATCATTCACTCGACGGCCATGTGGTAACCTGATTTTAATGAATTACAAAGAACTGCAGGAGGTCACAGGGAACTGCTGATGGTGGAACCTGGAGCAAAGCACAAGGGCGGCACAGCGGTAGAGTTGCCGCCTTACAGCGCCAGAGACCCCGGTTCGATTCTGACTACAGAGTTTGTACGTTCTCCCTGTGACCGCATGGGCTTTCTCCGGGTGCTCCGGTTTCCTCCCACGTTCCAAAGACGTGCAGGTTTGTAGGTTAATTGGCTTGTGTAAATTATCCCTAGTGTGTAGGATGGTGCTAGTGTGCCATAGACAATAGACAATAGGTGCAGGAGTAGGCCATTCGGCCCTTCGAGCCAGCACCGTCATTCAATGTGATCATGGCTGATCATCCCCAATCAGTACACCGTTCCTGCCTTCTCCCCATATCCCCTGACTCCGCTATTTTAAAGAGCCCTATCTCGCTCTCTCTTGAAAGCATCCAGAGAACCGGCCTCCACCGCCCTCAGAGGCAGAGAATTCCACAGACTCACCACTCTCTGTGAAAAAATGTGTTTCCTCGTCTCCGTTCCAAATGGCTTACTCCTTATTCTTAAACTGTGGCCCCTGGTTCTGGACTCCCCCAACATCGGGAACATGTTTCCTGCCTCTAGCGTGTCCAAGCCCTTAACAATCTTATATGTTTCAATGAGATACCCTCTCATCCTTCTAAACTCCAGACTGTATAAGCCCAGCTCCATTGAGGAAAAACTTTTTCACACAGAGAGTGGTGAATCTCTGGAACTCTCTGCCACAGAGGGTAGTTGAGGCCAGTTCATTGGCTATATTTAAGAGAGAGTTAGATGTGGCCCTTGTGGCTAAAGGGATCAGGGGGTATGGAGAGAAGGCAGGTACGGGATACTGAGTTGGATGATCAGCCATGATCATATTGAATGGCTGTGCAGGCTCGAAGGGCCGAATGGCCTACTCCTGCACCTATTTTCTATGTATCTATGTATTCTCTCAGCATATGACAGTCCCGCCATCCTGTGAATTAACCTTGTAAACCTACGCTGCACTCCCTCAATAGTTGATCGGGCTGATCTATTGGCCGGCTGTATCTCTTAACCAAGCACTGGAGAAAACTCAGTAGGTCGGGCAACAACTAAGGAGGGAACGGACAGATGACCCGTCATCAGAGGGCCTGACCTGAAACATCGCATGTCCATTCCCACCACGGATACTGCCCGACCCGTAGAGTTCTCCAGCACTTTGTGTACTGAACTGTTTTCCAGTTAATTGCCGAGCATGTACCTGAACAGATCTTTACAGAGCCTCACAACTGACCGTGATTAGCAGACATGATTAGATTAGCCAGGACAATTAATTCAATTTGACATTTGATCGGATCAGTGGGTGGCCTAACTAAATGTTGTCAAAAGTAATCATAGGAACTTGATTTGCTCTGCATGTATCTTTTACTTGGAAAATCCTTTTTGCCTTTTGTTCACTGATTTAGCTGAACTGCCAGATCACACTGGCATAACCTAGTGGATACTCAGACTTTCCACCAGCTACACTTCATGTCGCCAACAGAGTCAAAGGCCTGTCCACCCTGGCCATTCCTTCTTCTCCCTGCTCCATCCAACAGAAAGTAAGTAACTCCTCCCCCTTCTATCATGGGGTAGACTGACTCTCCCCCCCCCCCCCCCCCCAATCTATGCACATCCACAATACTTTCCACTCGTAACTTTAATTTCATGTTTCATGTATTTTCTGACTGTTGGCAGATCAATTTCCCTCCTGGATAAATAACGTTCCATTGTATCGTACAGAAGTGTGAAAGCGCCCATCACCAGACTCAGGAACAGCTTCTTCCCCTCTGTTATCAGGCTTCTGAACGGTCCTTCCATAAGCTAGGGTACTGTCCAACTCACCACCACCCCATTGCGGACATTGGACTTTGTCTATGGAACTGATGCGCTAAAACGCTGAGAACTAAATTCTGCACCCTGTATCCCTTTGCTCTAACTATTGTACTTGAGTTGATTTGATCGTCCTCTTGTATGGATACAAAGTGCTAGTGTAATGGGCCTGTCCCACTTAGGCGATTTTTCAGCGGACTGTCAAGTTGCCGGCAGTCGCCTGAAAAAAACGGCAACTGGAACGGCGACTGTCAGAGTGGAACACACGCGCACACACACATCGTTTCCTTCACCGGCCCGTTATGCAGGCGGGGGACAGGGCAAGCGGGGGGAGCGCTGTCTAAAAATTCCACGGTGCAAAGCCAAGATGAAACAGACACACACCGCGATGAACAGGAAGGTTGGCGCTGTAAAAAGACGGCTAAATCACAGTGTACGGTAAGTCCTTTAAAAGAGGGGGGGGTGGGGGGAGAAGGAATGGAGACAACTTTTAAGAAGCCAGAGATACACGGCTGTGAAGCGCGGCGGACATTTAACATTACCGGTCGGTTATCCTTGGTTCTGAAAACTACTGCTTACCTTTTTTTCCCACAATGGGCCAATGAAATTCACCGGTCAGCACCGGCTCCAACCTACGAGAACCTCCGAGAACCTTCGACCTCCTGGCGACCCACCTACGGCTCGAGAATTCTCGCTACTCTCCATGGCGGCTTCACTCTAGTCGGCGCTAATTTCACCACGTTGAAAAACTCGCGGCGACCATAATGAGGCCGCGACCAGTTCCCAGAATGCGGGAACTCCTCGCGACCATGAAGCGACTCCCCGGCAACCACCCGCGAACATGTGGCGACCATGTGGTGACTGCATAGTCTCCTGCAGTCGCCTAAAAAGTCCCCTAAGTGGGACAGGCCCATAACTCACCAGGTGAGGCAACATCTCTGATGAACGTGGATAAGTGACATTTCGGGTTGATATATTCATGTATAGTATTATCTGATTGATATCCGATTTGTTTGGGTAGCAAAACAAAGCTTTTCACTGTACCTCAGTACTTACTAACTTACTGCCTATTATGCCTCCTGGCATGTAGGGCAGCAAAGAAGGTCCTCCACTCCCGTCTGTTCTGGGCTAGCTTCTGGACACTACCCCAGGTCAGGTCCATTGTTTTCATTTCCTTCTCTACAGTTCGACGCCAGGTGGTTTTGGGTCTCCCTCTTTTCCTTTTCCCTTCCGGTGTCCAGTGCCGGGATATTCTTGGGATGCTGCCTGGTTCTCTCACCATTGACATTCATCCTCACATCTGTCGATAGCCCTGGAAGTCCATCACGCCCAGTAGTGTTGATTCCTTCAGTTGCTGTTTCCGTAACATGTTTGTTTTTTACGAGGCAGGGTTGTTGGCCCTGGTGCTCAACCTCCAACCTGGAGGACCAGTGGATCGCTCTTCGTCTCGCCTCTACCCTTCGACCTGTCCAGCATGGGAGACCCTAACAGGAGATGAATCTCCCGCTGGCATAGCTCTAGGGGTCACTGAGACACACAAGCTCCCCGACCACGACAAGGTTGCAATCCAACGGGGAGGGTAGCTCAGCACACCTGACATTAATAAACCTAAACCTATCGCTTCCACTTCAAGATGTCTGTAAGCGCTTTGCAGCCAATAATGCTTTGAAATGTAGCAGATGCTTACAAAGGAATCCCAGAATGGGACTTAACCCAAGTTTAACTTAACCTTTGGGACTGCGCATTGGCTCAGCGGTAGAGTTACTGCCTTACAGCGCCTGAGACCCGGGTTCGATCCTGACAACGGGCGCTGTCTGTCCGGAGTTTGTACGTTTTCCCTGCGACCTGCGTGGGTTTTCTCCGGGATCTCCGGTTTCCTCCCACACCCCAAAGACGTGCATTAGGTTTGTAGGTCAATTGTCTTCGGTAAAATTGTAAATTGTCCTTAGTGTGTGTAGGATAGTGTTAGTGCGCGGGGATCGCTGGTCGGCACGGAATTAGTGGGCCGAAGGGCCTGTTTCCGTGCTGCATCTCTAAACTAAAAACGAACCCACGACAACCAAGTCGCGTAACAGCACACCAGCAGCATATCAGATGAAGTCAGGTCATTTAATTTAAAATAATTTAGTCGCGACAAGTGCACAACCATAGAATAGGTGGGAATCCAAGTCACGTTATTCGTTTTGCGAATACCTCTCATTACAACTAGAATAGATCCACCATTTATAGACAACAGACAATAGGTGCAGGAGTAGGCCATTCGGCCCTTCGAGCCAGCACCGCCATTCAATGTGATCATGGCTGATCATCCCCAATCAGTACCCCGTTCCTGCCTTCTCCCCATATCCCCTGACTCTGCTATTTTTAAGAGCCCTATCTAGCTCTCTCTAGCAAGCATCCAGAGAACCCGCCTGCACTTCCCTCTGAGGCAGAGAATTCCACAGCCAAATACATAGGTGCAAATTATTTCTCTGCTACAACTGGCAATGCAACATGCTTTTCTTAAATCAAATAAGAAATTGAATAAGGAAAGCAGTCGATTATTCTGTGGATAAGAAACCTCTCCTTCCCCAGTGCAAGTTATTCCTCATTAGTTTAATGCACTCACATTTAGAACCAGTTGAATGGCCTATAGAATTATAGAAATCTACTTACTGGCAGGAAGCAATGGAATAATAGTTCCTTTTATTTTACTTTACACATTAAAGTGATATGCGGTAACAGAAGCTTCAGCAATCTGTTTGTTGTTTAACGCTGAACCACCACTCCCTGGGAGTCTCATGCTCGTGATTAAGCTAGAAATTCAAGGAACACTCTCTTAATGTTCGCAACCATTTCGCTTGTCGGTGCATATACTGCGAAGCACTATTCTTGAAAAAATCTTGCCCAAATCTGACACAGCTCCCTTTATAGATGTTCAGATTGGAGCAGAGTATTTTTGCTTAAATGTAGAAACAAAGAACTGCAGGTGCTGGTTTATACCAACGATAGACACAAAGTGCTGGAGGAACTTGGCGTGTCAAAAAAATGGGTCGACTGGGCTTACATTCATTGGAATTTAGAAGGATGAGAGGGGATCTTATAGAAACATATACAATTCTTAAGTGATTGGACAGGCTGGATGCAGGAAAACTGTTGCCAATGTTGGGTGAATCCAGAACCAGGGCTCACCATTTAAGAATAATGGGGGTAGGCCATTTAGGACTGAGACGAGGAAAAACGTTTTTCTCCAAGAGAGTTGTGAATCTGTGGAATTCTCTGCCACAGAAGGCCATGGTGGCCAATTCATTGGACGTTTTCAAGAGAGAGTTAGATTTAGCTCTTAGGGCTAACGGAATCAAGGGATATGGGGAGAAAGCAGGAACGGGGTACTGAATTTGGATGATCAACCATGATCATATTGAATGGTGGTGCTGGCTCGAAGGGCTGAATGGTCTACTCCTGCTCCTATTTTCTATGTTTCTATGTCAGGCAGCATCTCTGGAGAAAAGATAATGTGTGACGTTTTGGGGCGGGACCCTTCATTAGAGCATAAGACCCTAAATGTTACTCATCCTTCTTTCTCCAGAGATGCTGCCCGGCCCACTGAGACACTGTCACTAGATGGTGTGTCCACCTAAAGTATTTTTTGCCAAGAGATACAAGAATTGAAAGGTCTTTGTAAATTATCTCTGGTGTGTAATTGGCCTCTGTAAAGTGGCCCTAATGTGTAGGGGGGGGGGGGTGGATGCAAAAATGGGATAACATAGAAATGGGCGTTCGCTGGCCAGCATGGAACTGGTGGGCCGAAGGGCCTATTTCCATGCTGTATCTTTCAATCAATTAATAACTTAGACACTTCATCCCAATCAACATCCTGCACATACTCCAACTTAACTGCACCCTTGCTGTAACGTGGCGACCAAAATCATGCACAGTGCGCCAGTTGTAGATTAGCTCATGTTTTATAAAGTGATAGCATTCTTTCAACCCGAAACGTCACCTATTCCTTCGCTCCATAGATGCTGCCTCACCCGCTGAGTTTCTCCAGCATTTTTGTCTACCTCCCATTGCTTCAGCTTTGTCACAGATTTTAAATTATATAAATCAAACGTAAATCAAACATAATTCGGGAGGAATATGACACCCCACAATGTAAAGGCTCAATGTACAGAAATGAGAACTTTGCTGACAATATTAACTGAGGTCGTAGCCTCAGAATTAAAGGAAAATTCCTTTCGGAAGGAGATGAGGAGGAATTTCTTTAGTCAGAGGATGGTGAATCTGCGTAATTCATTGCCACAGAAGGCTGTGGAGGCAAGTCAATGGATATTTTTAGGGCAGAGATAGATAGATTCCTGATTAGTACTGGCGTCAGAGGTTATGGGGAGAAGGCAGGAGAACGGCGTTAGGAGGGAGAGTTAGATCAGCCGTGATTGAATGGCGGAGTAGACTTGATGGGCCGAATGGTCTAATTCTGCTCCTATCACTTATGAACATGAATTGATTTTAGGAGGCAAATTATATTTAAGTTTAATCTTGAACTCCTGGGCACTGAGAACGACACTGTTTGAAGATCAGGAAAAACTAGGAATTGCAAAGCCTTTGAGTTTTTTTTTATCATTAACTCCCAAATGTTGTTTCGTACATGTTAAAATTAAAGTTATGGAAATTTAAAGCCCTGTCCCACGGTACGAGTTCGTTCCAAGAGCTCTCCCGAGTTTGCCCGGATTCGAACTCGGAGATTTACGGTAATGGCTGCTCGTCGGTACTCGGCGCTCTCGTGGACATTTTTCAACATGTTGAAAAATTTTCACGAGTCTTCATAGTGCTTACCTGCCGTTAGCGAGTCTTCCCTATTACTTGCTGTTAGCGTTACGAGCCGCTAAGAGACGTCCCCGAGCTCTGACATACTCGCTATGTTCATTCTCCGTGCTTACCCCGAGTTTGATTTTTTTTAAACTCGGGAGAGCTCTTGGAATGAACTCGTACCGTGGGACAGGGCTATTAGTCTTTGGTCTTGACAGCCAATATATTAGACTGGTGTACATCAGACAAGCTGTGGACATTTTAATTTTTTTGCATATCAAAGACAAATTTGTGATACTGTAAAATCAGATGTATAATTACATTCTACTTCTGTGAAATCCTAAATTTCTACCTAATTTACATATAATCATTTTTGTGTGTGCAGCATTGGATATAAGATTATTTGCATGCTTAAATCCTTAAAATCAGTTTGAAATTGTAGAAAAACCTGCAATATGTACACTGATAAAATTATTTAATCCTTGTACAGATAATACCCAAGGGTTGGTGAAGATTTTGCTTGTAATTTATCAATGTACAAACTCTGAATTGAATCAGGTTAAAAAATGGTTTTGTTAGTTTTGCAAAATGTGTAAGGGGAAGGGAGGGGGGAATATGGAATCTATTTTTTTTATTAACGTGCATATAAATTGTTCTTCCAGGTATTAAGTGAGGTGGATATCAGTGCACTGCAAGTGATTTAGCCTGTAGCACCACTCAGTGGAATGATTCAGGACCAATACAGTTTTGGAAGGAGGTGCAAGGAACTGCAGATGCTGGATTCTTGAGTGAAACGCAAAGTGCTGGAGGAACTCAGCAGGCCGGGCAGCATCTGTGGAGAGAGTGGACAGACAACGTTTCGGGTTGGGACCCTTCTTCAGACTGAAAACACAAGGTGGTGTTATATATATTGTTTTTCAGGCTGGGAAAACACTGCACTCAGTGCAGACCGAAAAGAGGTCTAATAGACAATAGACAATAGGTGCAGGAGTAGGCCATTCGGCCCTTCGAGCCAGCACCGCCATTCACTGTGATCATGGCTGATCATCCCCGATCAGTACCCCGTTCCTGCCTTCTCCCCATATCCCCTGACTCTGCTATCTTTAAGAGCTCTATCTAACTCTCTCTTGAAAGCATCCAGAGAATTGGCCTCCACTGCCTTCTGAGGCAGAGAATTCCACAGATTCACAACTCTCAGGGTGAAAAAGTTTTTCCTCATCTCCGTTCTAATGGCCTACCCCTTATTCTTGAACTGTGGCCCCTGGTTCTGGACGGCCCCAACATTGGGAACATGTTTCCTGCCTCTGCTGTGTCCAATCCCTTAATAATCTTATATGTTTCAATAAGATCTTATTATGTAGGAAGGAACTGCAGATGCTGGTTTACACAAAAAGCTGGAGTAACTCAGCGGGTCAGGCAGCATCTCTGGAGAAAAGAAATTGGTGACGTTTCGGGTCCAGACACTACTTGGTCATAGTCTGATCATTGTCAGACTACCATAGATCATCATAGAACTGTACAGTACAGAAACAGGCCCTTTGGCCCATCTTGGCCATGCTGACCAAGGCATATTGGGCTTGATCCATTTGCCTCCATGTTCCCATTGCCTTCTAAAACTTTCCTATCTAAATATCCATTCAAATATCTTTAACAAATCATATTTGTATCAGCTTAGTTTAGTTTAGAGATACAGCATGTAAACAGGCCGTTTGGCCCATCGAGTCCATGCTGACCATCGATCACTCGTACACTAGTTCTACGTTATCCCACTTTCACATTCTACAAAATGGGGGCAGTTTTACAGAGGGCCAATTAACCTACAAACACGTACGTCTTTGAAATGTGGGAGGAAACCGGAGCACCCGGAGAAAACCCACGCGGTCACTGGGAGAACGTAGAAACTTTGCGTTTTAGAATCCTCGTTCCCGGGGAAAAAAAGACTGAGCGTTCACTTTATCCGTGCCCCCCCAACCCACGTTCCTGTACACCTCAATCAGGGCACCCCTCAGACTCCTGCACCCCAAAGACAAAAGAAATTGCTCATCATTCTGGTTATCTGATCTTTATTCATAAAACGATTTCTGCAGCCAAAGAATGAGCATGATTAGAAATTACAATGATGTTTTGTATGAATGAATGAATGAATAAGTTTACTGGCCAGGTATTCACATACAAGGAATTTGCTTTGGTACTCCGCCCGCAAGTGACAATGACATACACAACAACATAAGATACTACATCCCTTTTTATTGAAATGCACATTTTCTATTTTCATCAGTAACTAAAGGAAAATATATTCCTAGCTCAGGAGATACTGCAAGGATTATCTTTTAGCCACCAGGAGGAGATATGAGCAAATTAATCACACTCTCAAGATGTACTTGTGTCTCCAAGTGTCTCTATGTTAAGGTTCCTTTTTACCGTGCAAAAACTCTTGTTATTCCTTACCATTCTTTCAATTCTTCCCACTATCTTCCATTGTTATCCTGTACAAACAGTTGGTTTACACAAAAGAACAGTGGCATTTGCTTGTTTGTTTAAGGGCATTATTTTACATGTTTACTCATAACTTAGCTTCTAGTTGGATACCATTGCAACTATTACACACAATACCGTTACACACAATGGGTGGACCAGAATAATGAGTTAATGCACTAACAATATAACAATCTGAGGTGTGTTGGCAGGAAGCATATGTTCATAAGATCATAAGAGACAGGAGCAGAATTAGGCCATTCGGCCCATCAAGTCTACTCCTCCGTTTACAACAAATAAGATGCAGCACTGGGATTTTTCTAGGTTTCAGCTGATAAAGCATGACGGACAGAATAATAATTGACCAGGTTTGTAGAAACGAGAAACTGCAGATGCTGGTTTACAAAAAAAAAGGGCCCAAAGTGCTGGAGTAACTCAGCAATACATGGGAGAGGCAGAGGACGGCAGTGGTCAAAGGGACAGAAAAGGTGCGACAGAGTCAATGAAACATCTCAATAAGGACACAAAGTGCTGGAGTAACTCAGCGGGTCAGGCAGCATCGCTGGAGACCGTGGATTGACGACGCTTCAGGTCGAGCCCCTTGGGAAGATGGGTCCAGGCGCGAAACTTCACCTATCCATGTTCTCCACAGATGCTGCCTGACCCGCTGAGTTACTCCAGCACTCGGTGAAACGTCACCTATCCATGTTCTCCACAGATGCTGCCTGACCCGCTGAGTTACTCCAGCACTCGGTGAAACGTCACCTATCCATGTTCTCCACAGATGCTGCCTGACCCGCTGAGTTACTCCAGCACTCGGTGAAACGTCACCTATCCATGTTCTCCACAGATGCTGCCTGACCCGCTGAGTTACTCCAGCACTCGGTGAAACGTCACCTATCCATGTTCTCCACAGATGCTGCCTGACCCGCTGAGTTACTCCAGCACTCTGTGTTTAAAAAATAATAATAAACCAGCATCTCCAGTTTCTCGTTACTACAAACCTTATCAATGATTATTTTCACATTTTATTCTGTCTATCATATTTTATCAGCTTAAATTCCAGCGCTCCACCGAATGTTTGTGAACATAGGCTTGCTGGCAACACACATCTGAAGGGTCGTGTTACATTGTTACTGCTTTAACTCTTTATTCTGGTCAACCCATTGTGTAGCATTCGGTGTCGGAAGGTTTAAACCGAAGATAGACACGAAAAGCTGGGGGTAACTCAGTGGGACAGGCAGCATCTCTGGAGAGAAGGAAAGGGTGACGTTTCGTGCCGAGACCCTTCTTCAGACGACACTGAAGATGGGTCTCGACCCGAAACGTCACACATTCCTTCTCCCCATTAATTCTGTATACTGGTTACCCCATTAAAGGAAGGATGTGAAGCGTTTGGAGAAGCTTTGGTCAGGTCTAACCCCGCCACGGGTACCGTGTAATCCCGTGCTACCTGCTCCATGGTCGGATCGTCAGCAACTAAACCGTCTCCCCCACCTGGTTTGCCAGGTGAGGAGGGGGCTGTGGACCCCCAGCAGGACCAAAAACAAGACCTGTCAAAGGGCGGATGAGCTCCTAGCGAGCCAACGGCCATCCACACTTCAGTAGAAGTTGCGATCACTGTCGTACACGGCATTGTAAGGCACCGTGCCTGTTGATATTTTCAACCATGATAATGATGATGATGATGATAGACAAATTGACAATAGGTGCAGGAGTAGGCCATTCGGCCCTTCGAGCCAGCACCGCCATTCAATGTGATTGTGGAAACTTTCAAGAGAGAGCTAGATAGGGCTCTTGAAGATAGCGGAGTCAGAGGATATGGGGAGAAGGCAGGAACGGGGTACTGATTGTGGATGATCAGCCATGATCACATTGAATGGCGATGCTGGCTCAAAGGCCCGTATGGCCTACTCCTGCACCTATTGTCTCACATAACTGTAACATAACTTTTTATCCCTTGCTATTCCAGCCCATTTCAGATGGTATTCCGTTAAAACATAGAAAGGTACAGCACGGGAACAGGCCCTTCAGCCCACAACGCCCATGCTGAACATGACACCAAGCTAAACTGATTTACAGAACTTTGACCCGAAGAAGGGTTTCGACCCGAAACGTCACCTATTCCTTTTCTCCTCAGATGCTGCATATGGGTATGGATATGAGATATGGGTGTCAGGGGTTATGGGGGGGGGGGGGGGGGGGGGAGGCATAAGAATGCGGCTTGGAGAGAGAGAGAGAGATAGATCAGCCATGATTGAATGGCAGAGTAGACTTGATGGGTTCAATGGCCTAATTCTGTTCCTGTCACTTGATGAACATTCTGCCTGACCCGCTGAGTTACTCCAGCACTTTGTGTCCATCTATAGACCTTTAGCCTTGCAGTAATAGCTCACAGAATGGTCCCTGCAGTGAAGGGAGGCCACTCGGCCCATAGAGTCCATGCTGGTCCAAAGCACGAGCGGTCCAGGTGTCCTCATAAGCATTCCTTTCTCAGTCCACCAGCAGATTACCTGGTCACTCATTCATTTGCTGTTTGCAAGACCTTCCGTGAAAAGCGGTGATGATGTTTGCCGACCTTACAACACCGCTGGCTTTCTTGTGAAGTTCTATCAGTGGCATGGAGCTTTGGGAAATGCAGAGGAAGTGATAAGTTGCTAAATCAATAAAGGCTATTACATTAATAAACAAGATCGTGTATAAACAAAGATCTCAGGGGCAGAATTTAACTTGGAGTGGTTTAGCAATGGGGGAAAGCTCTCCAGCAAGTTAATCACCCGCCCAGCATTGGAAAGACTAACCCATCAGGAAATTTGAAGGCAAGGGCTTCCTTTAAAGGCTCTTGGTCCATTTCTTCCATGGAATAGTTTACTTTCATTTAGTGTCACGTGTACCGAGGTACAGTGAAAAGCTTCTGTTGCGTGCTGTCCAACCAGAGAACAGGGGTGATGAAAGATAGAGTGCGCAGTGGCAGGTAATATGAAACATATAAGATTGTTAAGGGTTTGGACACACGCTAGAGGCAGGAAACATGTTCCTGATGTTGGGGGGAGTCCAGAACCAGGGGCCACAGTTTAAGAATAAGGGTTAAGCCATTTAGAACGGAGACGAGGAAACACTTTTTCTCACAGAGAGTGGTGAGTTTGTGGAATTCTCTGCCTCAGATGGCGGTGGAGGCAGGTCCTCTGGATGCTTTCAAGAGAGAGCTAGATAGGGCTCTTAAAAATAGCGGAGTCAGGGGATATGGGGAGAAGGCAGGAACGGGGTACTGATTGGGGATGGTCAGCCATGATCACATTGAATGGCGGTGCTGGCTCGAAGGGCCGAATGGCCTACTCCTGCACCTATTGTCTATTGTCTATAATGAATCGACATCCTTCAGCTGCCCACCTAGGCTGCTTCTTCTTCTTTCTTAGGCCTCCTTCGGTCATGGCTGACCATGAGTGTCTCCAGGGTTGGAGGACGCCTGTGCGTGACTTTGTTTAAAGTGGGGAGACTGGTGCACAGACAGCCACCCCACGGTCCTTGACATATCTGGGTCAGGATCCAGTGGCATGGAGTCCAAGACGACCGAAGACCCTTTTCTGCTGCAGCCTTCATCCGCCTTCCCAACCGTTGTGACGCTCCACTAAAGTCAGCCATCGTTCTCCGCCTGTTCCACCGTTGAGGTCTTGGTTGGATTGCTCTTTGTCAGAGTCCTCCCCCTCGACCTTACCGCCATGGGTGGCCCTACCAGGAGCAGAGCTCCAGACGGCATCGCTCTCAGGATCTCAGGTCCACACAAGCTTCTCCACCACGACAAGGTGACAATGCACGGAGAAGAACTTATGCTGCAGGGGTAAAGATATCATCAGGTCTTTGCAGAATAAACCATGCAGAAAACCGAGTCAGACCAAACTAAGCAGTAGAAGCAAGGAACTGCAGATGCAAGTTTACCACAACAGAAAAAGACACAAAGTGCTGGAGTAACTCAGCAGGACAGGCAGAATCTCTGGAGAAAAGGAATAGGTGATGTTTCGAGTCGGGGCTCTTCTTCAGACTGAAGAAATGTCCCGACCCAGAATGTCACCTGTCCAAGTGTAGGAAGGAACTACAGATGCTGGTTTACACCGAAGACAGACACAAAATGCTGGAGTAACTCAGTGGGACAGGCTGCATCTCTGGAGAAAAGGAATAGGTGATGTTTTCGTCTGAAGAAGGGTTTCGACCCGAAACGCCACACCTGTCCATGTTTTCCGGAGATGCTGCCTGACCCGCTGAGTTACTCCAGCGCTCTGGGTGAAGTTGGCAACAAATGAAGTGCTGACTGCAACCTCAGGAAGGCCCCCTTTACATTAGGTTAAGATGGAGTCTGTCAATTCAGCTGGACAGCCAGGCCAGTTAGACCATTTAACTCTGATGGATTGCACTCTGATGGATTGCGTTGAATGTGGAGTAGTTAAAAAAAATAAAAATGATCCGACAGCCTGTAAAGTGAGCACTCTCTGCCACTCCGAACAATTAGCTTCTGTATTAACGCACTAAAAGCACTCGAAATGTGGGACGCAGCATAATGTCAGGACAGATGGCGTTTCCACATCGCACACTTGAAGCTGATCATCATCACCCTGGGCGGCACCGGAGACCAGGGTTCGATCCCGACTACGGGCGCTGTCTGTGCGGAGTTCGTACGTTCTCCCCGTGACCTGCGTGGGTTTTCTTCCCGAGATCTTCAGTTTCCTCCCACACTCCAAAGACGTACAGGTTTGTTGGTAAATTGGCTTGGTGTAAGTGTAAATTGTCCCTAGTGTGTGTAGGATAGTGTTAGTGTGCGGGGATCGCTGGTCGGTGCGGACTCGGTGGGCCGAAGGGCCTGTTTCTGCGCTGTATCTCTAAACTAAACTAAAAATCAGATAACACTGCAGCAACCTGATTAACTTGCACTGTGTTACCATCCCCTGCAATTTAATTTTAGACTTTAGAGATACAGCGCGGAAACAGGCCCTTCGGCCCATTGAGTCCGCGCCGACCCGCGATCACCCCGCACACTGACACTATCCTACACACGAGGGACAATGTATAATTTTTACCAAAGCCAATTAACCGACAAACCCACTCGTCTTTTGAGTGTGGGAGGAAACCGGAGCATGCGGAGAAAACCCCCCATGTGGTCACAGGGAGAACGTGCAAACTCCATACAGAAAGCACCAGAGGTCAGGATCGAATTTGGGTCTCTGTCGCTGCGAGGCAGCAGCTCTACCAGCTGCACCACTGTTGCCGCCTTGCTGACCGAGCCGGCAAAATAAAGAGATCGGTATTTGGTGCATCAAATGCTGGTGAATATTGCAGCCATGTCTGGCTCGCAAAAGTCTGCCAAAGCAAAAATTATTTTCTGAATGAGTCTATTCTTTGAGCCAGTGTGGGTTTCGAGATTACTTGTTCATAGAAACATAGAAACATAGAAAACAGGTGCAGGAGGAGGCCATTCGGCCCTTCAAGCCTGCACCGCCATTCATTGTGATCATGGCTGGTCGTCCCCAATCAATAACCCGTGCCTGCCTTCTCCCCATATCCCTTGACTCCACCAGCCCCTAGAGCTCTATCTAACTCTCTCTTAAATCCATCCAGTGACTTGGCCTCCACTGCCCTCTGTGGCAGGGAATTCCACATATTCACAACTCTCTGGGTGAAAACGTTTTTTCTCACCTCAGTCTTAAATGACCTCCCCTTTATTCCAAGACTGTGGCCCCTGGTTCTGGACTCGCCCAACATTGGGAACATATTCCCTGCATCTAGCTTGTCCAGTCCTTTTATAATTTTATAAAATGACTGGACTGAAATTAAATTTCATGACCTGCATGTGCATCACTCCGCTCTATAATTACTACAGGAATATATCCATGAAGAACAGGAGCCCATCCCTGCAGCAAGTTCCTGTTGAAACCTGGCTCCTCACAACCGGTGCTCTCTTCATCCACAAATCAAACCACATGCAGCACAGCGACCAAGCCTCAATTTGTGTTCTACAGATTACGCTTGCAGCAAGGTCAAATTGATTTCTACAAACAGGTTGTAGTGGCCATTTGGCTTAACTTGGTGTGTCATAAATTATGGCATTTGCCTTTAAACTTTGTCGGCCTGCAGTTATGCGGGTGGGGTTTATGACGCAGTCGGGGGCGTGTTTGCTGCCGGGATTCTTGCGCAGAAGCTTGTAGTTTTTAAATTTAGTTCGGAGGAGGCATGGAGGGAGGCATATCTTTCAACCATTCGGAGCTTTGTAACATGGGGAGCTTTCCGACATGTCAGAGCTACAGGCTGGAGTTTGACAACGTGTTAGATTAAAATGAACTTAAACAAGAAGAAGTTGGGATGAATATTTCACTGTTTTACTTCGACAATAAAGAAACTATTAATCAAGAGACTGCGTTTTGAAGAATTATCTTTTGTATGTCTAGTGGAGAGCTCCCGTGCGTAAACGACGCTATCTCCTTACCCCCTTGTCTCCTCCCAGTGGCTAGAGGGAGCAATTCTTTGAACGATACAATAATCTGCCACTATACAGGTGTCAGAGGTTATGCGGAGAATGGGGTTAGGAGGGAGAGATAGATCCGCCATGATTGAATGGCAGAGTAGACTGGATGGGCTGAATGGCCGTCCCTTCTCCTATATGGCCATCACTTCTATATGGCCATCACTTTTCCTATATGGCCATCACAGTACGCCTATCACTTATGAAAGACACAGCACAGGCCCTTCAGCCCACCCGGTCCATGCTGGCCATCGATCCCCCATTCACACTAGTTCAAAGTTATCCCACTTTCTCATCCCCTCCCTACGCATTAATGGCAGTTTACAGAGGGCCAATTAACCTGCAACCCCGCACATCTTTGTGATGTGGAAGGAATCCGGAGCACCCGTAGGAAACCCACGCAGTCGCAGGGAGAACCTGCAAACTCCACACAGAGAGTACGCAAGGTCAGAATCAAACCTGGGTTTAGTTTATTAGTTTATTTCACTAATGATACCTCGGCACTTTTTTGCTGCGTGCTATCCAGTCAGCAGAAAGTCGACACGTGATTACAATCAAGCCGTCCACAGATAAAGGCCTTAACGTTTAGTGCAAGGTAGCGTCCAGTAAAGTCCAATTGAAGACAGTTCAAGGGTCACACAATGGTAGGCCCGTACTGCTCTTTAGTTGGTGAGAGGATGGTTCAGTTGCCTGATAACAGCTGGGACGAAACTGTCCCTGGATCTGGATGTGTGCGTTTTCACACTTCTGTTCCTCTTGTCTATGTGTCTCTGGTGCAATGACGCAGCGGATCTACTAGCTAATGGAGGCACCCTCGTCTCACATCAGCTGGACCTGATTTGCCATGCTTTCAAGAGAGAGCAAGATAGGGCGCTTAAAATAGCAGAGTCAGGGGATATGGGGAGAAGGCAGGAACGGGGTACTGATTGGGGATGATCAGCCATGATCACATTGAATGGCGGTGCTGGCTCGAAGGGCCAAATGACCTATTCCTGCACCTATTGTCTATTGCCATCCTGATCCATTTTAGAAAGTCCTGTGTCCCTCTACAATGTTGATCAACGAATAGTGAAAAGCTTGGATAGAGTGGATGTGGAGAGGATGTTTCCACTAGTGGGAGAGTCTAGGACCAGAGGTCACAGCCTCAGAATTAAAGGACGTTCCTTTAGGAAGGAGATGAGGAGGAACTTCTTTAGTCAGAGGGTGGTGAATCTGTGGAACTCATTGCCACAGAAGGCTGTGGAGGCCAAGTCAGTGGATATTTTTAAGGCAGAGATAGATAGATTCTTGACTAGTACAGGTGTCAGGGAATATTGGGAGAAGGCAGGAGAATGGGGTTAGGCGGGAGAGATAGAGCTGCGATTGAATGGCGGTGTAGACTTGATGGGCCAAATGGCCTAATTCTATTCCCACCAGTTATGAGCTTATGAACGCATAATGCTGACTGCTCAACAGAAAGCAACACCCCGAACCAAAATCAATGTCCAATGTTAATCCCAGGACAAGATGGTTCACATTTGGCATCTTGTTACCAAATCTTTCAGTTGTAATGGAACACTCGATTCAAAATCACCAAAGCCTCCGAACCCTTTAGCAAACAGGCATTTGGTATTCAGAGCAACAAATTACAAACTATAAATACAAAGTTGTCAATCTATAGTGTTGTGTTCTTAATATCTTTTTTCCCCCCATCTATGAAAGCCAAGTTTGATATAGTTTAGTTTAGACATACAGCGTGGAAACAGGAGCTTCGACCCACCGGGTCCGCATCGACCAGCGATCACCGCACATTAACACTATCCTACACACACTAGGGACCATTTTGTTAATTATACCAAAGCCAATTAACCTACAAGCCTGTATGTCTTTGTGGTGTGTGAGGAAACCGGAGCACCCGGAGAAAACCCACGCAGGTCATGGGGAGAAAGTACAAACTCCGTACAGACGGCGCCCGTAGTGAGGATCGAACCCGGGTCTCTGGCGCTGTGAGACAGCAACTCTACCGCTGCGCCACCGTGTAGGAGGAGATTCTAAATAGCATCCAAGTTTCGAGTCTCAGAGCCACCCATAGTGTCACCTGGCAATAAGGAGGCCACTGACAATAAGATCCTTATGACAGCTGGAGAACAGTCTAAATGCAGATGCTGGACTCCAAAACAAAAACAGAAAATGTGGAAAAGCTCAGTAGGTTCGGTAGCATCTGTGGAAAGTGAAACAGTTAATGTTTCAGGTCAGTAACCCTTTTTCAGAACTGGGAAAGTAAGAAATACAGGTTAGATTTCAGGGCGGCACGGTGGCACAGCGGTAGAGTTGCTGCCTTACGGCGCCAGAGACCCAGGTTCGATCCTGACTACGGGTGCTGTCTGTACGGAGTTTGTACGTTCTCTCTGTGACCGCGTGGATTTTCTCCGCGTGCTCCGGTTTCCTCCCACACCCCAAAGACTTACAGGTTTGTGGGTTAATTGGCTTCTGTACAGCGTAAATTGTCTCGAGTGTGTAAGATAGTGCCGATGTACTGGGTGATTGCTGGATGGCATAGAGTCGGTGGGCCGAAGGGCAGGTTTCCACCCTGTATCTCTAAAGTCTGACGTCATTTCAGTAGGAGAGAAGGTGAGGGTATGATAAAACATAGCGCACAGGAACAGGCCCTTCGGCCCACAATGTCTGTGCCCAACATGATGCCAAGACCAACTCTTATCTGCATGCATGTAATCCATATCCCTCCGTTCTCTTCATATCCCGGTGTCTATGCACAAGAGTGGATATGTAGAACGCAAAGTGGTACCCGTGCACTCATCACAAAGTGGGTCAGGCAGGAAGTCAGTGGGTCAGGCAGCACTCGTGGAGAGAAATGAACGGATGAGGTTTTTGTGTTGGGACCTTTCTTCAGTCTGAAGCAAAGCATTATCTGTCCATTTCCCCCCTCCCGATGCTGCCTGCCCCGCCGAGTTCCTCCAGCACTTTGTGCCTTCCTCGAGATTCCAGCATCTGCAGTTCCTTGTGTCTCCAAAGGGAGTATCCGTGTTTGAAAGAGTCAAATGGCAAGCTGTAGTGCATGCGCGATTTAATCCCGTGGGTTTTAACAGTGGCCGCATGTCTATTATATGGCACTTTATCAAATCCCGTTACACATGCAGAATGTCGCCCTCCCTAGCTTCATCAGCCTTCATGATCAGAGGACTCAAGCATTAGATAAACAAAACTGAACAAACACACTTGCCTGTGACTAATCAGGGTTGACTGCCATTTATTAACCCATGTTTTCCAAGTACCACTTAATTTCGACCCCGATTACATTCTCAAATAGTTTCCTTGGCACCAAGTTGCCTGGTCTGTGGATGGCAGGTTAATCTCTGTACTGTTGTGAACAAGGCTAACATTTGTAACCCATTAGACCACAGTTTAGTTTAGAGATACAGCATGGAAACAGGCCCTTCGGCCCACCGAGTCCACGCCGACCAACGATCACCCATACACTTGTTCTATCCTACACAATAGACAATAGGTGCAGGAGTAGGCCATTCTGCCCTTCGAGCCAGCACCGCCATTCAATGTGATCGTGGCTGATCATCCCCAATCAGTACCCTGTTCCTGCCTTCTCCCCATATCCCCTGACTCCGCTATCTTCAAGAGCCCTATCTAGCTCCCTCTTGAAAGTATCCAGAGAACTGGCCTCCACCGCCCTCTGAGGCAGAGAATTCCACAGACTCACAACTCTGTGTGAAAAAGTGTTTCCTCATCTCCGTTCTAAATGGCTTACTCCTTATTCTTAAACCGTGGCCCCTGGTTCTGGACAATTTACAGAAGCCAATTAACCTCTAAACCTGCATGTCCTTGGAATGTGGGAGGAAACCGGAGCACCCGGAGAGAACCCACACAGTCACAGGGAGAACTTTGCGCGCCCCCCCCCCCATCTTAAAGCTATGCCCTCTAGTCTTTGACATTTCCACCCTAGGAGAAAGGTTCTGACTGTCTACAACGTCTATGCTAATTTCGTTTTCAGGCCCTTGGTGTATATAACGCTGGCATGTTGGCCTTCATAACGAGAGGATTTGAGTATAGGAGCAAAGAGGTCCTTCTGCAGTTGTACGGGGCACTGGGGAGACCACATCTGGAGTATTGTGTGCAGTTTTGGTTCCCTAATTTGAGGAAGGACATCCTTGCTATTGAGGCAGCGCAGCGTAGGTTCACCAGGTTAATCCCCGGGATGGTGGGACTGTCACATGAGGAAAGATGGGAAAGACTGGGCTTGTATTCACTGGAATTTAGAAGGATGAGGGGGAATCTTATAGAAACTTATATGATTATACAAGGATGGACAAGCTAGATGCAGGAAAAATGTTCCCAATGTTGGGCGAGTCCAGAACCAGGGGGCCACAGTCTTAGAATAAAGGGGAGGTCGTTTAAGACTGAGATGAGAAAAAACTTTTTCACCCAGAAAGTTGTGAATTTGTGGAATTCTCTGCCACAGCGATGCCTGGGCACACATAGTGGAACGTGCATCAGGACATCACTTTGCGCAAATTTCAGGTCTGGGAGCTCCGTGGAAAGAGAAGAGAATCAGAACAGAAGAGAACCCGTCACACCGACCAGAAATGGTGTCAGTCCATTCCTTCCACAGATGCCACAGTGCGGCATGGTGGCACAGCGGTAGAGTTGCTGCCCTACATTTTCAGAGTCAGTCCTAACTGTCACTGTATGTCATGTTGTTACTTGTGGGCGGAGCACCAAGGCAAATTCCTTGTATGTGAATACTTGGCCAATAAACCTTCTTACTTATACGGCACCAGAGACACTGCTTGATCCTGACTACGGCTGCTGTCTGTGCTGAGTTTGTACGTTCTCCCCGTGACCGCCCGGGTTCCCCGCGGATGCTAAGCTTTCCTCCCGCACTCCAAAGACGTACAGATTTGAATTTTTTTTTAAAATAATTTGTCTTCGGTAAAGATTGTAAGTTGTCCCTTGTGTGTAGGATAGCGCTGGTTATACGGGGATCACTGGACCGGTGAGGACCCGGTGGGCCGAAGGGGCCTGTTTCCACGATGTATCTCTAACCTAAAGGTGCTGTAAAATGCCATTATCGTCAGAGTTGGGGTGTTATCTGAAATTGGAGAATTTAATCTTCATGCCGCTGCTTTGTAAGCTGTGAAAGCGAAACACGAGGAACTGTTCCTCCAGTTTGCACGTGGCCTCACTCTGGCAATGGAGGAGGCCAAGGACAGGCAGGTTGGTATGGGTAGGAAGGAAGTGCAGATGCTGGTTTAAACCGAAGACAGACGCATAAAAGCTGGAGTAACTCAGCGGGACAGGCAGCATCTCTGGAGAGAAGGAATACGTGACGTTTCGGGTCAGGAACCTCCATGAGACTGAGAGTCAGGGGAAAGGGAAACAAGAGATATAGAAGGCAATATAGAACAAATCAATTAAAAATATTTTTAAAAAGGATATTTTTGCATCTCCTACAGCAGGTAGTGAAGACAGCGAATGGCATGTTGGCCTTCATAACAAGAGGAGTTGGGTATAGGACCAAAGAAGTCCTTCTGCAGTTGTACAGGGCCCTAGTGAGACCACACCTGGAGTATTGTGTGCCGTTTTGGTCCCCTAATTTGAGGAAGGACATTCTTGCTATTGAGGGAGTGCAGCGTAGGTTTACAAGGTTAATTCCCGGGATGGCGGGACTGTCATATGCTGAGAGAATGGAGCGGCTGGGCTTGTATACTCTGGAGTTTAGAAGGATGAGAGGGAATATTATTGAAACATATAAGATTATTAAGGGTTTGGACACACTAGAGGCAGGAAACATGTTCCAGATGTTGGGGGAGTCCAGAACCAGGGGCCACTGTTTAAGAATAAGGGGCAAGCCATTTAGAACGGAGATGAGGAAATACTTTTTCACACAGAGAGTTGTGAGTCTGTGGAATTCTCTGCCTCAGAGTGCGGTGGAGGCCGGTTGTCTGGATACTCTCAAGAGAGAACTAGATAGGGCTCTTAAAGATAGCAGAGTCAGGGAATATGGGGAGAAGGCAGGAACGGGTACTGATTGAGGATGATCAGCCATGATCACACTGAATGGCGTTGCTGGCTCGAAGGGCCGAATGGCCTACTCCTGCATCTATTGTCTATTGTCTAGAAAGTTAAGATATTAAAGGAAACAGACATTTGTTAACCGTGGGCTAGGTGAAAACGAGTTACATAGTAACATAGAAACATAGACAATGAGTTACAGACAATGAAACTCATCAGGACGACAGTGAAACTAGTACATCGACTAGGGTGGGGGGGGGCGGAGACGGAGCAGAAACAAGGCTATCTGAAGTTAGAGAAATCAATATTCATACAGCTGTGTTGGTATGGGTGTGGGTAAGAGAGTTAAAATGGTTGGCAACCAGGAGGTCCAACAGGTCTTGGCGGACCGAGCGCAAGTGCTCAGCAAAACGGTCGCCTGGTCCACACTTGGTCTCGTCAATGTAAAGACCAAGCGACCATTTTGCTCCTCATGCTCTGACGGCCAAGGCCTACTGTTGGCACTCAAGGACAAATTGGGCCAGGAAGCTGCAAAACTCAATGAATCTATGAATAATGCACCACTTTCCAAGGGCTATTGCTGTATTGCCACTGACTGGTCAATGAATAATTTAAGAAAATTAAAAAATCTATCGTCTTAAATTACATTTCTGCCTGCTTTGGTTTGCCATTCCATTAACTTTGATGTATTATTTATTACTAATGCACAGCTGATTTTACCTTATTCTTTTCTGTCTGCTTGTTAATTTTAGCCCCTTAGAGTTAATTACACTGATTATTTACTCCTTCCCAAGTTATTTTACCATCTTACCATTATGGATCCATTCTCTCTGCATTCGATTCCAATTTAAACCAGGTTCCTATTGTAAAGGTGTTCATTGCTTTGATTCAATGATGTAAATAACTAAAAAAATAACTAGGCTTGGCTTCAACGTTTGAAACAGACCAGGTTTTTGAGCACAAACTTTAATAGTGCTGCTTCGGCAAGGCCGGCAGCATAATCAAGGACCAGTCTCACCCCGGTCACTCCCTCTTCTCCCTCTCCCATCAGGCAAGAGGTACAGAAGTGTGAAAACGCACACCTCCAGATTCAGGTACAGTTTCTTCCCGGCTGTTATTAGGCAACTGAACCATCCTCTACCAACTAGGGAGCAGTCCTGATCTCCCATCCCATTGGAGACCTTAGAACTATCTTTCATCGAACTTTGCCTTTGCACTAAACTGCAACAACCAGGTTCAGGAATAGCTACTTCCCCACAGCCATCAGGCTATTAAACCTGGCTCGGACAAAACTCTGATCATTAATAACCCATTATCTGTTATTTGCACTTTATCAGTCTATTTGTTCATGTGTGTATATATTTATATATATTTATATTATGGTATATGGACACACTGATCTGTTTTGTAGTCAATGCCTACTATGTTCTGTGTGCTGAAGCAAAGCAAGAATTTCATTGTCCTATCAGGGACACATGACAATAAACTCACTTGAACTTGAACTATTTCTTTTATCCTGTATCGGTACACTGCGGACAGTGTAATAATGAATACTCTTTTCTTTGACTGGATAACATGCAACAGAAACTTCCCACTGTACCTCGGTACACACAAGAAATAATAAACTAAAAGAACACAAGCTATACTTGTATGAAATTTTGTCATGAAATATTTTATTTGAACAGTTCTGTGTAAAATCGTACTCAATAAAGTAGTAATATAGTTATAAACAGTCGTGATAAATTAAAGAAATGTTCCAATGACTAATCTGCTCCATACTCCACCCAATCACAAACATGGTCGTTTTAGAAAAATCCTACACGAGAAAACAATACTGGACACTTCCAGAGGCTTTGTAATATAGCAAAACCTGCAGATATTTGTTGACTTAACAAATGGAATAATGGCAGAACCAACCATGTGTAATTATAGTTTGCACGTATATGCTTATTCAGTACAACACAAATGCACGCAACATCTCAGATGTTGTGAGCTTTAATGCGTGATGCCTTATGTACGCAAAGTTTGGATGGTCAAATAGTTGAAGGAAAGATGACTAGGTCCTTAATTCATGTGTAGGGAGGAGCTGCAGATGCTAGTTTAGTCAAAGACAGTCACAAAAAGCTGGAGTAAGCGGGCGGCAGGGTGGTGGAACGGTAGAGTTGATGCCTTGCGGCGCCGGAGACCCGGGTTCGATCCCGCCTACGGGTGCTGTCTGTACGGAGTTTGCACGTTCTCCCCGTGACCAGCGTGGGTTTTCTCCGAGATCTTCGGTTTCCACCCACACTCCAAAGGCGTACAGGCTTGTGGGTCAATGGGCTCGGTGTAAATGTATTTTGTCCCTAGTGTGTGTAGGGTAATGTTAGCGTGCGGGGATCGCTGGTCGGTGCGGACTTGGTGGGTCGAAGGGCCTGTTTCCGCGCTGTATCTCTAACCTAAACTCAGCGGGTCAGGCAGCATCTCTGGAGAAGAGGAATAGGTGACGTTTCGGATCGAGACTCTTCTTCAGAGTGAGAGTCAAGGGAAAGCGGAACGAGAGATATAGACAGTACTTATGACAAATGAATGGAAGATGGGCTAAGAGCAGCCACAATCAAGGAAATTCTGTCCATTGTCACCAGACAGAAATACTCCATACCATCACCTACCACAAGAGGGCCACACCCTTTCCACATTAAAGTCCAAACAGATTGTATTCATCAAGTTAAAGTCCTCCTTAATTAGAGTGTAGTGTTCTGGCATTTGTCTTTGAATAACATGTCAACATTCAAAATAGCCGTTTACTTGTGAGAATGTCAGAAATATTTTGTCTAATTTTGATTTACGCAAATCCTGACAAACAATTCCTTCCTCAATTAAGCAAAAATAGTGAGAAAGAATTGCTGGAGTTCAGAGGAAAAGAACTCAATAGACTGTTTGCCAATAGATTGTTTGGCAAGATTGGATAGATCTTTAGAAAATCCACAAGGGCATGAAGTAGAGTCACAGAGCATGAAAACAGGCCATTCGGCCCAACTCGTCCATGCCAACCCTTTTAAACTAATCCCATTTAGTCTTCATTTACAGATACTGCGCGGAAACAGACCCTTCGGCCCATCGAGACCATGCCGACCAACGATCACCCCGTACTCTGGCGCTATCCTACACACTAGGGACAATTTACAATTTTACCGATGCCAATTAACCGACAAACCTGTACGTCTTTGGAGTGTGGGAGGAAACCGGAGCACCCAGAGAAAACCCACGTGGTCACAGCGAGAACATGCAAACTCCATACAGACAGCACCTGTAGCCAGGCTCAAAACCAGGTGTCTGGTGCTGTAAGGCAGCAACTCTACCGCTGCCCCACCGTGCCGCCCCTCATTAGGGCCATATCCCTCTGAATATTTCCTATCCATATGCCTGTTCAAATGTCTTTTAAATGCTGTTAATAGTACCTGCCTCAACTACCTCCTCTGGCAGCTTGTTCCATACACCCACCACCCTCTGATTGACTAAGATGCCCGAGTAAGGAAAAGTCACCACAACATTGTTATTTGGTGGCGCAGCAGTAGAGTTACTGTCTTCCAGCCCCAGAGACTTGGGTTCAATCCAGACTATGGGTGTTGTACGTTCTCCCCGTGACCTGCGTGGGTTTTCTCCGGGTGCTCTGGTTTCCTCCTGCACTCCAATGACGTACAGGCTTGTAGGTTTATTGGCTTGGTAGAATTGTAAATTGTCCCTAGTGTGTCCCAAGGATTGTGTTAGTGTGCGGGGCTAGCTGGGCGGCACGGACTTGGTGGGCTTAAGGGCCTGTTTACGCGCTGCATCTCGAATCTGAACTAAACTATTCAACATTTGAATAAATAATGGCCAAACAAGTTGCTGTAAAATGCAGGACGCAAAAAAATTTGTTATGAAGTACGCCTACTATGTTGTGTTAAAAGGGTGGAAAAGTTTAAAAATCAATGTTGAAAAAGTATTCTGCTGGAAGCATAATTTGATTGGATTGCCATGTTTTATTAATAAAGAGATGACGCATAGCTAAAATGTGTAGGGGTTGTTGTTTGTCCCGACTTTATATACAAATATTCAGTCCTTGTTTAAGCCTGTCTTTCATTAGGTCCTTTGGCTGATATGTTGATTATGTTCTTTAACATTTTCCAGCAAGAACTACTGCCATGGAAATCCAAATGCACTCCATATTGTTGTTCAAGATGCAAAGGGATCAAACCTGCATCAGACAGCAACATTGACCTCGTCCACATTAATCTAGTGTACATTGGCTTCGTTCACGAGAATATCACTTTTCAATCAGTGTTCAATTGCTAATTTAAATCCTCTCAGTTTCCCAACAATTAGATCATTTTCATGACCAAGGACAGATAAGACAAAAAAGGCAAAATGTAAAGAAGTCCTATAATTCAAATCCTATTGTTCAATATCACCAAGGCAACAAACACCGCGGAGATGTACCAACGATAAATTATATCAATGATATCAACTTCACTGCTGAAAACTTGCAGTGTTTGTGAATTTTAACCATGGATTTTGCAGAACAGAATATTCACAGTCATAGACAACTGCACCACTTCAATGTGTTAATTTAGTTTCGAGATACAGCGCGTAAGCAGGCCCTTCGGCCCACCCAGTCCGTACCGACCAGCGATCCCCACACATTAACACCACCCTACACACACAAGGGACATTTTTACATTTACGCCAAGCCAATTGACCTACAAACCTGTACGTCTTTGGAATGTGGGAGGAAACAAAAGATCTCGGAGAAAACCCACGCAGGTCACGAGGAGAACGTACAAACTCCGTACAGACAGCACCCATAGTCAGGATCGAACCCGAGTCTATATTGATTACTATTGGGAGTTGTTTTATAAGTTAATGCCAATATAAACATGAAGGTTTATTACTGGAATGGACCACCAAAACCTTCTGACTTTGTTAAAAGCAAAAATTACATTATCCATGACAGGGTATTGTACGGAATTATGCAGATTACTTACATATAATTAAAAGTCAGACCAAATTATTTGCACATTCAAAAACCAAGATGGAATAATTGCAATTACAAAATAATGTTAGCAATGTTTCCAAGGTAGATATTTAACAGATTAGCGACACTCATCTCTGACTGCTTTCGTCCAAAATGTAATTATTCATTTTGAATGAATAAATTATTCTGTTAAATTAATAGGCATGGAATCTAATTTAATCTTAAAATTCGTCAAAGTTCACCATTTCAATAAATTACCGGGCATAAGATAGAAGCTAAACTTTAGTACGTGAAGGTACATTCCGTACAAAAATTGACTATTTTTGCTTTTTTCTAGGTGGCTTCCAAGTATTACGATATGGTACAATAGAACTTTATTCATCCCCAGAGGGAAATTGGTCTGCCGACAGTCACAACGCACAAGGTACAAGAAAATTAAAATTAAATTAAAAGTGATTAAAAAAAAAGATAAAGACAAGCGACTGTTGTCTGGCCCCGAAACCGGAACGAACGAACAAACAAACAAACGAAGGCAGGCTTATTCCCTGGCCAGAGGATTCTAAAACTGGAGTGTCCCCCCCCACCCCCACCCTTTGTTTTGCCACCGTCCCTCACCGCAGTCAATAGACAATAGGTCCAGGAGTAGGCCATTCGGCCCTTCGAGCCAGTCCCCCCCCCAAAGCCGGGTCCTCCATTGCTATTCATGGCGGTCCCCCCCCCCCCCCCCCAACCCCACATGCAACAAACATAAATCACAGCCAGGACAAGTTCCTTAAATCACAGTGAAATTTGAAGACCTCTTCAGGTAGATAACAAGGTAGCACGCAGAAGATAGACACAAAATGCTGGAGTAACTCAGCGGGACAGGCAGCATCTCTGGAGAGAAGGAATGGGTGACGTTTCTGGTCGAGACCCTTCTCCAGACTGAAAGTGGCGGGAAAGGGAAACAAGAGATGCAGACGGCAATGTAGCGAGACTTTGAACAACGAATGAAAGATAAGCAAAAAGTAACAACGATATAGGAAACAGGCCATTGTTGGCTGTTTGTTGGGTGAAAACGAGAAGCTGGTGCAACTTGGGTGGGGGAAGGAATGCCGGGGTTACTTGAAGTTAGAGAAATCAATCATGCAGGCTCTGCGAAATAACAGAGTATATTTTTCCATGAAGAAAACCACACACACACACACCTATTGACGGATTCTTAGTTTGCAGGCAGTCCCTCAGGAAATACTGCATTTCATGTTCCTTAATGTGTTCCTTGGAGAACCAGTCAACAAATTCAAAGTCTTGTCCCGCCCCTGGTCATTCCTTCTTCTCCCCGCTCCCAATGGGCAGAAGATGCAGAAGCTTGAAAGCGCGCACCACCAGACTCAGGAACAGCTTCTTCACCTCTGTTATCAGGCTTCTGAACGGCCCTTCAATAAGCTAGGTAAGCCCGATTTACCTCTACCCCAGAGTGGACATTGAACATTGTCTATAGAACTTATGCGCTACAATGCTGAGAACTATATTCTACACCCTGTATATTCTCCTTAGTTCTACTTATAGTACTTGAGTTTGATTTGATTGTATTCATTAACAGTGTTATCTGACAGCATGCAAAACAAACCCTTTTACTGTACACAAACCCTTTTACTGTACATAAACCTACACTCAAAATTGTCCTCTCCAAGGGTAATGCAGCCAGCATTGAAGCCCTTGTTAGCTCAATGGTCTCTGCTGTACCATTGTTGTTCCCAAGGTCAATGCCAGGCTCTATGCTGAGCTGTAGGAAGAGATTACCAGAGAGGCAGAGGAACTGTGTGTCCCTCCTCTACATGATACATAGATACATAGATACATAGAAAATAGGTGCAGGAGTAGGCCATTCGGCCCTTCGAGCCTGCACCGCCATTCAATATGATCATGGCTGATCATCCAACTCAGTATCCCGTACCTGCCTTCTCTCCATACCCCCTGATCCCTTTAGCCACAAGGGCCACATCTAACTCCCTCTTAAATATAGCCAATGAACTGGCCTCAACTACCCTCTGTGGCAGAGAGTTCCAGAGATTCACCACTCTCTGTGTGAAAAAGTTTTTCCTCATCTCGGTCTTAAAGGATTTCCCCCTTATCCTTAAGCTGTGACCCCTTGTCCTGGACTTCCCCAACATCGGGAACAATCTTCCTGCATCTAGCCTGTCCAACCCCATAAGAATTTTGTACGTTTCTATAAGAAACGTACAAAATGATGATGCCTTACTCCAGCCTTTTGTGCCTGTCAACTAGTTTAAGGCTGCGCTCAAAGCATCCTTGAAGAAGTGCAACATCCCCACTAACTCCTGAGAACCTCAGCATTTGCCCCATCAATGTGGAAAGGTCCATTCTGGACAAACAGAGAACCTGACGGCCATTTACCGGAAACACACAGCGAGCAACGGAGAGAACGGACACAAACGCCCCCGGGACCCACCCTCCCCGTCGGGAACTCCCCCTCCCATCTGATAAGAGCCTGCAGATTCCACATCGCATTGGCCTTGACAAGGCCGCAAGCTGGGATAGCAGTTACCGATAATCCCAAACAACTTTCTAAGAATCAGAAGGATTTACCTTCGCATATTTGCTTATTAAAATTAGAATATTCAAAATGCACCAAATAATGTTTTTTTTCAATAAACTTATTTGCACCTTTGCAAATGCAGGAATTCAATGCCACACCTAAATTATTTCTTGGTTCTTCAGATTTCTATCAATGGAAGCTCAATTGGACATTCTTGTGAACATTGTCTTAGCGTTCATAATTGTTATTAAATAATTCCCCTCACATTGCTACTTTGATTGATTGAAAGATACACCATGTAAATGGCCGACCGAGTCCATGCAGGCCACGATCACCAATTCACACTAGTTCCACGTCATCCCACCTTCCATCCACTTTAACACACTGGGGACAATTTACAGAGGCCAATTAACCTACAAACCCACAAGGTCACGGGGAGAACGTGTAAACTCCACACAGACAGCACCCAAGGTGAGCATCGAACTCTGGTCTCTGGTGCTGTGAGGCAGCAGCTCTACCAGCTGTCCCACCCGGTGCTTTATCATGGTGGAAACAGTCCAACATTACCGATCTCGCCAGTAGGAAGCTCAGGACAAACACATTTGACACCATTTCTCCATAATGAACCTTGCGTAACCATGAAAATGTGAGGAACACCACACAAACACTAAATGCACATATTAAATTACAAACCCCCCAATATATACTGTTGGAGCTACTTAAATAAAGGAAAGTAACTTATAAACTAACAGATTCCAACAATATCAGGTGTTTAGTATAGCAGCTGAGCATTGTTTTAACTCACCAGTTTAAATACCAAGCAAGGCAGCTGAATTCAATAGTCCTCCACAATGTTTAGGTCCACTCCCTACCTGACTAACCTGTGTCCATCTACATCTCAGCTTTACACTATCTGCTGGATACAATGATTGCAGTGGCCAGTCAGAACAAGACATTTTGCTGACTGGCCAGATGCATCAGCCAATATCATTGAGTAATTAGCTGGTTAAAGCAAGATTGCGAGGTTGAATTGGGCTTCTTAAACACAGCAGAATGCAGGTCGGAGAATAGACAATAGGTGCAGGAGTAGGCCATTCGGCCCTTCGAGCCAGCACCGCCATTCAATGTGATCATGGCTGATCATCCCCATTCCTGCCTTCTCCCCATATCCCCTGACTCCGCTATCTTTAAGAGCCCTATCTAGCTCTCTCTTGAAAGTATCCAGAGAACCCGCCTCCACCGCCCTCTGAGGCAGAGAATTCCACAGACTCACCACTCTCTGTGAGAAAAAGTGTTTCCTCGTCTCCCTTCTAAATGGCTTACCCCTTACTCTTAAACTGTGGCCCCTGGTTCTGGACTCCCCCCATCATCGGGAACATGTTTCCTGCCTCTAGCGTGTCCGAACCCTTAACAATCGTATATGTTTCAATCTTTGGGCCATAGCCAACTCCAGCGATCTGACCTCCAGCAGATTAACTGGATGGCTGATCCCACCCCAAGGGCAGAAACAACAACAAAAATTAAAATACTGCAGGGCACAGTTTAATGGGGAGAGGGGTAAAGTTTAAAGGAGATGTATGGGGCAAGTTTTTTTACAGAGAGGTGTGGTGAGTCCCTCCGGGGGTGGTGGTAGAGGCAGGTACGATAGTGGCTTTTAAGAGACTTTTGGATAGGCACACGGATATGCGGGGAATGGAGGGAAAAGGATCACGTGCAGGCAGATAAGAGTTGGTCTTGGCATCATGTTCAGCACAGACATTGTGGGCCGAAGGGCCTGTTCCTGCGTTGTACTGTTCTGTTCTAGGCTCCATGCACTACCTCAACCAAAGGGACGCAAGCCTGCTCTCATCAGGAGGACAGGATTCACCCTCCCTGTACCGACACCCTGATCCCTGGGATGGCGGGACTGTCATATGAGGAAAGATTGCAAAGACTGGGCTTATATTCGCTGGAGTTTAGAAGGATGAGGGAGGGGGGGGATCTTATAGAAACATATAAAATTATAAAAGGACTGGACAAGCTAGATGCAGGAAAAATGTTCCCAATGTTGGGCGAGTCCAGAACCAGGGGCCACAGTCTTAGAATAAAGGGGAGGTCATTTAAGACTGAGGTGAGAAAAAACTTTTTCACCCAGAGAGTTGTGAATTTATGGAATTCCCTGCCACAGAGGGCAGTGGAGGCCAGGTCACTGGATGGATTTAAGAGAGAGTTAGATAGAGCTCTAGGGGCTAGTGGAGTCAGGGAATATGGGGAGAAGGCAGGCACGGGTTATTGATAGGGGACGATCAGCCATGATCACAATGAATGGTGGTGCTGGCTCGAAGGGCCGAATGGCCTCTTCCTGCACCTGTTTTCTATGTTTCTATGACACTGCACCACCGCCTTCTGCTTCCAGCCCTGACTGCTGCCGCTTGAGAAGCTGTGTGGTCCACAGCCAACCTATTGGCTGAGAATCTCAGTGGCTTCTCTTGCACCTGAGTGGATGTCGATTAGCAAAGTATCTCAAAGCCCAATCTGAAAGGAGTTAGATCCATGAAGGTGAGGGGAGGAACTGCAGATGCCGGTTTATACCGAAGGAAAAGACACGAGGTGCTGGAGTAACTCATTGGGTCAGGTAACATATCTGGAGTAAAGGAATAGGTGATGTTTCGGGGGCGGAATGTTGGGTCTACCATCTGTTGAAGGGTTCGTCCTGAAAGGCCTTCACTCCAGAGATGCTTCCTGAAACGCTGAGTTACTCCAACACTTTGTGTCTATCTTAGATCCACAAAATCTCATTGTCACAGGACACTGGTCATGAGAGCCCAGGCCTTCCTATGTCATGAGGACAGTGATGTGTCTGCAACTGCATCATATTTTGATCGAGGACATTTTCTTTCAAATCAGTTCATACCTGCTGTTGTTTCTTACCGAAATTCAGTTGGAAAAAGCTTGTTCTCTGAGCACCAGGACAAACCTCACCACTTGGACAATCTTTTCTCCCTCTCGCTTTGCTTCAACCCCCTGTAGACTTTAGAGGGACAGCGTGGAAACAGGCCCTTCGGCCCATCGAGTTGGTGCCGACCAGCAATCACCCTGTGCACCAGCACTCTCCTAAATACTAGTGACAATCTTACAACTTTCCCAAAGCCAATCAGCCTGCCAGCCCATCACGTCTTTGGAATGTGGGAGGAAACTGGAGCACCCGGAGGAAACCCACGTGGTCCCAGGGAGAAAGTACAACTTCCGTACAGACAGCACCCAGAGTCAGGATGGAAACCCAGGTCTCTGGTAGCTACACTACAGTTGAGCCACTGTGCTGTGCTATCTGTTCACACCCTATATATCTGGAGAAAAGCAGCATCCGCCAGTAGAAATCCAAGTGCAACAACATTAATATAGTCTGAAGAAGGGTCTTGACCCGAAGCGTCGCCTATTTCCTTCGCTCCATAGACGCTGCCTCACCCGCTGAGTTTCTCCAGCATTTTTGTCTACCTTAATATAGTTGATGATGCTCTGAAACGCGAGAAATCTGTGCGAAAAATCTAAGACAGCTGTGGAGGCAAAAGTACTTGGGTATTTTCAAAAGTGGAGGTTGACAGATTCTTGATTAGTACATAGAATACATAGAAAATAGGTGCAGGAGTAGGCCATTCGGCCCTTCGAGCCTGCACCGCCATTCAATATGACCATGGCTGATCATCCAACTCAGTATCCCGTACCTACCTTCTCTCCATACCCCCATACGGGGGCAAAGATTATGGGCAGAAGGCAGAAGAATGGGGTTGAGAGGGAAAGATAGCTCAGCCATGCATGAATGGTGGGTAGGCTCGATGGGCTGAACGGCCTAATTCTGCTCCTATGAACCTTATAAAATCTGCTCATGTTTAAAATTAAACATCTAATACAACACATTCCAAACTTGACCTGAGCAAGAGGACATCACCTTTTTGATATCTCACCTGAATAAAACAGGCTCATCAGTGCTGAACTACTATCTACCTCTTTGATGACCCTCGGACGATCCTTGATCGGACTTTACCTTGCACTAAACGTTATGCCGTTATCATGTATCTGTGCACTGTAAATGGATCAATTGTAATCATGTGTTGTCTTTCTGCTGACTGGTTAGCACGCTTAAGACTAAGGGGTAAGCCATTTAGAACGGAGACGAGGAAACACTTCTTCACACAGAGAGTTGTGAGTCTGGAATTCTCTGCCTCAGAGGGCGGTGGAGGCCGGTTCTCTGGATACTTTCAAGAGAGAGCTAGATAGGGCTCTTAAAGATAGCGGAGTCCGGGGATATGGGGAGAAGGCAGGAACGGGGTACTGATTGGGGATGATCAGCCATGATCATATTGAATGCCGAAGGGCCGAATGGCCTACTCCTGCGCCTATTGTCTAACAAAAAAGCTTTTCACTGTACCTCGGTACACGTGACAATAAACTAAACTGAAATATCAGATCGACATTGTATGCCCGTCCTGCACTTCTAATGAATGCTATCTGGGAACATGTGAACACCTTCACCAATATGTGTGTTGAGATGTGTACCTGCACCAACTGGGGGACGTATATTACGATGACAATTTTGACCGCTAAAGTGCCATTGAGGCCAATTTTTGTTTTCTTTGCTAGTCGATGACTATCTGAGTAGAAGTTGCATGTATAGTTAGTAGCACAGGGTCACAGATTGTCACAGTTGCATCCCTGTTATTGGAGATGGCCATTGAAGAATTATATTTGTAGACTTGCTCTTCATTGAACTTTTCAAGGTAATGTTGAGGAAAGTCATATATGATGTTTAAATCATACGACATGGAAGCAGAATTAGATCATTCAGCTCATTGAGTCTGCCACGCCGTTCAATCATGGCTGATCTATCTTTCCCTCTCAACCCCCAATCGCTCCTGCTTTCCACCCATATCGCCCTGACTAATTAATAACCTATTAGGGCATTGGGTCATCAATTGGGCATTGATGGAGTCATCAATATCCAATTCTATTTTTATTTGCACTAAAGGTTATTCCCTTTATATATTGGAGACCCTCGGAGTATCTTTAATCGGACTTTATCTTGCACTAACTGTTATCCCCTTTATCCTGTATCTGTACACTGTGGATGGCTCGATTGTAATAATCTATAGTCTTTCCGCTGACTGGGTAGTACACAAAAACTTTTCACTGTACCTCGGTACACATGACGTTAAACTAAACTAAATTAATGATTCCTTTCTGGATTTTTCACTTGCTTAATCAGATCTTTCTTAGCTTCCCCCTTTTAACTTTCTGTACCTGTCTGTACTTATTTCATTATATTTTCTCCTCTGCAATTTCTCTGTACCTTGGTCAATCCTTCAATGCTGGAGTAACTCAGTGGGTCAGGCAGCATCCCTGGGGAACATGGATAGGTGGCGTTTTGGATCAGGACCCTTCTTCAGACTGATTGCAAGGAAATAGACTGTTGGTACGGATGTACACTAATGTTTCACAGATATTGTTAACCGCATGTACAGCTGGCAGCTTGCATTGAAGTAATTTGTGTTCCACTATATTTTCAAACTGGGGGGAAATATAAAAAAGTTTAATTAGCAGGTCAAGGCAATGAGTTATAGAATCATAGAGTCATACAGCATGGAAACAGACCCTTCGGCCCAACTGGTCGATGCTGACCAACATGCCCATCAAAACTAGTCCCACCTGCCTGCGTTTGGCCCGTATCCCCCTAAACCCACCCTATCCATGCACCTGTCTAAAACGTTGCGATGGTACCTGCCTCGAGTTAGGCACAAAGTGCTGGAGTAACTCAGCAGGTCAGGCTGCACCTCTGGAGAAAAAGGATAGGTGATGTTTTTTGGATCGGGACCCTTCTACAGACAAGGAACTGCAGATGCTGGTTTACCAAAGATGCCACAAAATGCTGGAGTAACATAGCAGTCTGCAGAAAGGTCCTGACCCCGAAATCTCTTTTTCTCCAGAGATGCTGCCTGACCCGCTGATTTGCTTCCAGCACTTTGTGTCTCTCTTGGGTATAAACCAGCATCTGCAGTTCTTTGTTTCTGCAAGGCAACATGTTGCCTGAGACCAGCAGACATTGAACAGCCGGTCATCATCCCCACCAACCACTGTACGTACACAAGTTGCAGTAACATCTACCGGCAAACACTAAACTATGTTACAATATCACAATCTGGGTAAATAATGATTTAATACGTGGAATGAAAGTGGTAGCTTCTTATACAGTGGGGGGAAGCAGCAACGTTAGTGGTGTCTGTGCCAGAGAATGGCCTGTTGTCTTGCCTCTCATCCTGACCGGTGGCAGCTTTTACAGGGTCCAACAAATAGCTTTTCCCAGCACAAATACAAGTTTGTGACGATTCTCAGCTGCTCATTGTTTTCTTTTTTTGCTTTTAGTTTTCTGTGCTTCTTGCCCCTCTTCTTGTGTTCAGCGTGACGGGTGTCACACCTCGTGTTTCTGTGCAGCTGCTAAAAGTTAAACCAAAAGATAACGGTTACACAAAACCTTGATGTGCGCATCAGGAACTTTATGCCATTAAGTCGGTCGAGGATAAAGTGCAGGAGGAAAATGGAGAGAGGAGATAGAGGAGATGCGAAGAAACAGCAGGCAGAGTCTGGTGATGCTGCCTCACAACCCCAGAGACCCAGGTTCATAGATACATTGATACATAGAAAATAGGTGCAGGAGTAGGCCATTCGGCCCTTCGAGCCTGCACCGCCATTCAATATGATCATGGCTGATCATCCAACTCAGTATCCCGTACCTGCCTTCTCTCCATACCCCCTGATCCCTTTAGCCACAAGGGCCACATCTAACTCCCTCTTAAATATAGCCAATGAACTGGCCTCAACTACCCTCTGTGGCAGAGAGTTCCAGAGATTCACCACTCTCTGTGTGAAAAAGTTTTTCCTCATCTCGGTCTTAAAGGATTTCCCCCTTATCCTTAAGCTGTGACCCCTTGTCCTGGACTTCCCCAACATCGGGAACAATCTTCCTGCATCTAGCCTGTCCAACCCCATAAGAATTTTGTACATTTCTATAAGATCCCCTCTCAATCTCCTGCATGCCTACTTTCAATGACTGGTGTACCATGACACCCAGGTCTCGCTGCATCTCCCCATTTCCTAATCGGCCACCATTTAGATAATAGTCTGCCTTCCCGTTTTTGCCACCAAAGAGGATAACCTCACATTTATCCAATTTATACTGCATCTGCCAAACATTTGCCCACTCACCCAGCCTATCCAAGTCACCTTGCAGTCTCCTAGCATCCTCCTCACAGCTAACACTGCCCCCCAGCTTAGTGTCATCCGCAAACTTGGAGATGTTGCTTTCAATTCCCTCATCCAGTTCATTAATATAAATCGTAAATAGCTGGGGTCCCAGCACTGAGCCTTGCGGTACCCCACTAGTCACTGCCTGCCATTGTGAAAAGGACCCGTTTACTCCTACTCTTTGCTTCCTGTTTGCCAGCCAGTTCTCTATCCACATCAATACTGAACCCCCAATACCGTGTGATTTAAGTTTGTATCCTAATCTCTTATGTGGTACCTTGTCGAAAGCCTTCTGAAAGTCCAGATACAACACATCCACTGGTTCTCCCCTATCCACTCTACTAGTTACATCCTCGAAAAATTCTATAAGATTCGTCAGACACGATTTACCTTTCGTAAATCCATGCTGACTTTGTCCAATGATTTCACCACTTTCCAAATGTGCTGCTATCCCATCTTTAATAACTGACTCTAGCAGTTTCCCCACTACCGATGTTAGACTAACTGGTCTGTAATTCCCCGTTTTCTCTCTCCCTCCCTTCTTAAAAAGTGGGGTTACGTTTGCTACCCTCCAATCCTCAGGAACTACAGAATCTAAAGAGTTTTGAAAAATTATCACCAATGCATCCACTATTTCTGGAGCTACTTCCTTAAGTACTCTGGGATGCAGCCTATCTGGCCCTGGTGATTTATCGGCCATTAATCCATTCAATTTACCCAACACCACTTCCCGACTAACCTGGATTTCACTCAGTTCCTCCATCTCCTTTGACCCGCGGCCCCCTGCTATTTCCGGCAGATTATTTATGTCTTCCTTAGTGAAGACGGAAACAAAGTAGTTATTCAATTGGTCCGCCATATCCTTGTTCCCCATGATCAATTCACCTGTTTCTGACTGCAAGGGACCTACATTTGTTTTAACTAATCTCTTTCTCTTCACATATCTATAAAAACTTTTCAGTCAGATTTTATGTTCCCTGCCAGTTTCCTTTCATAATCTATTTTCCCTTTCCTAATTAAGCCCTTTGTCCTCCTCTGCTGGTCTCTGAATTTCTCCCAGTCCTCTGGTATGCTGCTTTTTCTGGCTAATTTGTACGCATCGTCTTTTGCTTTGATACTATCCCTGATTTCCCTTGTTATCCACGGATGCACTACCTTCCCTGATTTATTCTTTTGCCAAACTGGGATGAACAATTTGTGTAGTTCATCCATGCAGTCTTTAAATGCCTTCCATTGCATATCCACCGTCAACCCTTTTAGAACTAATTGCCAGTCAATCTTGGCCAATTCACGTCTCATACCCTCAAAGTTACCTTTCTTTAAGTTCAGAACCGTTGTTTCTGAATTAACAATGTCACTCTCCATCCTAATGAAGAACTCAACCATATTATGGTCACTCTTGCCCAAGGGGGCACGCACAACAAGACTGCTAACTAACCCTTCCTCATTACTCAATACCCAGTCTAGAATAGCCTGCTGTGGGTTCCTAACCTCGGGTGCCATCTGTGTGGTTTGCACGTTTTCCCTGTGACCGGGTGGGTTTTCCACCTGATGCTCCGGTTTCCTCCCACATCCCAAAGACGTGTGGGTTTGCAGCTCAATTGGAACTCAGTTTAAGAATAAGGGGTAAGCCATTTAGAACGGAGATGAGGAAAACCTTTTTCACACAGAGGGTTGTGAATCTGTGGAATGCTCTGCCTCGGAAGGCAGTGGAGGTCAATTCTCTGTCTGCTTTCAAGAGAGAGTTGGATAGAGCTCTTAAAGATAGCAGAGTCAAGGGATATGGGGAGAAGGCAGGAACGGGATACTGATTGTGGATGATCAGCCATGATCACAGTGAATGGCGTTGCTGGCTCGAAGGGCCAAATGGCCTACTCCTGCACCTATTGCTTATTTTCTCTGTAAATTGCACCAAGTGCGTAGGGAGTGGATGAGAAAGTGGGATAACATAGAGCTATTGTGAACGGGTGATCATTAGTTGGCACGGACTCGGTGGACCAAAAGGCCTGGATCGCTGAACTAAACAAAACAAGATGAAAACTTGAAGTGGACCTTGGCTAAGTGTTGATGTGGAGTGCAGGTTACAATGCCATCTCTGTTGGACTGAAAAACTGTCATGACCCAAATATAAGTATTCTTGATAAGACCATAAAACATAGGAGCAGAATCAGGCCATTTGGCCCATCGGGTCTACTCCGCCATTCGATCATGGCTGATCTGTTTTTCCCTCTAACCCCATTCTCCTTCCTTCTCCCCGTAACCTCTGATGCCCTAATGGGCCTATCCCACTCAGGCGATTTTTTTAGGCAACTACAGGCGACTAGTTTGTCGCCACATGATCGCTAGTTGTCGCCGGGAGTCGTCTCCTCAGTCGCGCAAAAAGTCTTTCTGGTCGCCGCTGAATTTTCAACATGTTGAACATTTTTCGGCGACAGTGGGTTTGACGCCAATGAGCGCAGCTTGACTTCTCCTGACGTAGGTGATGTCGTAGGTTGTCGCCAGGATGACGTAGGTTGTCGCCGTTTTTTCGCCGACCTGCTACGACC